>CM019071.1:47167236-47525673 GCA_009667805.1 Leptobrachium leishanense
TACAGCAACACCTTGTATCTGTATGTGCCGCATAATGCCTGTGTATGGCAATTACAGCAACACCGTGTATCTGTTGTGCCGCATAATGCCTGTGTATAGCAATTACAGCAACACCTTGTATCTGTATGTGCTGCATAATGCCTGTGTATGGCAATTACAGCAACACCTTGTATCTGTATGTGCTGCATAATGCCTGTGTATGGCAATTACAGCAACACCTTGTATCTGTATGTGCCGCATAATGCCTGTGTATGGCAATTACAGCAACACCTTGTATCTGTATGTGCCGCATAATGCCTGTGTATAGCAATACAGCAACACACCTTGTATCTGTATGTGCTGCATAATGCCTGTGTATTGCAATTACAGCAACACCTTGTATCTGTATGTGCCGCATAATGCCTGTGTATGGCAATTACAGCAACACCTTGTATCTGTATGTGCCGCATAATGCCTGTGTGAGGCAATTACAGCATCACCTTGTATCTGTATGTGCTGAATAATGCCTGTGTATGGCAATTACAGCAACACCTTGTATCTGTATGTGCCGCATAATGCCTGTGTATGGCAATTACAGCAACACCTTGTATCTGTATGTGCTGCATAATGCCTGTGTGTGGCAATTACAGCAACACCTTGTATCTGTATGTGCCGCATAATGCCTGTGTATGGCAATTACAGCAACACCTTGTATCTGTATGTGCCGCATAATGCCTGTGTATGGCAATTACAGCAACACCTTGTATCGGTATGTGCCGCATAATGCCTGTGTATGGCAATTACAGCAACACCTTGTATCTGTACTGTACAGGGATTTACACTCATTATAACCCCCTGAATCTTATCCCTGAACAGCAGCGACTGACCCCACAGCTCCCTCTGTATTCTGACAAATACCTGGCTGCTGTGACGATGCAGTAAAGTTTGTTGAGCTTTTTGTTACAGTGAGGTTCAGGGCTGCTCTTTGCAGCTTGTTTTATCTCCCCGGGGTGCTTGGAGAGACATAAAATAAAGGATTAAATTTCTCCACAGGGGTTAAACTATTTTATTCCCCAAATTCCACTATTCTGGCCTAAAATGTGTAAGTCACACATTGCTGCGAGGTGTAGGTTACTCAATGTTGCACATCACTCAGCACTGCACAGTAGATATTACACAGCGCTATGTGGCATATTAGTGCTGCACTGTGCGGGTTACTCTTTACTGCACGTTACTCAGTGCTGTGTGGGTTACTCTTTACTGCACGTTACTCGGTGCTGTGTGGGTTACTCTTTGCCGCACGTTACTCAGTGCTGTGCGGGTTACTCTTTGCCGCACGTTACTCAGTGCTGTGTGGGTTACTCTTTGCCGCACGTTACTCAGTGCTGTGTGGGTTACTCTTTACTGCACGTTACTCGGTGCTGTGTGGGTTACTCTTTGCCGCACGTTACTCAGTGCTGTGCGGGTTACTCTTTGCCGCACGTTACTCAGTGCTGTGTGGGCTACTCTTTGCCGCACGTTACTCGGTGCTGTGTGGGTTACTCTTTGCCGCACGTTACTCGGTGCTGTGTGGGTTACTCTTTACTGCACGTTACTCGGTGCTGTGTGGGTTACTCTTTACTGCACGTTACTCGGTGCTGTGTGGGTTACTCTTTGCCGCACGTTACTCAGTGCTGTGTGGGTTACTCTTTGCCGCACGTTACTCAGTGCTGTGTGGGTTACTCTTTACTGCACGTTACTCGGTGCTGAACGGGTTACTCTTTGCCGCACGTTACTCGGTGCTGTTTGGGTTACTCTTTACTGCACGTTACTCGGTGCTGTGTGGGTTACTCTTTGCCGCACGTTACTCGGTGCTGTGTGGGTTACTCTTTGCCGCACGTTACTCGGTGCTGTGTGGGTTACTCTTTGCCGCACGTTACTCGGTGCTGTGTGGGTTACTCTTTACTGCACGTTACTCGGTGCTGTGTGGGTTACTCTTTACTGCACGATACTCAGTGCAGTGTGGGTTACTCTTTGCCGCACGTTACTCAGTGCTGTGCGGTTACTCTTTGCCGCACGTTACTCGGTGCTGTGTGGGTTACTCTTTACTGCACGTTACTCGGTGCTGTGTGGGTTACTCTTTGCCGCACGTTACTCGGTGCTGTGTGGGTTACTCTTTGCCGCACGTTACTCGGTGCTGTGTGGGTTACTCTTTGCCGCACGTTACTCGGTGCTGTGTGGGTTACTCTTTACTGCACGTTACTCGGTGCTGTGTGGGTTACTCTTTACTGCACGTTACTCGGTGCTGTGTGGGTTACTCTTTGCCGCACGTTACTCGGTGCTGTGTGGGTTACTCTTTACTGCACGTTACTCGGTGCTGTGTGGGTTACTCTTTACTGCACGATACTCAGTGCTGTGTGGGTTACTCTTTGCCGCACGTTACTCAGTGCTGTGTGGGTTACTCTTTACTGCACGTTACTCGGTGCTGTACGGGTTACTCTTTGCCGCACGTTACTCAGTGCTGTGTGGGTTACTCTTTACTGCACGTTACTCGGTGCTGTGTGGGTTACTCTTTGCCGCACGTTACTCGGTGCTGTGTGGGTTACTCTTTACTGCACGTTACTCGGTGCTGTGTGGGTTACTCTTTACTGCACGTTACTCGGTGCTGTGTGGGTTACTCTTTACTGCACGTTACTCGGTGCTGTGTGGGTTATTCTTTACTGCACGTTACTCAGTGCTGTGTGGGTTACTCTTTACTGCACGTTACTCGGTGCTGTGTGGGTTACTCTTTGCCGCACGTTACTCAGTGCTGTGTGGGTTACTCTTTACTGCACGTTACTCAGTGCTGTGTGGGTTACTCTTTACTGCACGCTACTCGGTGCTGTGCGGGTTACTCTTTGCCGCACGTTACTCAGTGCTGTGGGGGTTACTCTTTACTGCACGTTACTCGGTGCTGTGCGGGTTACTCTTTGCCGCACGTTACTCAGTGCTGTGTGGGTTACTCTTTACTGCACGTTACTCGGTGCTGTGCGGGTTACTCTTTACTGCACGTTACTCGGTGCTGTGTGGGTTACTCTTTACTGCACGTTACTCGGTGCTGTGCGGGTTACTCTTTACTGCACGTTACTCGGTGCTGTGCGGGTTACACTTTACTGCACGTTACTCGGTGCTGTGTGGGTTACTCTTTGCCGCACGTTACTCAGTGCTGTGCGGGTTACTCTTTGCCGCACGTTACTCAGTGCTGTGCGGGTTACTCTTTGCCGCACGTTACTCAGTGCTGTGCGGGTTACTCTTTACTGCACGTTACTCGGTGCTGTGTGGGTTACTCTTTACTGCACGTTACTCGGTGCTGTGTGGGTTACTCTTTGCCGCACGTTACTCAGTGCTGTGTGGGTTACTCTTTACTGCACGTTACTCGGTGCTGTACGGGTTACTCTTTACTGCACGTTACTCGGTGCTGTGCGGGTTACTCTTTACTGCACGTTACTCGGTGCTGTGCGGGTTACTCTTTACTGCACGTTACTCGGTGCTGTGTGGGTTACTCTTTGCCGCACGTTACTCGGTGCTGTGCGGGTTACTCTTTGCCGCACGTTACTCAGTGCTGTGCGGGTTACTCTTTGCCGCACGTTACTCAGTGCTGTGCGGGTTACTCTTTGCCGCACGTTACTCAGTGCTGTGCGGGTTACTCTTTGCCGCACGTTACTCGGTGCTGTGTGGGTTACTCTTTACTGCACGTTACTCGGTGCTGTGCGGGTTACTCTTTGCCGCACGTTACTCGGTGCTGTGTGGGTTACTCTTTACTGCACGTTACTCGGTGCTGTGTGGGTTATTCTTTACTGCACGTTACTCGGTGCTGTGTGGGTTACTCTTTGCCGCACGTTACTCAGTGCTGTGTGGGTTACTCTTTACTGCACGTTACTCGGTGCTGCGCGGCGCGGGTAACTCGGTGCTGTGTGGGTTACTCTTTACTGCACGGGTTACTCTTTGCCACACGTTACTCGGTGCTGTGCGGGTTACTCTTTGCCGCACGTTACTCAGTGCTGTGTGGGTTACTCTTTACTGCACGTTACTCGGTGCTGTGTGGGTTACGCTTTACTGCACGTTACTCGGTGCTGTGTGGGTTACTCTTTACTGCACGTTACTCGGTGCTGTGTGGGTTACGCTTTACTGCACGTTACTCGGTGCTGTGTGGGTTACGCTTTACTGCACGTTACTCGGTGCTGTGTGGGTTACTCTTTACTGCACGTTACTCGGTGCTGTGTGGGTTACGCTTTACTGCACGTTACTCGGTGCTGTGTGGGTTACGCTTTACTGCACGTTACTCGGTGCTGTGTGGGTTACTCTTTGCCGCACGTTACTCGGTGCTGTGTGGGTTACTCTTTACTGCACGTTACTCGGTGCTGTGTGGGTTACACTTTGCCGCACGTTACTCAGTGCTGTGCGGGTTACTCTTTGCCGCACGTTACTCAGTGCTGTGCGGGTTACTCTTTGCCGCACGTTACTCAGTGCTGTGCGGGTTACTCTTTGCCGCACGTTACTCGGTGCTGTGTGGGTTACTCTTTACTGCACGTTACTCGGTGCTGTGCGGGTTACTCTTTGCCGCACGTTACTCGGTGCTGTGTGGGTTACTCTTTACTGCACGTTACTCGGTGCTGTGTGGGTTATTCTTTACTGCACGTTACTCGGTGCTGTGTGGGTTACTCTTTACTGCACGTTACTCGGTGCTGTGTGGGTTACTCTTTGCCGCACGTTACTCAGTGCTGTGTGGGTTACTCTTTGCCGCACGTTACTCAGTGCTGTGTGGGTTACTCTTTGCCGCACGTTACTCAGTGCTGTGTGGGTTACTCTTTACTGCACGTTACTCGGTGCTGCGCGGCGCGGGTAACTCGGTGCTGTGTGGGTTACTCTTTACTGCACGGGTTACTCTTTGCCACACGTTACTCGGTGCTGTGCGGGTTACTCTTTGCCGCACGTTACTCAGTGCTGTGCGGGTTACTCTTTGCCGTACGTTACTCGGTGCTGTGTGGGTTACTCTTTACTGCACGTTACTCGGTGCTGTGTGGGTTACGCTTTACTGTACGTTACTCGGTGCTGTGTGGGTTACGCTTTACTGCACGTTACTCGGTGCTGTGTGGGTTACGCTTTACTGCACGTTACTCGGTGCTGTGTGGGTTACGCTTTACTGCACGTTACTCGGTGCTGTGTGGGTTACGCTTTACTGCACGTTACTCGGTGCTGTGTGGGTTACTCTTTGCCGCACGTTACTCGGTGCTGTGTGGGTTACTCTTTACTGCACGTTACTCGGTGCTGTGTGGGTTACGCTTTACTGCACGTTACTCGGTGCTGTGTGGGTTACTCTTTGCCGCACGTTACTCAGTGCTGCGCGGCGTGGGTAACTCGGTGCTGCAGGGTTAGATTTCAGGCTCCGGGTGAGGTTTATCGCTGCACTCCTCACTCATGGTTTCTTTACCCAATGACTCTCCCGGCAAGAGCAAAACCACCTCGAGAAACGCGTCCGGTTCCCAGATTTTGGGTAATGGGGTTTATTCACTAAACAGGGGAATTGAAGACCCTGAGAAGTTTTGTGTCCACCTTGTAATATTTTGGCTGTGTCTGAAGCAGCAGGGAATCCTCTGCAAGGCGCACAGTTTAGTGAATAAGCCTCTGGCGCTCTCAGACTCACTCGCTATAAGGTTACAGACCGCGTTTGGTTTTAATAAAGTCCCTTCCACGCGGCTCTGAGCGAGCGATGCGTCCCGGGGTCATAAGATCCACACGCGGTGCGTCCTCTCGCACAGAGCGGCCTCTGTTCCCTGCCTGTAAACACGACGACACATACGCGGCTTCATTAAGGGGCCCCCGGCTTCCTGTGTGTCGGCACATTCCTGGTCAGGGAAGTAGCATCGCACGCTGGGGGAATGCGCCACGGCGCAGGTTACTATCCAGTGTCAGTCATTATAAAGTAAAAGTTACGCAGATGCCATTAAACTCGCCGCGTCGCCCTCAATCCACACGCGACGCCAAATAGAACGGCAGATCCACCATGCGGGGGCGCCGTGTGAGCTGGGGGTCTGTGCAGATAATGTGCCACATACAGCCACCTCATGGGGGGGGGGGGTCTGAGTAATTCTGTATAAATGAAAGTGAAGCTTGTATCTTATCCTCGGTTTTGACTTTTCCCAGTTTGCAACATTTACCAAAATCCATGCAAACATTTCTTAAATACTGGAGATTAAATAAATCACAGCAGTAAACAGTTATGGCATCAGGAGGCCATTATTCTCCGGGCTGAGACAGGGAGCTTAAAAGACTTCTATTCTACCCCATGGTGATGTCCTTTGAATACATCCCACACAATACAATGATGCGAGTCGGTGACTGATCCATTCACTCCATTCTATGACCAAAACCACACAGTGAGGAGCAAGTGATGGAAAGATACAAAATATCACACAATGGATGCACCCAGTGACACATATAGAGGAAAATATCACACAATGGATGCACCCAGTGACACATATAGAGGAAAATATCACACAATGGATGCACCCAGCGACACATATAGAAGAAAATATCACACAATGGATGCACCCAGCGACACATATAGAAGAAAATATCACACAATGGATGCACCCAGTGACACAGAGGAAAATATCACACAATGGATGCACTCAGTGACACATATAGAGGAAAATATCACACAATGGATGCATCCAGTGACACATATAGAGGAAAATATCACACAATGGATGCACCCAGTGACACATATAGAGGAAAATATCACACAATGGATGCACCCAGTGACACATATAGAGGAAAATATCACACAATGGATGCACCCAGTGACACATATAGAGGAAAATATCACACAATGGATGCACCCAGTGCCACATATAGAGGAGAATATCACACAATGGATGCACCCAGTGCCACATATAGAGGAGAATATCACACAATGGATGCACCCAGTGACACATATAGAGGGAAATATTTTAACAAGATAAAACCTAAACACATGTAAGAGATCAGTAACAACAAATAAGGACATTTTATTTTGGGGGTTCTGGCCCTTTAACTGTAAATATTCTGCACAAACAAGTCTATAAGGAATTACATGCAGGAGCGCGGTGATCTGAGGAGCGGTGATCTGAGGAGCGGGGTGATCTGAGGAGCGGTGATCTGAGGAGCGGTGATCTGAGGAGCTGTGATCTGAGGAGCGCGGTGATCTGAGGAGCTGTGATCTGAGGAGCTGTGATCTGAGGAACGGTGATCTGAGGAGCGGTGATCTGAGGAGCTGTGATCTGAGGAGCTGTGATCTGAGGAGCGGTGATCTGAGGAGCGGTGATCTGAGGAGCGGTGATCTGAGGAGCGGTGATCTGAGGAGCGGTGATCTGAGGAGCGGTGATCTGAGGAGCGGTGATCTGAGGAGCGCGGTGATCTGAGGAGCTGTGATCTGAGGAGCGGTGATCTGAGGAGCGGTGATCTGAGGAGCGCGGTGATCTGAGGAGCTGTGATCTGAGGAGCTGTGATCTGAGGAACGGTGATCTGAGGAGCGGTGATCTGAGGAACTGTGATCTGAGGAGCGGTGATCTGAGGAGCGGTGATCTGAGGAGCGGTGATCTGAGGAGCTGTGATCTGAGGAGCGGTGATCTGAGGAGCGGTGATCTGAGGAGCGCAGTGATCTGAGGAGCTGTGATCTGAGGAGCGGTGATCTGAGGAGCGGTGATCTGAGGAGCGGTGATCTGAGGAGCGGTGATCTGAGGGGAGCTGTGATCTGAGCTGTGATCTGAGCTGTGATCTGAGGAGCGCGGTGATCTGAGGAGCGAGGTGATCTGAGGAGCGCGGTGATCTGAGGAGCGCGGTGATCTGAGGAGCGCGGTGATCTAAGGAGCTGTGATCTGAGGAACGGTGATCTGAGGAGCGGTGATCTGAGGAGCGCGGTGATCTGAGGAGCGCGGTGATCTGAGGAGCGGTGATCTGAGGAGCTGTGATCTGAGGAGCTGTGATCTGAGGAGCGGTGATCTGAGGAGCGGTGATCTGAGGAGCGCGGTGATCTGAGGAGCTGTGATCTGAGGAGCTGTGATCTGAGGAGCGCGGTGATCTGAGGAGCGGTGATCTGAGGAGCGCGGTGATCTGAGGAGCGCGGTGATCTGAGGAGCTGTGATCTGAGCTGTGATCTGAGGAGCGCTGTGATCTGAGGAGCGCTGTGATCTGAGGAGCGGTGATCTGAGGAACGGTGATCTGAGGAACGGTGATCTGAGGAGCGCGGTGATCTGAGGAGCGCGGTGATCTGAGGAGCGGTGATCTGAGGAGCGCGGTGATCTGAGGAGCGGTGATCTGAGGAGCGCGGTGATCTGAGGAGCTGTGATCTGAGGAGCTGTGATCTGAGGAGCGCGGTGATCTGAGGAGCGGTGATCTGAGGAGCGGTGATCTGAGGAGCGGTGATCTGAGGAGCTGTGATCTGAGGAGCTGTGATCTGAGGAGCTGTGATCTGAGGAGCGCGGTGATCTGAGGAGCGCGGTGATCTGAGGAGCGCGGTGATCTGAGGAGCTGTGATGTGAGGAGCGGTGATGTGAGGAGCGGTGATCTGAGGAGCGGTGATCTGAGGAACGGTGATCTGAGGAGCGCGGTGATCTGAGGAGCGCGGTGATCTGAGGAGCGCGGTGATCTGAGGAGCGGTGATCTGAGGAGCGCGGTGATCTGAGGAGCGGTGATCTGAGGAGCGGTGATCTGAGGAGCTGTGATCTGAGGAGCTGTGATCTGAGGAGCTGTGATCTGAGGAGCGCGGTGATCTGAGGAGCGGTGATCTGAGGAGCGGTGATCTGAGGAGCGGTGATCTGAGGAGCGCGGTGATCTGAGGAGCGCGGTGATCTGAGGAGCTGTGATCTGAGGAGCTGTGATCTGAGGAGCTGTGATCTGAGGAGCTGTGATCTGAGGAGCGCGGTGATCTGAGGAGCGCGGTGATCTGAGGAGCTGTGATGTGAGGAGCGGTGATCTGAGGAGCGGTGATCTGAGGAGCGCGGTGATCTGAGGAGCTGTGATCTGAGCTGTGATCTGAGGAGCGCGGTGATCTGAGGAGCGGTGATCTGAGGAGCGGTGATCTGAGGAGCGGTGATCTGAGGAGCGGTGATCTGAGGAGCGGTGATCTGAGGAGCTGTGATCTGAGGAGCTGTGATCTGAGGAGCGCGGTGATCTGAGGAGCGCGGTGATCTGAGGAGCGGTGATCTGAGGAGCGGTGATCTGAGGAGCGGTGATCTGAGGAGCGCGGTGATCTGAGGAGCGCGGTGATCTGAGGAGCTGTGATCTGAGGAGCTGTGATCTGAGGAACGGTGATCTGAGGAGCGGTGATCTGAGGAACTGTGATCTGAGGAGCGGTGATCTGAGGAGCTGTGATCTGAGGAGCGGTGATCTGAGGAGCGGTGATCTGAGGAGCGGTGATCTGAGGAGCTGTGATCTGAGGAGCGGTGATCTGAGGAGCGGTGATCTGAGGAGCGGTGATCTGAGGAGCGGTGATCTGAGGAGCGCGGTGATCTGAGGAGCGCGGTGATCTGAGGAGCTGTGATCTGAGGAGCTGTGATCTGAGGAGCTGTGATCTGAGGAGCTGTGATCTGAGGAGCGGTGATCTGAGCTGTGATCTGAGCTGTGATCTGAGGAGCGCGGTGATCTGAGGAGCGAGGTGATCTGAGGAGCGCGGTGATCTGAGGAGCGCGGTGATCTGAGGAGCTGTGATCTGAGGAGCTGTGATCTGAGGAGCTGTGATCTGAGGAACGGTGATCTGAGGAGCGGTGATCTGAGGAGCGCGGTGATCTGAGGAGCGCGGTGATCTGAGGAGCGCGGTGATCTGAGGAGCGCGGTGATCTGAGGAGCGGTGATCTGAGGAGCTGTGATCTGAGGAGCTGTGATCTGAGGAACGGTGATCTGAGGAGCGGTGATCTGAGGAGCGCGGTGATCTGAGGAGCGGTGATCTGAGGAGCGCGGTGATCTGAGGAGCGGTGATCTGAGGAGCGCGGTGATCTGAGGAGCGGTGATCTGAGGAGCGGTGATCTGAGGAGCGCGGTGATCTGAGGAGCGGTGATCTGAGGAACGGTGATCTGAGGAGCGGTGATCTGAGGAGCTGTGATCTGAGGAGCTGTGATCTGAGGAGCTGTGATCTGAGGAGCGCGGTGATCTGAGGAGCGGTGATCTGAGGAGCGGTGATCTGAGGAGCGCTGTGATCTGAGGAGCGCTGTGATCTGAGGAGCGGTGATCTGAGGAGCGGTGATCTGAGCTGTGATCTGAGGAGCGGTGATCTGAGGAGCGGTGATCTGAGGAGCGCGGTGATCTGAGGAGCTGTGATCTGAGGAGCGCGGTGATCTGAGGAGCGGTGATCTGAGGAACGGTGATCTGAGGAGCGGTGATCTGAGGAGCGGTGATCTGAGGAGCGGTGATCTGAGGAGCGGTGATCTGAGGAGCTGTGATCTGAGGAGCTGTGATCTGAGGAGCGGTGATCTGAGGAGCGCGGTGATCTGAGGAGCTGTGATCTGAGCTGTGATCTGAGGAGCTGTGATCTGAGGAGCGCTGTGATCTGAGGAGCGGTGATCTGAGGAGCGGTGATCTGAGCTGTGATCTGAGGAGCGGTGATCTGAGGAGCGCGGTGATCTGAGGAGCGGTGATCTGAGGAGCGCGGTGATCTGAGGAGCTGTGATCTGAGGAACGGTGATCTGAGGAGCTGTGATCTGAGGAGCGGGTCCTTCCTACAAGCCTCTGCATGGAGCCAGGTTTGCACAGTTGAAGCTTCCCCAGCCTGTTGGATTTTTTTTCCAGGAGGGAAGCTCTATTCTTCTCCATTAACCCCTTCACTACTGTTAGAAGTCTCAGGATTCATAGACACCATCTGACGCCCAATAGGGAGCCTTCGCTTTGCTTTGGGGCTGCAGAAGGTGCCCCCCCCCCATTTACCAACCTCAGATTGGGCCTGATCTGACGAGTCTTCCAAAACCCATTTAAAAGATTTTTATAAACCAGAACTTGACAAATTTGCTTTGAATCTAGGAGCCAGCTGCAAAGGTTAGGCTGAGCGTCCACTGGCACCGCAGTCAGACGACCGATGCGTTCATCCGACTATGTGCGACGTCGTACGTCCGACGAGGGTCGTCCACTGGAAGCGATCCGCCGGACGATGGGATAGATCAGATTTCTGGTGGAGCGCAGAGGCTGCCAAATCCAGGATGAACTGGTTTTACATATAAATCACAGCTCATTCTGCTTCTTTAAACACTGCAGTCCTTTGTGAGACAGAATACATATATACATACAAGTACACACAGAACAATAGCAGAGAGGACCCAAGAGCTTACAATCAACCAAGGAGCCTTCCCTGCCCTACCCCTCACATACAGGGCTAGTCCCACACATACATATAAATCAGGGATCTCAAACTCTGGCCCCAAAGATGTATATTGCCTACAAATCCCAGAATTCTTTGAATGCAATAAATGGCCAGAGATTAATGGGAGGTGTAGTTCAGAAACATCTGGGGGGGGGGGGGCAGAGTTTGAGATCCCTGATATAGTTTATTTTAAATGCTTTTATCTCTCCTGATCAGTTTCTCCACATCCATCTTCTCTGATCTGCTGAAATACATGCCATGCAAACCAGTGATTTGGTTCGGATCGCACATCCGATGCCGTCGTTACCCGTCGCAGGAAGACGGAGGTCAGACGTCAGACGCAATGGACGATGGTCCATTCACCTGCATGTAGTTGGATCGGTCGGACGTCGACGCATGATGACGGATGATCGCACCATCGCACAAATACGGTGCCAGTGGACGCTCAGCCTTAGGCCGATGTCAGGCAAGCGCACTAGGTACGTCCGAACTGACGTGCCTACTGGCGTCCATCGCAGCCTTGTGACGCTGCAACAGGGCTGTCACACACACATTTCGTGCGTAAGCTCAAGCATCCGCGCACAAAGCCTCCCCCGTCGAAACGCTGATGGGGCTGCAAAGCGCGATCCTCCACAGGAGGATCTCGCTTTGCCGCGCTGAGCGCAAACTGCACTCAGCGATGTGACCATATGGGCGTCGAGTGGAAAAACGTCCACTCTCATGGACTTTCCTTCCGTTCTGAAGTGCGCTTGTCTGACCCCAGCCTAACACACCTTAACAACTAGACACACACAATGCCATTTAAGACCGAGTACCAACACATTTAAAGTCATGTGACACGTTCCAACAAATAATTTAGGATTTTGCTGAAAGCCTGTCCTGTTTATCATAATATTGAAACGTATGGCCTAACAGACACCTGCATGCTCGCGCACCCCGACGCAGACACCCGCGCACACCCCGACGCAGACACCCACGCACACCCACGCACACCCCGACGCAGACACCCGCGCTCACCCCGACGCAGACGCGCGCACACCCCGACGCAGACACCCGCGCACACAGCCCGACGCAGACACGCACACACCCCGACGCAGACACCCGCAGACACCCTGACACATACAGTTGCAAGAAAAAGTATGTGAACTGTAATGTTCTGGATAATACGAGACGTCTTGGGTTTTCATTAATAGGTTTATTAACAACTAAGCAACAGGTTTCCTATAACAGCAACTGGCTGCGTCACTAGTCAGCCTCAACTGGCTGCGTCACTAGTCAGCCTCAACTGGCTGCGTCACTAGTCAGCCTCAACTGGCTGCGTCACTAGTCAGCCTCAACTGGCTGCGTCACTAGTCAGCCTCAACTGGCTGCGTCACTAGTCAGCCTCAACTGGCTGCGTCACTAGTCAGCCTCAACTGGCTGCGTCACTAGTCAGCCTCAACTGGCTGCGTCACTAGTCAGCCTCAACTGGCTGCGTCCCTAGTCAGCCTCAACTGGCTGCGTCACTAGTCAGCCTCAACTGGCTGCGTCACTAGTCAGCCTCAACTGGCTGCGTCCACTAGTCAGCCTCAACTGGCTGCGTCACTAGTCAGCCTCAACTGGCTGCGTCACTAGTCAGCCTCAACTGGCTGCGTCACTAGTCAGCCTCAACTGGCTGCGTCCCTAGTCAGCCTCAACTGGCTGCGTCACTAGTCAGCCTCAACTGGCTGCGTCACTAGTCAGCCTCAACTGGCTGCGTCACTAGTCAGCCTCAACTGGCTGCGTCACTAGTCAGCCTCAACTGGCTGCGTCACTAGTCAGCCTCAACTGGCTGCGTCACTAGTCAGCCTCAACTGGCTGCGTCACTAGTCAGCCTCAACTGGCTGCGTCACTAGTCAGCCTCAACTGGCTGCGTCACTAGTCAGCCTCAACTGGCTGCGTCACTAGTCAGCCTCAACTGGCTGCGTCACTAGTCAGCCTCAACTGGCTGCGTCCCTAGTCAGCCTCAACTGGCTGCGTCACTAGTCAACCTCCAACTGGCTGCGTCACTAGTCAACCTCAACTGGCTGCGTCACTAGTCAGCCTCAACTGGCTGCGTCACTAGTAAACCTCAACTGGCTGCGTCACTAGTCAGCCTCAACTGGCTGCGTCACTAGTCAGCCTCAACTGGCTGCGTCACTAGTCAGCCTCAACTGGCTGCGTCACTAGTCAGCCTCAACTGGCTGCGTCACTAGTCAACCTCAACTGGCTGCGTCACTGGTCAACCTCAACTGGCTGCGTCACTAGTCAACCTCAACTGGCTGCGTCACTGGTCAACCTCAACTGGCTGCGTCACTGGTCAACCTCAACTGGCTGCGTCACTGGTCAACCTCAACTGGCTGCGTCACTGGTCAACCTCAACTGGCTGCGTCACTGGTCAACCTCAACTGGCTGCGTCACTAGTCAGCCTCAACTGGCTGCGTCACTAGTCAGCCTCAACTGGCTGCGTCACTAGTCAGCCTCAACTGGCTGCGTCACTAGTCAGCCTCAACTGGCTGCGTCACTAGTCAGCCTCAACTGGCTGCGTCACTAGTCAGCCTCAACTGGCTGCGTCACTAGTCAGCCTCAACTGGCTGCGTCACTAGTCAGCCTCAACTGGCTGCGTCACTAGTCAGCCTCAACTGGCTGCGTCACTAGTCAGCCTCAACTGGCTGCGTCCCTAGTCAGCCTCAACTGGCTGCGTCACTAGTCAACCTCCAACTGGCTGCGTCACTAGTCAACCTCAACTGGCTGCGTCACTAGTCAACCTCAACTGGCTGCGTCCCTAGTCAGCCTCAACTGGCTGCGTCACTAGTCAACCTCCAACTGGCTGCGTCACTGGTCAACCTCAACTGGCTGCGTCACTGGTCAACCTCAACTGGCTGCGTCACTAGTCAACCTCAACTGGCTGCGTCACTAGTCAACCTCAACTGGCTGCGTCACTAGTCAGCCTCAACTGGCTGCGTCACTAGTCAGCCTCAACTGGCTGCGTCACTAGTCAGCCTCAACTGGCTGCGTCACTAGTCAGCCTCAACTGGCTGCGTCACTAGTCAGCCTCAACTGGCTGCGTCACTAGTCAACCTCAACTGGCAGACACAATGGACGACCAACTGTCAACAGCCAACCGCCAAAAGAAACACCCAACTCCCCCCATTGGCAGCCAGCGCAACTACACCACACCTCCTCCCCTTTTCTTAAAGTAAAAACAAAAAAAACACCACAAAACAAAGCAAAGCAAAAATGTCCAGTACAAGTCTATATATCTTCCAGACCCTCCTGACTTCCATCCTGTAATCTGTGCTTTGGGTTCACATAGTATCTGTGGTTCCGCAAGCTTTTACTCCTCCGATGGAAATCCCTCAATGGGTCTGGAGCTTGCCAGCGTTCTGGAGGATGCCGGACTCTGATTCCGAGCTAAACTGACATTACCAGCCAGATCATGTGACGTGGAATCTGCTACACTTAGACGATCACCATCTATTTCTTCCATCGACGGGGCACAATCCTCTTCTTCTTGTGAAAGTACAGCTCCATTATCATGCCAGACCCCCATCCATATATCAGTGTCTGTCGACTCTTCAGCCTGGTCAGTTGTTTGTCAATAACAGATCTGGGCCGTAACTGGGCTGAATGTCTCTTAGTGTGCAGACCATTGGACGTGCTAACCTCATTAGGTGAGGAATCCCAAAACCTTGGAAATAACCGCCGGAGACCAACGGTTTGGCCCTCTATACATCCGCATCCAGACTGGATCCCCTATATTGTATGTGCGTGAACTCTTTCCATGCTTCATCTTTTCCTGCTGTTTCTGTACATGACGTTGTTCCTGTGAGATGTCCGTTTGACCCTTCTTGTCTGGTTGCAATAAGTCTAACTTTGTCCTGAGTGGTCGGCCAAACATCAGAACTGCTGGTAGCTGGCCGGTGGTTGGGTGAGTCGTGTTCCTGTACTGCAACAAGAATTGCTGGAGTTGTTGAGGTAAGCTTCTGCGGTCTGTCACAGTACTCCTTAACCACTTCGATGCTGAGGACGCGCTCAGCGCGTCCTCAGCATTCCCGCTGGTATGCGGAGGACGCGCTGAGCGCGTCCTCCCATTGGGGTCAGCGTTCGGCCGGTTCCGGCCGATCGCTGGCCCCCCCCGGTGCGGGCTGACATCCTGGATGTCAGCCGCGCATCCGGGACCACAGCCGCCGGAATTAGGTGTCATCGCGGCAGCGCGATGACACCTAATTCAGGCGCCCCCCCGCATGTGCGGAGGAGGCGCCTGAAAGGGAGGGGGGGGGGGAGGTCCTTCGGACCTCTCTCCCTCCGATCGGCGGCTCTGCGGGGGTTAACCCAGGCATCATTTGGAAGGGCACAGCCTGCCCTTCCAAATGATGCCTGGCATTAACCCCTGGGGAGCTGGATCGCGAATCGGCGCTGAAAAGCGCCGGTTCGCGATCCTTTCCCGGAGCTGGCCGACATCTTGGATGTCGGCCAAGCCTCCGGGAACTCCCCCTGAGGACTGGCGTCATCGTGCGTAGCACGATGACGCCAGTCCTGGACTTAGGGAGTTCCAATGAACTCCCTATCTCCCGATCCGTGGCAGTTAGGGGTTAAATTTTGGTATGGTTGGATCGGCCAGAGCATGGCCGTTCCAACGATACCAAACATGAAAGTGAAAAATGTTGTAAAAAAAAAAAAAAAAAAAAAAAAAATAAAAATAAATTAAAAAAAAAATTGTAAAAAAAAAACAAACTTTTTTTTGGTTTGTTAATGCAGCAATATTGTTCCCATTTCAATTATAATGTGAACAATGATGCTGCACTAACGATTTTTGTATGCGGTGCGTTTGTTAAAAATAGTGTAATTTTCCCCAAAAAAAAATGTAACGAGACCCCATCTCTAATTTTAACAAGCGCACCCCATACAAAATATAACCGCAATTGCTCGCATGTTAAAATGTGAAAAAAAAACACTTTACACATTGTAAATTATTGAAAATTCATATTTTATTGCATTTTTTGTTATAATATACAGACATGACATAACGTATACATATAATAATGACATATTATGAATCTACCGAGTCTGACGGAAAGAACGATATATAATATGTCTGGGTCATATACTAAAATAAGCCTTCAAAACGCGTTTAAACATGATGAGCAAAACCGGTAAAAATGACCTCAGCACAGGGGCGGGAAAAGCCTCAGCAGCGAAAGGGTTAAAAATCCTTTCAGCTAGACCATTGGTAGCCGGATGATACGGAGCTGTACGGAGATGTTGAATACCATGATCCTTAATGAAACTTTGGCATTTCTGAGCTAATAACTGTGGCCCATTATCAGATACTAGTATCTTAATTCTTAGGCAATCCGAATGTGGCAAACAGCTTCTCCAGGGCATCAATGGTGGCATCAGTTGTAGTCTGGGGCAGTAATATCACTTCAGGCCATTTGGAATGTGCATCCACCACCACTAAGAACATCTGTCCATTCACTGGTCCTGCAAAGTCAATATGAATTCTCTCCCATGGGTTAAGAGGCCAAAGCCAGGGCTGAACTGCACCTCTACGATAGCATCTCTGAGCCTGGGCACATCCTGAACAGGCTGCAACGTAGTTGCCTATATCTTCATCCAAAGTTGTCCACCATACATGACCCCTGGCTTCTTGTTTTATCCGGACTATTCCTGGATGCCCTTCTTGCTAAATTTGTAATGAGGGTTTCTGCAAGGCTGGAGGAACAATTAGCCGCTCTCCCCATAGCAAGCATCCCTCTCTGACAGCTCAAGATTCCTGCAGTGAAAAGGTCGGAGACGTGGGGAGGTTTGAAATGGCCAACCATGTTGTACATAAAACGAGACTTCTTGAAGATCGGCATCCTTACTGGTCTCTTGGTTTCAACGGCAGTCAGTGTTTTGCTAAAGTAAATGGAAGTTGGTGAATCCTGAACATAATTGGTGGAGAGTGGAAGAGGAAGGCGTGAAAACGCATCTGCATTTGTATGTTTATCATGAGGCCTGTACGGGATTTCATACTGATAAGCCCCCAGCAGTAAGGTAGACCTCTGGAGACGAGCGGTGGTGCTCTGAGAAATACTCTTTGTAGGATTGAATTTTGCCAATAGCGGCTTATGATCGGTCAACAGCGTAAAAGATCGGCCATAAATCTAAAAGTGAAACTTCTTCAGGGCCCAGATTATCGCTAAAGCCTCCTGGTCAATTTGTGAATAATTGCGCTCAGCTGGGGTGAGGGAGCGAGAAGCAGACGCTACAGGTGGATCTGTACCATCAGGCATGGAATGGGACATCACAGCCCCCGGCCCATAAGGAGAAGCATCACAGGCGATACTCAGTGGTTTAGACAAATCATAGTGAACCAAGACTCGGGAGCTGCGTATTAGATCCTTTGAAGCTTTAAAAGCCGCCGAGCAGGACTCTGTCCATTTTTGTTGTTTTTCCAAAAGCCTTTGCAGCGGAAACAAGGTATGGGCTAACTTGGGCAAAAATTTATTGTAATAGTTCAGCAGCCCTAAATATGAGCGCAGCTGCGTCACATTCCTTGGTATGGAGCCTCTACCAATGCTTTCACTTTCTCATCAGTGGTGTGAAGTCCAGTTTTATCCATAACGTGACCACAAAATTCCAGGTGATCTTTTAACCCCTTAGTGACCGGGCGGTTTTACACAAATCCGTCTGTTCGTGACCGCTGCTGTTTTTATGTTTCTGCGCTCTTAGTGTTTACGTCAAATTTTCCTCTTACTCGTTTATGTAACCCACACATATTTTACACTGTTTTTCTCGTCACTAAATGGACTTTATAAAAATACCATTTTTTTCATCATTTCATATAATTTACTATAAAAAATATTGTGAAATATGACACAAAAATTGAAAAAACACCACTTTTTCGAACTTTGACCCCCAAAATTTCTTATGTATCAACAACCGTCAAAAATTTTTTATTCCTTAGTAGTTTCTAAATTTAGTACTGAGTTTAGCAATACCCAATGTTTACATATTCCTCGCTTTTTTCCTTATTTTATGCAACAATAAGTGCAAGTAGCACTTTGCCATTTCCAAAGAGTTATTTTCAAAACTAGTGATAGTGACATTGTAACACTGATATCTGTCACTAATTCCTGAATAACCCTCCACATATACATATTTTTTTAAAGTACACAAATCAAGGTATTAAACTTGGGGTATTTTGACTCTTTCCATGCAAACCATTTTACCACAAATCTATGCCAAAGTTTGAGAAAAAAAAAAATTTTGGTGATTTTTTTTTTTGAACGCAATTTAAGAATACATGTACTGTGAACTTTAAGGTTTACTGCCAAAAAGCACCCCAAAATATGTTCAGCAACATCTTCTGAGTAAATTGATACCACCCAAGTATAGGTATGTCAGGTCATTTGGGGGCTAAAAGGCCTTATTTGGGGGGTGCGCATTTCAGTTTTCCAACTTGGAATTTTCACGTTTCGTCATCATGCACCCATGTCCTATTTGGGACATTTTTGAAGCCGGCCAAAGTAATTTACCCCCATCAAACCATATATTTTTAGAAAGGGCACACCCTAGGGTGCTTCAAAGAGTTGTATTTTAACACTTTCCATGCACTAGCTCTTTGTCAATCTTTCAGGTAGTCACTTTTTGTGTTATTTTTTCACACACATTGTACTTTAGGCATGAATTGTCAAATCCAGTTATGGGTTACTGCCAAAAAACACCCCAAACTATGTTCAGCAACATCTTCTGAGTAAATTGATACCACCCATATATAGATTTGTTCTGTTGTTTTTGGGGTGCTACGCCAATCTTTGACATGTGCTTGTCAATTTTCTAATTTGACATACAGTATCTTCTTTGCTTATCTTCTTTTTAGGGGCCTTTTTACATACCCCAGTTTTATGAACGTGCATATATTTGGTAAGCTAACACCCCAAAGTATTGTAAATGGAGTGTTTTTATGCTATGGATGCATCCGTTTGCTCCAAACAAATTAGATACGGTTTGGTGGTCATTTTTCATTTTCACACCCACATCAGTTTTGGACTGTGATTTAGGAGACACTGTTGTTTGTTACTGCATGAAAACTCTCCAGGTTGTTTTCTGCAAGGTCTCCTGAGTACACCCATGCCCCCCATGCATAGGTTTGCCAGGATTTTGGGAAGGTTCAAATACAATTTTTATGACTTTGTCATTGGAGTTGAAATTGAGATTATTTCTTCAGCTAGGCCTAGCTTTGGTTTTGGGTCTACCGCATACCCCAGTTTGAATTATTGCCAGAAAATTGTTTATATTTGTTATGTTGACACCCCAAGGTATTGCATATGGAGTGCTTTGATGCCATGGATGCAACGGTTTTAGCCCAAAACATTTGGCAACAAGGTGTGTGGCGGTAATTTTTCAAATTTCAGATTTTTACGCCCACAGTAGTTTTGGACTGTGATTTAGGCTAGGGTCAGACGAGCGTAGTGTTCACGTCCGTGATCGCGCCTAAAAGTACGTCCGTGATAGCATGACATAAAGTCCAATGGAGCCCGACACACGAAGTACGTCCGCACTGAACTGCGGACGCACAACGGCCGCGGCCCACGGACGCAAGGCAGGCAAGAACGTAGAACCGCTAGAACGGCCGCACAAAGTGCGCTGCGTCCGCAACGTCTGCATAGCTTTGTGTGTGAGTGATGGAACGTGGTCAGACGGACTGCATTTATACGTCCTGCATTTTTCACGGACAAAATGGTTTTGCAATTGAATTTATTGTCCCTCCTACATCTGTCAAAAAATAAATGTCAGTGAAAAAACGGACTGTGTGACCACTACTGCGTCTTCCGTACTGACGATGTCCGTACTGCACGGACGTACAGTCCGTAGAAATCACGCTTGTCTGACCCTAGCCTTAGCAGACACTGTTGTTTGTTACTGCATGAAAACTCTCCAGGTTGTTTTCTGCAAGATCTCCTGAGTACACCCATGCCCCCCATGCATAGGTGTGCAAAGATTTTGGCAAAATACAGCACCAATTGTAGAACATAAAAATGTACGAATAAAATGTAAAAGTCTGGTGCCTGTCAAACTGTGGATGCTCTCTAGGGGAGCACAGGCTGTTGTCACTGAAGTGCATGAAACGCAAAATGTTTTCATACCTTCTACGTGACATTGATTGGAGGTAAATGGGGGTAGAGCAGATGGGGCTACTGCTCCAGCAGGAGCGAATTGAGGGCTTCTTTATGATGCCCTCAGCATAGTAAGTGCCCAGAATTTCAGAAATTCTGGCACATCTAGCGGGGTCCATTGCTGCCTTGCCAAGTAGGAGTCTGGCTTCGCAGCACAATGCTGATGGGCATACAGATTTGATTGGGCCACGATGTGGCCCAACAAATCATCCCCCATAAACACCTGCAAAAACTGTGTGGCGGTAAATCCTGCAACATCAATATTGATGCCAGGATTTGCCGTGAAAGGAGGGATATCTGGCCTCTGGCGATGAGGCACTACCCACTCCTCAGCTGGAGCTGTGCGTCTCCTGCTGGCAGGTGGTGACCCAGGATCTGCATCAGAAACATCACTAGATACATCAGCCAGCATAGATAATGTATCTAGCGACGCCTCTGAGCAGTTAGCGGGGTCGAAATGAGGGTCTGAGTCTGACGCAGATGCCTCAGATTCTGACGCCAGGATGGCATATGCCTCCTCGGCGCTGTACACCCTCTCAGACATTATATATAATAGATTATAAAATTTTATATATATATAAGCGGATTGTTGGTTCTTAGAAGAACCGTTGGGTTTCACAAGAAAATACAAATAAACACCTAAATCTCTCTAAATCCCTCTAAACCTGCCTCAATTCTTCTAAATCTCCCTAAAATCTCTCTAAATCTGCCTCAATTTTTCTAATCTCACTAAATCTCACTAAAATCTCTAACCTGTCAAATCTGATCTCTCTCTCTCACTCACCAAAACACAAGTGAGGAGAGGGAGGGAGAATCACAGAGGTCAGAGCCAATATTTACAAAATATTGGCCTGACCTGACAAATTAGAAATTTTATTTTGATTTTTTCTAACTTCTGATTGGATGTTGCTAGCCTGCCTCTCTGATGAGGCAGGCTAGGAACATCCCACTCAGCCCCAAGATGACCCTGCCCTTAGAACCCTAACCCTACCCCTGACCCTGCCCTTAGAACCCTAACCCTACCCCTACCCCTACACCCTAACCCTACCCCTACCCCCTAACCCTAACCCTGTCAGTTTATTTTATTTATTTTTCTTTTTTTTACACTTTTTTTACACACTTTTTTTTTCTCTGCTGGGTGCCTTGATCCCTCGAGGCACCCAGCAGAGCACCTGATCACTGAAGTGATCGATTTTGTACTGAGTGCCACGATACCTCGTGGCACTCAGTACTTCCTGCCGCTACCGGAAGTGATCGCTCGGGGGAGCGATCACGGACGGACCGGCGGCAGGTAAGTATATTACAAGGATGCCTCGATGTCGAGGCATCCTTGTAATATGCACAGAGCAGCTGGAAGCGATCCGATCGCTTCCAGCGCTCTGTAGAAGTGCCGGGCACCTCTCCGGTGCAACCGGATGTAGATCGCTCCCGGGAGCGATCACATGGTGCCCCGGCACTTCTAACGGCCATTGCACGGATGCCTGGACTCCCAGGCATCCTGCAATGGCGTTTGAGCTGCTGGAAGCGATCCGATCGCTTCCAGCAGCTCAAAAACGGCAGGACGTACCATGTACGTCAGCGGTCTAAGAGAGACCCGCTGCAATGACGTACATGGTACGTCCCGGGTCCTTAAGGGGTTAAGAACTCACATTTGTTTATATTAACTTTGAGTCCATTATCCTTTAGTATCTGGAGCACGTCTTGTACATTCTGCCGGTGCTCCCTCTCAGTTCGGCCGGTGATCAGCATGTCACCCAGCATACATTGTGTCCCCGGCACTCCAGCAAGCAATTCATCCATTGTACGCTGACAAATTGCTGGTGCTACCCCAAATCCCATTCTGAGTATTGAAGGTGAGGTAAGGCCTGGATTCTGGACGCGCTGGTAACTGCAGGTATGCATGTTTGAGATCCAGCTTGGTGAACTGCTGTCCCCCGGCCAAAGTTGCAAAAATGTCCTCAATCTTTGGAAGTGGATATTTATCCACAGCAAGTTGAGAATTAACGGCCATACGGAAATCCCCACATATCCCAATGGCTCCATTCTTTTTACGCACAGGCACAATCGGGGAGGCCCATTCACTGCAGCGCACTCTGGAAATGATCCCAAGGTTCTCCAGACGCATCAATTCCGCTTCAACACCAGCTTTAAGTGCAAAAGGTACAGTCTGTGCCTTAAAAATTTTTGGAACCGCATTTTCCCTCATATTTAGGGACATTTGCCGTCCCTTAACAGTCCCCAAAGTATCATCAAAAACCGGGGCAAACTTCCTCTGCAAGTCCTGTATCCAAGCTGAAACCGCAGGTAATGTCTGTAAGGCGTGGCAAGCATTATACTTTATGTCTGGCATTCCCAACTTATGAATCCATTCTCTTCCAAATAGTGGGGGACCCCCAGACTGCATAATATATAACGTCAGCTTCTCCGAGCGTCCATTTAACGGCACTCTCACATGTACACTGCCCAGAGAGGTTAATACTTTCATTGAATAAGTCTGTAGACGAACAGCTGTCTTTATCACTGGAACATTTAGTTTTAATCTCCGCCAGTCTTGCTCAGTAAATCACAGAAACAGCCGCCCCCGTGTCCAGGTCCATGGTCAAATATTTCCCTTCAATCTTCACTGGAACAGAAACGGCTGAATAAGCTGAATCCATCTTATAAAGTTTTACTGTTTGAATGGGAATGTGGCCGTCCGAGTCATCCGAGGAGTCTTGGAGCTGGATTTGATATGTTCTCTTCTGAAGCAATTTATGCGGCTTCCCTTCATGCACCGTCCCTTTTTTACAAACCCTTTTAATATGCCCTTTATTTCCACAGGAGTGACAGACGGCATTGCGGAAACGACATGAGTGAGATTCATGTGAAGTCACCCCACATCGATAATAACATCCATTTTGGGGCTCTCCATGCACCGTCCTTAGACGTAAGGAATTGTAGTGTTTATTCCGCTTGTACCGCTCCCTGGTATCTGTATGGAATATTTCCACCTCTTGCTCAGTCTTTTGCTTCCTCTGCAAAGCATCAGCTTCTTTGGTGACTTGTTCCATGATGCTAGCGATATCCATAGCTTTGTGTAAGGTCAGCTCTTTCTCGGTAAGAAGTCTCTTAATCATATCTTCACACTGTAACCCCATCACAAACTGGTCTCTGAGGGCTGTGACTAAATACTCCCCAAACTGACAGGTACTTGCCAGCTTCCTGAGAGCGGAGACAAAGGAGGAGACACTTTCTCCAGGTTCCTGATGTCTTTTATAAAACTTCCATCTTTCAGCGATTTCAATTGGCTGTGGCTGATAGTTGCTTTACTGCGGCACCACTAACGGCTTGCTCGCAGGTTTCTCTGGATACAAGAGATCTCTGAGTGTGTCGTACACCTTCGCTCCAATCGCTGTGAGGAACACAGCTACCTGTTTTGTTACCAAAATGCCATTAGCAGGAAGATAGTGTCTGGATTAAAATCATGCGGAGAGCCAATCAGCGCCATCATGCAGATCCAACAGCCTCGTCGGCACTGTAGTGTTCTGGATAATACGAGACATCTTGGGTTTTCATTAATAGGTTTATTAACAACTAAGCACACAGGTTTCCTATAGCAGCAACTGGCTGCGTCACTAGTCAGCCTCAACTGGCAGACAAAACGGACGACCAACTGTCAACAGCCAAAATAAACACCTACTCCCCCCCCCCCCCATTGGCAGCCAGCACAACTACACCACATGAACCCTTTGGTCATAGATGAAGATCAGAGCACATTTTAAGTCACAACAATTTGAAAAACACAGTCTGCTTAAAATAATACAACAAACATATGTTTTCATGTGTTTATTGAACAGAACACGTAAACATTCACAGTGCAGGGTGGAAAAAGTATGTGAACCCCTAGTCTAATGACTTCTCCAAGAGCTAATTGGAGCCAGGAGTGAGCCAACCTTGAGTCCAATCAGTGTGATATTATTGGATGTGTTGCTGAAAGCTGTCCTGCCCTTTAAAAACACACACCAGTTTTGGGTTTACTGGTTTCAAGAAGCACTGCCTGATGTGAACCATGCCTCGCAGAAAAGAGCTCTCAGAAGACCTACGATCAAGAATTGTTGACTTGCATAAAGCTGGAAAGGGTTACAAAAGGATCTCCAAAAGCCTTGATGTTCATGTGTCCACGGTAAGACAGACTGTCTACAAATGGAGAAAGTTCAGCACTCTTGCTACTCTCCCTAGGCGTGGTCGTCCTGTAAAGATGACTGCAGGAGCACAGCACAGAATGTTTAATGAGGTAAAGAAGAATCCTAGAGTGTCAGCTAAAGACTTACAGAAATCTCTGGCACATGCTAACATTTTTGTTGACACATCTACAATAAGGAAAACATTAAACAAGAATGGAGTACATGGGAGGACACCACGGAGGAAGCCATTGCTGTCCAAAAAGAATATTGCAGCACGATTGAAGTTTGCAAAAGAGCACCTGGATGTTCCACAGCACTACTGGCAAAATATTCTGTGGACAGATGAAACCAAAATTGAGTGGTTTGGAAAAAAAAAAACACACAACACTATGTGTGGAGAAAAAAAAGGCACAGCACACCAACATCAAAACCTCATCCCCACGGTAAAACATGGCGGAGGGAGCATCATGGTTTGGGGCTGCTTTGCTGCCTGGATGGATTGTTGTCATTGATGGAAAAATGAATTCCAGAGTTTATCAATACATTTTGAAGGAAAACGTAAAACCATCTGTCCGCCAACTGAAGCTCCGCAGAGGATGGGTGATGCAACAGGACAATGACCCAAAGCATACAAGTAATTCAACAAAAGAATGGCTTCAACAAAACAAAATACGCCTTCTGGAGTGGCCCAGTCAGAGTCCTGACCTCAACCCGATTGAAATGCTGTGGCATGACCTTAAGAGAGCGATTCACACCAGACACCCAAGAATATTGCTACACTGAAACAGTTTTGTGAAGAGGAGTGGTCCAAAATTATAGAATTTAGCTAAGTAAGACTCTGAGGCGAGTATTGCCCGCCACTCCCGCCGCTATTGTGGTTTTTGGTTATTTCCTGGGTCTGCGGATCCAATATCTTCCACTCTCACGTTTTTTTCTTTCCTCAGCCTCAAAGGATTTCATGGTTCCCGGTGGATTGCCCTTTGGGTTCCCTATACACCTACACTGACCACCTCGTACAGCAAAGAAAGAGGAAGTAGGAGGGACGTGGATTGGTTTTGATGGGCACTGAAGAGGAAAGCGGACAGATCCAAAGGAGTGGAAGGGGTGTTAGATAACATAACAGTAATAACAGGTATATGGTATCTTCTAACAGTAATAACAGGTATATGGTATGTTATCTTCTAACACCCCTTCCACTCCTTTGGATCTGTCCTCTTTCCTGTTCAGGTATGCATCCTTGAGATCCACTTTTGCCAACCAATCGCAGGGCCTCAATATATCCTTGAGCATGTGCATGCCTTCCATCTGGAAATGACTGTAGATCACTGACCCATTCAACTCCTTGAGGTTGATAACTGGATGAACACCTCCGCCCTTCTTGGGGACCAAGAACAGGTTGCTCAGGAAGCCCGCGGGTCCCGTTCTATGGCTCCTTTTGGTATAATTCTGTAATCTCCAGCTCCACCAGCGTCTGACCGTCCACTGAAAAGGGGAGAGGGAGAGGAGTTGGAGCGGGGAAGAGAACTCCAGAACAAAACCTAGCACAGTATTGAGGACCCAAGGGTCCGATGTAATGTGACACCATGCGGTGTGAAACAATTTCAAACGACCTCCTACTTTGGTCGTAGACGGACGAATAAGGTGTAAAAGTACCTGCATGCCTGAAGGTCGAGGATGAATGACCTCCTCTGGAACCCCGGAATCCTCTGCCCTGCCATGGTCGGGATCGGGAAGGGAAGAACGGGGAAGGAGCGGGAGCCGTTGCAGTGGAGGGGTTGCCTCCTGCGGGACCTGAACTGAAAGGGTTTGCACGGCCAGTAGCTCGGCCCCGATATCCACCGGCCCGTGGAAAAACCCCGGAGAACACTTTTTTAAGCGAATTGGACACTCGTTCCATTGTGTTGAAGGCCCCGGAATACTCATTCATATCTCTCAGGAAAGTTTTCCCAAACAAAGCTCCATTGGCCGCAGCGCCCAATTTGTTATCCGCCACACCAGCCAATTGGCGATCCATCTTAAGTAAAATACATTTACGTCTTTCAGAAGCTAGGGCCGTGTTGGCATTACCCAAAAAAACTTAGAAATGGGTCCAGGGGTTCACCGGACAATTTTGCTCGTTCTGCTGTATCCAGCAATTTTAATCAGGAGGACCCATAGTGTCCAGTAGTTTGTCTTGACACACCTTAAAAGCATGGTCTATGCCCTTGCTGGGAGTCCAGCCTTTAGGGGTGACGAAATCCATGAATGCCTTATCCACTTCGGGAGTTAAGCACGTTTTACCACTCGTGGTGGGGCGAGGACATTCCGCTTTCATGCGGTTTCGAGTATTTTTATCCAGGGCTTTTCGCACCTGCGCATCGACCCACTTCTCAACGTGGGGACCATTCTGCGGACCGTGGATGGGACAGGTCCTCTGGGCAGAAAAGGGGGTTCCCCAAAGGGTCATAAATAATACCCGGACGGGCTTTTGTATCAATGTCTACGTTGTCTTCAGTAAACTCATCTGAGGCATAAACGTCTATGACATCGCTAGTGTCATCCTCCTCCGAATCAGGGATAGAGTCCTGAAGCGGGGCAGGGACAATAGCGGTGTCAGGGTTGGAGACAGAGGGAAATTTAATTCTCTTGGTGTGAGATGATGTCGTGTGTGCAGGAGCCCGTTTACGGGATGCCGCAATGGGGGATGGGTGCACGTGTCCCGGCAGTGTTGCGGGGTTGCCAGCCCCTCCAGCCATGTGCTGTGCTTTTTTCACAGACTGTTTCCCCGTGGTTGCCAGGGGGGGGGTCTCGGGGGGGCCTCACCGCGGTGAGTGTGTTGCCCATGTCATAAGCCGCCAGTGGCGGGGGGGGGGGGGGGTTATCAAGTTGGCGATTTTCAGCCATAACTTCTTTTAATGAGCGGGTAAAATCTGCAGACAAAACTGAGACAGCCTTAAATACAGCCGAGTCAATGGACGCCTGCATGTAAGGGTCTAAGGTGGGAGGCTGGGAAGGAGCCATCTGCGCTTGTATAAGAACGGGAGGTTGAGATTGAGCAGATATCTCCGCCGGGGAGGCTGCACGTTGCGGGGTCTTTCCGCGAGACATGGCGCTGGACGGATCAGGGAGAATGGCGCCGGAAAATCCCCTGCGTGCGCAGATCTATCGGGTACACCCCGCCCACCTAGCCAGCGAGCGCGTGCAGCGTCTCGGAGAGGCAGGCAGACGGGGTTACATTGCGGTCACCAGGGGGATCAAAAGAAAAACTTTAAGAAAAAACGCGAACGCCGTGGTTAAAGCCGGGCGCTCGCTAGAACCTAAACAAATATATATAAAGAACAGTAAAAACACATATGCATGTAAATCCCTAAAATCAATGATCAAAACGGGATATCACAGCAGAGATATATATACAGTTGTGTTCAAAATTATTCAACCCCCAATGCTGTAAAGGGTTTTAGGGAATTTAGTGACATTTGTAATTGTATTCAGAATGAAATCCTACAAGGACTTTTTAAAGAACCATATGCAACTAAAATGACATCAATTGGTTTTGTAATACAGTAGTAAATGTTTCTTTTGTGAATTCTTCATTGACACAATTATTCAACCCCTTAAAGACTACCACTCTGAAGAACAGAGGTTCATTCAAGTGTTTTCAATCAGGTATTGAAAACACCTGTGGATGTCACGGAGCAGCAATAAAGCATAATAAGCACCAATTAGGCAGCTTTAAAATGACTGTGATACTCAGCTCCTTCTAGACATTTACTGGTGTGGTTACAAACATGGTGAAGTCAAGAGAATGGTCCAGGAAGACAAGAGAAGAGGTGATTACTCTTCACAGGAAGGGCAATGGCTATAAGAAGATTGCAAAGATGTTAAACATACCAAGAGAGACCATAGGAAGCATCATTCGCAAATTCAAGGCAAAGGGCACTGTTGAAACGCTACCTGGTCGTGGCAGAAAGAAGATGCTGACTTCGACTGCTGTGCGCTACCTGAAGCGTAGAGTGGAGAAAAGTCCCCGTGTGACTGCTGAGGAACTGAGAAAAGATTTGTCAGATGTGGGTACTGAAGTTTCAGCTCAGACAATACGGCGCACACTGCGTAATGAAGGCCTCCATGCCAGAACTCCCAGGCGCACCCCCTTGCTGTCTCCAAAGAATAAGAAGAGTCGACTGCAGTATGCCAAAAGTCATGTGGACAAACCACAGAAGTTTTGGGATAGTGTTCTGTGGACTGATGAAACAAAATTAGAACTGTTTGGGCCCATGGATCAACGCTATGTTTGGAGGAGGAAGAACAAGGCCTATGAAGAAAAGAACACCTTGCCTACTGTGAAGCATGGCGGGGGGGTCAATCATGCTTTGGGGCTGTTTTGCTTCTGCAGGTACAGGGAAGCTTCAGCGTGTGCAAGGTACCATGAATTCTCTTCAGTACCAGGAGATATTGGATGACAATGTGATGCAGTCCGTCACAAACCTGAGGCTTGGGAGACGTTGGACCTTTCAACAGGACAATGATCCCAAGCATACCTCCAAGTCCACTAGAGCATGGTTGCAGATTAAAGGCTGGAACATTTTGGAGTGACCATTGCAGTCACCTGACTTAAATCCGATTGAGAACCTCTGGTGGGACTTAAAGAAAGCAGTTGCAGTGCGCAAGCCTAAGAATGTGACTGAACTGGAGGCTTTTGCCCATGACGAATGGGCGAAGATACCCGTAGATCGCTGCAAGACACTTGTGTCAAGCTATGCTTCACGTTTAAAAGCTGTTAGTACTAAGTACAACATCCTTTTACAGTACTAAGATTGAATGTCACTTGGGGGTTGAATAAAACTGATAATGATGTGAGCACAGAAAAGACATTTGTCGTTATTTCATTATAAATGTTATGTTATATTTGTCTGACCTACACGTGACTCTTTGATTTACTTGTAAGCAAGATGAATATATATACATAAATACTTATTATCTAGTCGCCGAGCAGCTAAGAAAGAGGAAGTAGGAGGGACGTGGATTGGTTTTGATGGGCACTGAACAGGAAAGAGGACAGATCCAAAGGAGTGGAAGGGGTAGAAGATTACATAATAACAGGTATATGGTATCTCTTTATTCAATATAAATGCTTCATATTTTCAAAGTTCTTGCTAGTTGCCACTTGCTGCTATGTTTAATAAAGCAAGAAAGAGAAGCAATAGGAGCCTCAGAGTCGATGTATTAAAATTACATCAGATCGTTGTGCAGGTCTGATCTGCAACTACAGGAAACATTTGGTTGAGGTTATTGCTGCCAAAGGAGGGTCAACCAGTTAAGACCAAAAGGTTCACATACATTTTTCCACTCTGCACTGTGAATGTTTACATGTTCTGTTCAATAAAAACATGTTTGTTGTATTATTTTAAGCAGACTGTTTTTCAAATTGTTATGACTTTAGATGAAGATCAGAGCAAAACTCCATGTAATCCCAAAGGGTTCACATACTTTTTCTTGCAACTGTATCTCTGCAGCTGATCCAGACACTGTTACATAGTATATACACTGTAAGTCAATGGTATAGGCAGTGTACATACAGCTGGGAGCATTGTGCCCTCCCCTGCATTCTTCCTCTTATCTGGGGACTTCACTTTTAAATGACTTTTAAAAAAAAAAAAAAAATTCGCTGGCCGTTGTGTCGGATCTGGTTCCTCATTAAGAGCTGTTCCAAAAAGCCATTTCGCACCCATTTGACTCCAGTTTTTGGGGTTTGTATTTCTTGGACTTTTGTATGAAAAAAAAAAAAAAAAGGTTTACATTGAGAACTGGTTAATATAAAAATATTTAATAATTATTTGGGTATAAGGACTATATAAATCACACACATTTAAAGGGTGGTTTTGTTTAAGCCTTTTTAATGTTATGCCGTATTTATTAAGAACATAATTTGTATAAAACCTCATGCAAAGGCTGCTTGGAACAGCTCTCGACGAGGAACCAGATCCCACACAACACCAGGCTGTGTGATTCTGCAGGACAGGTAGGCTCTGGGTCAAACAAACACAGCGTGCACAGAGTTGAGCCCCCCCCCCCCCCAGCAGCAGATGGGAGGGGTGGGCCTGTACAGGAGTCTGATTTAGAACCCCAGACCGGCAGGCAGGAAAGTGTGCACACAGCAGCTGCTGATATAAATGTGCACACAGCTTTCCCGAGCTGACAAAGCCTTGAAAAAGGTTTCCAGCGGGTGGAGAGCCTGGCAGAAGGAAGGGGGTTATGCATCCAAACCCGGGAGCCAGGACAACATTTGGTGCCATGGCGACTGTGGCACCCGGGTTTGTCAAGCTCTGTTCTAAGCAGACTTCATATTTTGACACTTTAACCCATTAAACTCACCTCCCCTTTAGTGCTTTTCGCTGACACCTGATAACGTCTTTGTATTTTTGGCAGAATGGAATCACCACAGTGACCCAGAAGCAGAGCCCCAACGTTGCATTAAATTTCAGTGCTTTGTGACCCTTTAGTCCCCTGCTGCACTCGACACTCCGGCTGTTTCAGATTTCCATTTCCTGAGTCGAGCCTAATAAAGCAGCTGAGCATTATGGGAGATGCGGTTTCATAACAGTTGAGAGGGCCAGGGTTGTTGACCTTTAACCTATGAATTGAGCTGCCTCTGGCACTGGGAGATTTTACTCCATTCATTACCAGGTGTTGCTGTTATTAACCCTTCAGCTGCTTTAGAACCAAATTTCCCCTGTGGCTCTGCCAATCTAAATGTGTGACTGGATCATGGGATATGTAGTCCCACAGCATTTAAAAAGGTCAAGAGGTTGTGGACTTCTGGTCTAGATACAACAGAACAGCAACCCGACACATTTACAGGTTTGCAGCAAGTCAGACACTGGCCATGGAGCGGCAGCGCTGCAGGTCTCCACACGCAACTGCACGAGGAAATAAACACATGCAGGGTTATTCAAAGAGATTCGAAAAGTCACTGCACGTTCGGTGACTTTTCGTTCTCTTTAATTCGGTTCCTGCTGCCGATCCCATTTCGGTGACCCTGCGGTGTATTCAGCAAGCACCACAGGGTCCCCGAATTGCAGGGAAAAGCTGCCGCAAACCCGACGAAAACTAACCGCAAAACCCGGCAAATGCACACTGAAAACCCACAAAAACATAAGGATTAACCCGCCGAAAACCACAGAAAAACCCGAACAGGAGCCGATCTCAGCCTTCTACACTGCAGAAGAGGCAGTGAATAAATTAGGAAAACAGTTTGCATGAATGATTGAAAAGTGAAACGCTGTTTGCAAAGAAACTACTGAGCGAAAATGTCTAAAATTTGCATATGATCCAATGAATGATAAAAGGGCTGTTACAGAAAAAAGTAAAAAAAAAAAAAAAAAAAAGGGACTTTTAGAGAAAAAAAAAAATCTATAAAGAGACTTTTTGCTGCAGAATATTATAATGAACGGTTTATTAGATATTGAATTAAAACGGGAATATTTTTAACATTGAAGCCTATGGGATTCTCCTGAATAAATTTGCCGAATTAAACCACCGAATGGCAGGACATTAGGGGAACCTTTCACTGCTGGTTTGTGTTCTCTGAATAGACGAAGCAGTGCTTTTTCATGGGGATTTCACTGCCCTCGAACAGGCACCGAACAGGCACCGTATGTGCAGGCAATTCGCCAGCATTTGGTGAATTGCCTGCTCTCTGGATAGCCGAATGGCCAGGAAAGGTAACCGAATGCTGATTTTCAGCGTTCGGTTACCTTTCTCAAGCAATTCGGAGCTCTTTGAATAACCCTGATGGATATTTTACACACATCGAGCGAATCAGGCTTTCCAGCATATTATAGATTCATCTCGCTACAAAACAGCAACCGTGAGATCTATACATGAGTAATAACCAATGAAAAACACAGACAAGGTCCAAAAAGGTTTATTAAATAAAAAGCTCCAGGTGCAATGTCTGGGCGCAGACCCTGGGTGCAAAGCTTTACAGTCTGTATAAAAATAAAGCATGTTCTATACTCACCAACGCAAAGCTCGCTGGATGAGGACAGCAATAAAAAAGATGGACAGTCTCTGCACAAAGCCAAAAGACCCAAAATCCCAAAAAAAGTTATAAAAAATTAAACCGGGGGGCCCAGTAAACGCTGCAATGCCCCAGCGGGGGAGGGGAGCAGGTCTCCGACTACTTCTTAGCAAATGAGATCTTCATGGAGTTGCTCTGCGTGATCTTAAACCCTTGCAGAGATTCTCGGGCCGCGCCGGCCTGCACCTCGTTTTCAAACTCCACAAAGGCAATGTCGTGCCGGCCAGGGACCAGACGGACCTCCTTGAAACCCGGGAACCTGTATATAAAAACAAAGCAAGTCAGTCATTGTGAACCTGAAGCTACGAGAGAGACCGAGGAGAGTCGCAGGAAATACTCACTGGTTGAACAACATGGAGAGCATGAGCTCGTTCGTCTCCTCTGGGAGGTTCGTCAGGAAGAGGATGTGGTTGGGAGGGTTCTCCGAAATCTAGGGAGAAAAAGAGGAGTTAGTCCTGTCATGAATCAGAAGGGATTCTGGGTAAAGCAGCGACATCTTCATACGAGTCATTACACTAGCATAATGTAAATACTGAGGGCATCAGGTGGTTATGGGAGTTGTAGTCCAGCAGTCAGAGCCGAGGTTGGACCCCCGATCTCAAAGCTAGAATTCTGCACGCTCCATGCCTTAACTGTATGCAAACCCCATAAACCTCCACATACTGACACACGCCGAATATCTGGACACAGACATACCGGTTGCATTGGCGCCATCTGTCCAGGCATCATTTGTCCGTGGGGCATGCCGCCCGGAGGGATCTGCCCAGGTGCGATTCCTGGTGGGGGCATCATACCAGGGTGGTGCATGTACGGCGTCTGTCCGGCCATGTGCATCATGCGAGGTGCCTGGGTCATGCCTGGGATGTTCTGCATTCCCTGAGACATTAGAAAGGGATATATTGTTAGGAACGTAGATCACAGGCTCGAATTCTACCCCAGAAACAGACCCCACCCCCTACTTACTTGCATCTGTCCTGGCACACCGGTCACCACGGGAGCTCCCGGCATGGCTTTTTTGGCGACTACAGCTTCCTGTCCCTTCACCTTCCTCCTCTCCTGTTGCTTCTTCCGGTCCCTCTCCACGAAGGTCCCCTTCATCTTGGCGATGATGTCAGAATCTGACTTTGAGTACTGTATTCTCTGCAGGACAGGGTGATTGAATAGGTCAGAGATCTTGTCAGTGATCACCTGGGGATTAAAGGGCTGGATCCCTGGGAATTAGAAGATATGGTGGGAGGAGGGGCAAGGAGAAGCTGGATCCCTGGGAATTTGACATGGGAGGAGTGGGGGCCCTGAAGGCAAGTTTTGGTAAATAAGTTTTTTTTTATATAGGAATCGAAATCAGAGGTTGGTACGAACCATCGGTTTGTCATAGAAGGGGAACCCCTGCATGGACCGCAGGGCGTTGGTGGCACTGCCCACTTCCTTGAAGATGACGAAGGCCTGACCCCGCATCTTCAGGCTCCGAGACACCAAGATATCCAGAATCTGCCCAAACTGCGAGAAGATGGCGTAGAGCGACTTCTTGAGCTCTGGAAATAAATGCAGGATCTAAGCACAGAGCCACATTCTACCAACGCGCACAGGTTCCAAGCACAGAGCCACATTCTACCAACGCGTGCAGGTTCCAGGCACAGAGCCACAATCTACCAACACGCGCAGGTTCCAAGCACAGAGCCACATTCTACCAACGCGTGCAGGTTCCAGGCACAGAGCCACAATCTACCAACACGCGCAGGTTCCAAGCACAGAGCCACATTCTACCAACGCGCACAGGTTCCAAGCACAGGGCCACATTCTACCAACGCGCGCAGGTTCCAAGCACAGGGCCACATTCTACCAACGCGCGCAGGTTCCAAGCACAGAGCCACATTCTACCAACGCGCGCAGGTTCCAGGCACAGAGCCACATTCTACCAACACGCGCAGGTTCCAAGCACAGAGCCACATTCTACCAACGCGCGCAGGTTCCAAGCACAGAGCCGCATTCTACCAACGCGCGCAGGTTCCAAGCACAGAGCCACATTCTACCAACACGCGCAGGTTCCAAGCACAGAGCCACATTCTACCAACGCACGCAGGTTCCAAGCACAGAGCCACATTCTACCAACGCGCGCAGGTTCCAAACACAAAGCCACATTCTACCAACACGCGCAGGTTCCAAGCACAGAGCCACATTCTACCAACGCGCGCAGGTTCCAAGCACAGAGCCACATTCTACCAACGCGCGCAGGTTCCAAGCACAGGGCCACATTCTACCAACGCGCGCAGGTTCCAAGCACAGAGCCACATTCTACCAACGCGCACAGGTTCCAAGCACAGGGCCACATTCTACCAACGCGCGCAGGTTCCAAGCACAGGGCCACATTCTACCAACACGCGCAGGTTCCAAGCACAGAGCCACATTCTACCAACGCGCGCAGGTTCCAAACACAAAGCCACATTCTAAACACGCAAAGCACAGCTGGCCTTCACTCCCTTATTCTTTGTGGATCATATTCAGGCACGATTCTATAGATTAGGGATGCACCGATACCACTTTTTTAAGACCGAGTACAAGTACCGATACTTTTGTTCAAGTATTCACCGATACCGAGACTTTTATGACATGTGACTGCTTTCCAATAAGAACAGACCTCATATAAAGCCCCAGCTCGTGGATAATGCCCCCAGCACATGGATTTGCTCCCCCCCCCTCATGGATATGCCCCCGCACATGGATTTGCTCCCCCCCCCCATGGATATGCCCCCAGAACATGGATTTGCTCCCCCCCCATGGATATGCCCCCAGAACATGGATTTGCTCCCCCCCCCATGGATATGCCCCCAGAACATGGATTTGCTCCCCCCCCATGGATATGCCCCCAGAACATGGATTTGCTCCCCCCCCCATGGATATGCCCCCAGAACATGGATTTGCTCCCCCCCCATGGATATGCCCCCAGAACATGGATTTGCTCCCCCCCCCCCTCATGGATAATGCCCCCCAGCTCAGCTGAGACTCTCCGCTCATACTTACCTTCCTTTAGCGACGCGGGAAAGTTCCCGCGCGTGTGCTCGTTGGAAGGACCCCAGCCGCGATCACGTGGTCGCGGCTAGGGACCTTCCAAGGAGCGCGCGCCGACTTTCCCGGAGTCGCTAAAGGAAGGTAAGTATGAACAAAGTGGAGTGAGCAGCTCCAGGGCCTGTCCGAATGCCGATAGAGCATTCGGACAGCCGCCCCAGCCCCTAGGATGCCGGCTTCCGGTATCAGAAAAAAATAATCGGGGGGTACTGCAGGAGTACCAAGTACTCCTGCAGTACACGGTATCGGCCCCGATACTAGTATCGGTGCAACCCTACTATAGATCTAGATATCGTTCCTTGTATTATTTTGAGGCAGGAGGAATAATTTTATATTTAGGCTTCATCTACAGTGGATTGATCTCCATACGACAAAACGCGTTTATGTGATCCTTCAGCATTTATTATCCCGCATACACAGCTGTTTTTACAGCCATTTTTGAACAAAGAGATTTTAATCAGAGCGTCTAGCTGCTCTATAATTACTCGTTGAATGCGAGGAGACGCTTTGGACACGCGGTGATCAGATCGCAGGTAAAAGAAAGAAACTCTGTTCAAATATAAACTATTCTTATTATAGCACTTTCACCCCCCCCCCTCCATTGAAACGCTCTGACCGTGCACATACAAGCTGATATTACATAAATGCCACGAGTGGATTATGCACACATACTAATATATATATTTATATATATTACACACACATACATACATATTTATAGGGTTTAAAATTATTGCGTTGCACCCAGAACAAGATTCCTTTGTATAAAGCAGAGAGCCAACACACTGCGGCGTGGTACAAAAGGAGGAAGAAAAGCATCCAGGTCAGCCGACAGATCTGGCGCACAGACGGTGATGGACACAGAGGCCTAAAGCAGCGATTGGCTGAACCAGATCAGCCATGTTTTCCTCAACATATAATGTGTTCATACTGATAAGCAGTACATGAAAAATGCCACCCCGCAGCATGTATAATCTATACGCTGCAGGTAGGATTCACAAAAGGAATCCCAGGTGGCCTGCCTTGATTTCCTTCCTGCAGTGTATGAATTATACATGTTGCAGGGCAGCACCTTTCCCTGTGCTCCCCCTCTGAATGAAATAGTAATAGGTGTCCCGGGAAATCATGGCCGCCCTGGTGACCCCAGTCACACACACCGCTCACCGTCCTTCTTGATCTTCTCGTTGAGGTTGTTGATGTAGATGGTGTTGTTGGGCCTGGTTTCCGGCGCCGCCATGATGGGAGCTGCGGGGGGAGAGAGCGGGGACACGCGTTACTATGGGGGGAGAAATCCCGCCCTCCCCCGGCCGCTTCCCGCCTCTCACGGACACTAGGCCTCGGCGGCCTCTTACCTTTAGGCTATGGAGAGGTGAGGGGGCTCGATGCAGGGGGTTGCAGGATCCCAGGCGGGGTTCGTCCCGGTCGGATGGCGGACACACGCAGAGATTCACCTCAGATACCGATCAGGCCGCGTTACCACAGCAACCCTGCAGACCACAGAGTATGTGCGCGACAAAGCACCGCCCCCTAACGCAGCTGCTCATTCTGATTGGTTGAATACGGTCGCGTATCTGTTACGCCTCATCTGGCATGCGCCGTCCAATAGTAACAGAGCCGGGCAGCGTGACGTGAATTCTGTGCAGTTTCTAATTCTGTCCCCTCCGGCTACAAACACACCCTGAGAGGTGAGTACCGGGGGGCGGAGAGGAGAGAGTGTAAGCTCCCAGGACAAATCCTGTCACAGATCCAGATTTCAGCAAATCTGTATTTTAGCTTTGGGTAAAAAACTGAAACATGATAACAGTGTAACTATCAGACCGGGTTAGGGTTGGGTTGGGGGTTTAGGATTGGGTTGGGGGTTTAGGATTGGGTTGGGGGTTAGGATTGGGTTGAGGGTTAGGGTTGGGCTAGGATTGGGTTGGGGTTTAGGATTGGTTGGGGGGTTTAGGATTGGGTTGGGGGTTAGGGTTGGGGGTTAGGGTTGGGGGTTAGGGTTGGGTTAGGATTGGGTTGGGGGGTTTAGGATTGGGTTGGGGGGTTTAGGATTGGGTTGGGGGTTAGGATTGGGTTGAGGGTTAGGGTTGGGCTAGGATTGGGTTGGGGGTTTAGGATTGGGTTGGGGGGTTTAGGATTGGGTTGGGGGTTAGGGTTGGGGGTTAGGGTTGGGTTAGGATTGGGTTGGGGGTTTAGGATTGGGTTGGGGGTTTAGGATTGGGTTGGGGTTAGGATTGGGTTGAGGGTTAGGGTTGGGCTAGGATTGGGTTGGGGGTTTAGGATTGGGTTGGGGGGTTTAGGATTGGGTTGGGGGTTAGGGTTGGGTTAGGATTGGGTTGGGGGTTAGGATTGGGTTGGGGGTTTAGGATTGGGTTGGGGGTTAGGATTGTGTTGGGGGTTAGGATTGGGTTGGGGGTTAGGGTTGGGTTAGGATTGGTTGGGGGTTAGGATTGGGTTGAGGGTTAGGATTGGGTTGGGGGTTAGGATTGGGTTGAGGGTTAGGGTTGGGTTAGGATTGGGTTGGGGGTTAGGATTGGGTTGAGGGTTAGGGTTGGGCTAGGATTGGGTTGGGGGTTAGGATTGGGTTGAGGGTTAGGGTTGGGCTAGGATTGGATTAGGGGTTTTAGGATTGGGCGGTTAGGATTGGGTCGGGTTAGGGGGTTATGATTGGGTTGGGTTAGGATTCAGTTAGGATAAGGGTTGTGTTAGGACAGGGGTCCGCAACCTTGGCTCCCTGATGTTTTGTGAACTACATCTCCCATGATGCTCAGTCACCCATTAGGCTGACTGAGCCACATGGGAGATGTAGTTCCCAAAACATCAGGTAGCCAAGGTTGCTGACCCCAGGGTTAGGGGTTAAGTAAGGGTTTAATATTGGGTTTGGTTTAGGGGTTTTTGTTGGGGTCTGATAAGGGGTTGGGGTTAGGTTAGGGTTAACCTAAAAAAAACAGTTGAAATGGGTAACACATTTACATGGCTAAAATACAGTTTTACGCAGATTTCAATATAAGGAGATGTTTAGTATCCTGTATAAAACCACAACCTCAATATATACACCTTGTTTTTATGTCACGCTCGTCTTTGAGACTGATAGAGCATCATGGGAGTTGTAGTTTTAAAGCAACTGGCGCTGTACATGCCGAGTCTTGGCTGGATCAGGACTGCGTCACCAGGTCGGCCATATCTTCCTGGACACCTATTACTATTTCATGTAGAGAGGGAGCACAAAGAAAAGTGCTGCCCTGCAACATGTATAACACGATTTCTTACCTGCAGCGTATGGATTATACATGCTGCGGGGTGGCATTTTTCATTCACTGCACATTTATTTATAAAGTATTTTCCCGGGACGGATACATTGAGATTCTCTGGTTTTAGTTTGTTCTGGATTCAAGAAACATTGAATTGTTACAGAAATAAAGTAATAAAATGCAATATATTAAAAACACAAATATACAGATTAACCCAGAAAATAAATATAGTCACTGTGTTACATGTTTACATGTGCATTCTGTATATAGTCACTGTGTTACATGTTTACAGGTGCATTCTGTATATAGTCACTGTGTTACATGTTTACAGGTGCATTCTGTATATAGTCACTGTGTTACATGTTTACAGGTGCATTCTGTATATAGTCACTGTGTTACATGTTTACAGGTGCATTCTGTATATAGTCACTAGGTTACATGTTTACATGTGCATTCTGTATATAGTCACTGTGTTACATGTTTACAGGTGCATTCTGTATATAGTCACTGTGTTACATGTTTACAGGTGCATTCTGTATATAGTCACTGTGTTACATGTTTACAGGTGCATTCTGTATATAGTCACTAGGTTACATGTTTACATGTGCATTCTGTATATAGTCATTATGTTACATGTTTACAGGTGCATTCTGTATATAGTCACTGTGTTACATGTTTACAAGTGCATTCTGTATATAGTCACTGTGTTACATGTTTACAGGCGCATTCTGTATATAGTCACTGTGTTACATGTTTACAGGTGCATTCTGTATATAGTCACTGTGTTACATGTTTACAGGTGCATTCTGTATATAGTCACTGTGTTACATGTTTACAGGTGCATTCTGTATATAGTCACTAGGTTACATGTTTACATGTGCATTCTGTATATAGTCACTGTGTTACATGTTTACAGGTGCATTCTGTATATAGTCACTGTGTTACATGTGCATTCTGTATATAGTCACTGTGTTACATGTTTACATGTGCATTCTGTATATAGTCACTGTGTTACATGTTTACAGGTGCATTCTGTATATAGTCACTGTTACATGTTTACAGGTGCATTCTGTATATAGTCACTGTGTTACATGTTTACAGGTGCATTCTGTATATAGTCACTGTGTTACATGTTTACAGGTGCATTCTGTATATAGTCACTGTGTTACATGTTTACAGGTGCATTCTGTATATAGTCACTGTTACGTGTTTACAGGTGCATTCTGTATAAGGCACTGTGTTACAGGTTTACAGGTGCATTCTGTATATGGTCACTGTGTTACATGTTTACAGGTGCATTCTGTATAAGGCACTGTTACAGGTTTACAGGTGCATTCTGTATATAGTCACTGTGTTACGTGTTTACAGGCGCATTCTGTATATAGTCACTGTGTTACATGTTTACAGGCGCATTCTGTATATAGTCACTGTGTTACAGGTTTACAGGCGCATTCTGTATATAGTCACTGTGTTACAGGTTTACAGGTGCATTCTGTATATGGTCACTGTGTTACATGTTTACAGGTGCATTCTGTATATAGTCACTGTGTTACAGGTTTACAGGCGCATTCTGTATATAGTCACTATATACAGAATGCACCTGTAAACCTGTAACACAGTGACTATATACAGAATGCACCTGTAAACCTGTAACACAGTCACTGTGTTACGTGTTTACAGGCGCATTCTGTATATAGTCACTGTGTTACATGTTTACAGGCGCATTCTGTATATAGTCATTATGTTACATGTTTACAGGCGCATTCTGTATATAGTCACTGTGTTACATGTTTACAGGTGCATTCTGTATATAGTAACTGTGTTACATGTTTACAGGTGCATTCTGTATATGGTCACTGTTACATGTTTACAGGTGCATTCTGTATATAGTCACTATGTTACATGTTTACTGGTGCATTCTGTATATAGTCACTGTGTTACAGGTTTACAGGTGCATTCTGTATATAGTAACTGTGTTACATGTTTACAGGTGCATTCTGTATATAGTCACTGTGTTACATGTTTACAGGTGCATTCTGTATATAGTAACTGTGTTACATGTTTACAGGTGCATTCTGTATTGAGGTATGTTAATAGAGATCTCTTAAGGGACTTTAGACTGGGGGTTGCCGTCTGGGAGGTTATTCCATATTTTTTTTGAAAGTATTTTTCCAGGAAGGACACATTGAGATTTCTCTGGTTTTCAGTATGTCCTGGGTGGTGAGTCTGTACCGTTACGTGTCTTGCCCAAGGACACTCACTGGAGAGGTGATGTTACCTCTACTCCACCCAGCTGGTGGTGGTGCTCTGTAGGAAAATGAGGATCGAGATACTTTCTTTTTGTATTGTGGTATTGCAAGTAAGGTGCTGGTCCTGGATCGGGGGTTATAGGATGAGGGAGCTGCTGGGGGAAGCAGTCTAATAATAATAATCCCCCATAGAGAAGTAAGGGTTAATCTATTCACATTGAACAGCAGAGAAATGTCAGTGAAATGCCCTGATGTTCGGTGGTTTCATTCGGCAGGTTTAATCCGACGACTCCCATAGGTTTCAATGTTAGAAATATTCCCGTTTTAATTCAATATCTAATAAACCGTTTATCAATCCTGCAGATTAAAATAATATTGATTTTATTCTTTTTATATATATATATATATTAGGGATGCACCGATACCACTTTTTTAAGACCGAGTACCGATACTTTTTAAAAGTACTCACCGATACCGAGTACCGATACTTTTATTTAATGTCATGTGACGCTTTCCAATAGGAACAGACCTCATATAAAAATTTATATGAGATTTGCCCCCAGCTCACATGGATTTGCCCCCAGCTCTCATGGGTTTGCCCCCAGCACTCATGGATTTGCCCCCAGCACTCATGGATTTGCCCCCAGCACTCATGGATTTGCCCCCAGCACTCATGGATTTGCCCCAGCTCTGATGGATATGCCCCAGCTCTGATGTCTCATGGATTTGCCCCCAGCTTGAATGCTGAGGAAGCTGGCCGTGTGCATGTAAAGCACGCGGCCAGTGTTCCCCTCCGGCGCGCCGCGATACTGACCCATCCTGAAGGTCCGGTCGCTGGGCAGTGATGCGATCACGTGGCCGCCGGGCGCATCTGTGACGCTGCCTCCAGCCGAGAGGCAGCGTCACAGGAGCGCCCAGTGGCCGCGGGAACGCATCACTGCCCAGCGACCGGACCTTCAGGATGGGTGAGTATCGCGGCGCGCCGGAGGGGAACGCTGGCCGCGTGCTTTTCATGCACGCGGCCAGCTTCCCCAGCCCCGCGGATACCGGCAAGCCGGCCCAGCGCCGGCTTCCGGTATCGGCGGGATGTATCGGGCCGTTTGCACGAGTAACAAGTGCTTGTACAAACGGCAATATCGGCCCCGATACCGATACTAGTATATATATACAGTTGTGTTCAAAATTGTTCAACCCCCACTGAAATTGAGTGTTTTGGCCAGTTTGACATTGATTTTGATCATTCAGTCATCTTGCTTACAATTAAATCAAAGAGGCACGTGTAGGTCAGACAAATATAACATAACATTTATAATGAAATAAGCACAAATGTCTTTTCTGTGCTCACATCATTATCAGTTTTATTCAACCCCCAAGTGACATTCAATCTTAGTACTTAGTACAACATCCTTTTACAGTTATAACAGTTTTAAACGTGAAGCATAGCTTGACACAAGTGTCTTGCAGCCATCTACGGGTATCTTCGCCCATTCGTCATGGGCAAAAGCCTCCAGTTCAGTCACATTCTTAGGCTTGCGCACTGCAACTGCTTTCTTTAAGTCCCACCAGAGGTTCTCAATCGGATTTAAGTCAGGTGACTGCGATGGCCACTCCAAAATGTTCCAGCCTTTAATCTGCAACCATGCTCTAGTGGACTTGGCGGTATGCTTGGGATCATTGTCCTGTTGAAAGGTCCAACGTCTCCCAAGCCTCAGGTTTGTGACGGACTGCATCACATTGTCATCCAATATCTCCTGGTACTGAAGAGAATTCATGGTACCTTGCACACGCTGAAGCTTCCCTGTACCTGCAGAAGCAAAACAGCCCCAAAGCATGATTGACCCCCCGCCATGCTTCACAGTAGGCAAGGTGTTCTTTTCTTCATAGGCCTTGTTCTTCCTCCTCCAAACATAGCGTTGATCCATGGGCCCAAACAGTTCTAATTTTGTTTCATCAGTCCACAGAACACTATCCCAAACTTCTGTGGTTTGTCCACATGACTTTTGGCATACTGCAGTCGACTCTTCTTATTCTTTGGAGACAGCAAGGGGGTGCGCCTGGGAGTTCTGGCATGGAGGCCTTCATTACGCAGTGTGCGCCGTATTGTCTGAGCTGAAACTTCAGTACCCACATCTGACAAATCTTTTCTCAGTTCCTCAGCAGTCACACGGGGACTTTTCTTCACTCTACGCTTCAGGAAGCGCACTGCAGTCGAAGTCAGCATCTTCTTTCTGCCACGACCAGGTAGCGTTTCAACAGTGCCCTTTGCCTTGAATTTGCGAATGATGCTTCCTATGGTCTCTCTTGGTATGTTTAACATCTTTGCAATCTTCTTATAGCCATTGCCCTTCCTGTGAAGAGTAATCACCTCTTCTCTTGTCTTCCTGGACCATTCTCTTGACTTCACCATGTTTGTAACCACACCAGTAAATGTCTAGAAGGAGCTGAGTATCACAGTCATTTTAAAGCTGCCTAATTGGTGCTTATTATGCTTTATTGCTGCTCCGTGACATCCACAGGTGTTTTCAATACCTGATTGAAAACACTTGAATGAACCTCTGTTCTTCAGAGTGGTAGTCTTTAAGGGGTTGAATAATTGTGTCAAAGAAGAATTCACAAAAGAAACATTTACTACTGTATTACAAAACCAATTGATGTCATTTTAGTTGCATATGGTTCTTTAAAAAGTCCTTGTAGGATTTCATTCTGAATACAATTACAAATGTCACTAAATTCCCTAAAACCCTTTACAGCATTGGGGGTTGAATAATTTTGAACACAACTGTATATGTTTTTCTTTTTTCTGTAACTGCCCTTTTTATTATGTGTAAATTCCAGGTGTTTTCATTGAGTAGTTTTTTTCCAAACAGCATTTAAATTTTCACATTTTCAATCGTTTTCTCTTTTTTTACTCCGTTCGTCTGCTTTTTCCGGCGACTGACCGGCGCTGTGTCCGGGAATCGTCTGCTTTTTCTGGATGTGTTTGGCGTGATTTCTTTGTAGCAGTTTGAGTGATCTGATACTTCGGATCGTAACGGATGCTGTTTCTGCCTGATATTCGGCTTTTGTTCGGCGATTTTGCGTCAGAGTTTCGGGTCCGTTCCCTGCACTCCGGGGACTCTGTGGTGAATGCTGAATTCAATTTGATTCCCTGAAGTGCAGAGAACGAGAGAGCACTGAAATGTCACCGACCTTTCGGTGCTGTCTGAATAACCCCCTATATGTGTCCAGGAAAACATGACACCGCTGGACCTCTAGGTCAAAGGTCAGCGCTGTTTCAGCCATGATAAACTTCAACGATTTATCCGTAAAACCAAGACTGGCGGCGGCAGCAAAGACGGGATGTTTCTGCTACTTCTAATTTGTTGATTTATTTTCAGAGGGTCAGTGTCTGTCTTCACATGTTCCTGTAGGAGCCATGCCAGCAGAGCATGAAGAGGAACGTGCTCCCAGCCTAGATCTACCAGTACCCCCTCATGATCCCAGCCCAGATCTACCAGTACCCCCTCATGATCACTGCCTAGATCTACCAGTACCCCCTCATGATCCCAGCCCAGATCTACCAGTACCCCCTCATGATCACTGCCTAGATCTACCAGTACCCCCTCATGATCAGAGCCCAGATCTACCAGTACCTCCTCACGATCCCAGGCAGATACCCCCTCCACCAGAACCCCCGCCTCTTTCCAGACTGGCCCCGCCTCCACCGTTACCCCATCCTGCTCAGATGCCCCCCATCCCACCATCAGTAGTAAAAAGCAAGTTCTTTAAGATGGTGGCGGAGAACAGTGACCCGAAAACTGGAGGATGTGACGAGTTAAAGAGGACGATCAGGAAGCGGCAGGACAGGTACGTGGAGTGTGTGTGCAGTGATGTCAGAGGTGTAGATGGAGTGTGCGCCGTGATGTCAGAGGTGTAGATGGAGTGTGCGCCGTGATGTCAGAGGTGTAGATGGAGTGTGCGCTGTGATGTCAGAGGTGTAGATGGAGTGTGCGCTGTGATGTCAGAGCTTTGCACCGCTTTATATTTTTATCGACTCGTGTTCCTTCCCCTCCAGGTTCAGAGCGGACCTGAAGTGGCTGCTTTATAACCAGCACGTCCCGTCCCTGATTCAGGAGGGGCCGCAGTAAGTGAGCATTCCCCCCCCCCCATGTGTAACACATAGAAGACCCACTCTGTGCGTAATGCAGACACACGGTTGGGATAATATGCAGCATAGCTCCCTGTATAACAAGATCCGAAAACCAGCCCCTGCCCAGTAAAGCCGCGCTGCTCCCTGTATAACAAGATCCAAAAACCAGCCCCTGCCCAGTAAAGCCGCGCTGCTCCCTGTATAACAAGATCCAAAAACCAGCCCCTGCCCAGTAAAGCCGCGCTGCTCCCTGTATAACAAGATCCGAAAACCAGCCCCTGCCCAGTAAAGCCGCGCTGCTCCCTGTATAACAAGATCCGAAAACCAGCCCCTGCCCAGTAAAGCCGCGCTGCTCCCTGTATAACAAGATCCGAAAACCAGCCCCTGCCCAGTAAAGCCGCGCTGCTCCCTGTATAACAAGATCCGAAAACCAGCCCCTGCCCAGTAAAGCCGCGCTGCTCCCTGTATAACAAGATCCAAAAACCAGCCCCTGCCCAGTAAAGCCGCGCTGCTCCCTGTATAACAAGATCCGAAAACCAGCCCCTGCCCAGTAAAGCCGCGCTGCTCCCTGTATAACAAGATCAAAAACCAGCCCCTGCCCAGTAAAGCCGCGCTGCTCCCTGTATAACAAGATCCGAAAACCAGCCCCTGCCCAGTAAAGCCGCGCTGCTCCCTGTATAACACTGACGTATGAGGAAATAGACATCAGGAGATAAGGGCAGAGAAATTTAACATAAAGGAGGCTCCACCCCGAAATCACAGCACGTGCAGGAGGCTCCACCCCAAAATCACAGCACGTGCAGGAGGCTCCACCCCAAAATCGCAGCACGTGCAGGAGGATGTACCTTTAAATTACTCAGCAGGAAACCTTACACTGTGCGCACTCAAAGTAAACTGTATCTGCCGCAGAGGTTTATGGGTATCGCCGCTCTAGATTCCCCAATGTTACAAACGGTAAGACCCACTAAATGTAGAATAGCCGCAGTTTACTCATTTCACGCCAGATTAATGGTGGTGCTCTTGTTCAGTGTTGTTCGCCGGTGTTTGTTGTAACTGCTGACGGGGTTTTATTTTCCTTCTCTGAGTCAGCAATGTTCTATGTATTTGTAACGGCTGCTTTTGTGAATCACGCCTGTATTGCACAGTGTGTGTTATACACAGATTCTCTGTATATAGAATATATGCTGCTCCCCAGGTGTGGTCTGGTGGCGCTGTGGATGGCCGGAATGTTAATCCATGAACAGCGGGACGTGTCAGTCGACAGGATTGTTAAAATCGCTGTGTCCAGAGGCTACACGGCTCAAGGAGAGATGTTCTCAGGTCAGTCTGCTGTATTACACACCGTGCTATTATCACACAGGCCGCCTGTATCTGCTGTATTACACACCGTGCTGTTATCACACAGGCCGCCTGTATCCACTGTATCACACACCATGCTATTGTCACACAGGCCGCCTGTATCTGCTGTATTACACACCGTGCTGTTATCACACAGGCCGCCTGTATCTGTATTACACACCGTGCTATTGTCACACAGGCCGCCTGCATCTGCTGTATTACCGTGCTATTGTCACACAGGCCGCCTGTATCTGCTGTATTACACACCGTGCTATTGTCACACAGGCCGCCTGTATCCACTGTATCACACACCATGCTATTGTCACACAGGCCGCCTGTATCTGCTGTATTACACACCGTGCTATTGTCACACAGGCCGCCTGTATCCGCTGTATTACACAGCGTGCTATTATCACACAGGCCGCTTGTATTCGCTGTATTACACACCGTGCTATTGTCACACAGGCCGCCTGTATCTGCTGTATTACACACCGTGCTATTGTCACACAGGCCGCCTGTATCCGCTGTATTACACAGCGTGCTATTATCACACAGGCCACTTGTATTCGCTGTATTACACACCGTGCTATTGTCACACAGGCCGCCTGTATCCGCTGTATTACACAGCGTGCTATTATCACACAGGCCACTTGTATTCGCTGTATTACACACCGTGCTGTTATCACACAGGCCGCCTGTATTACACACCATGCTATTGTCACACAGGCCGCCTGTATGCGCTGTATTACACAGCGTGCTATTATCACACAGGCCACTTGTATTCGCTGTATTACACACCGTGCTGTTATCACACAGGCCGCATGTATCTGCTGTATTACACACCGTGCTGTTGTCACACAGGCCGCATGTATCTGCTGTATTACACACCGTGCTGTTATCACACAGGCCGCATGTATCTGCTGTATTACACACCGTGCTGTTATCACACAGGCCGCCTGTATCTGCTGTATTATCACACAGGCTGCCTGTATCTGCTGTATTACACACCGTGCTATTATCACACAGGCCGCCTGTATCTGCTGTATTACACACCGTGCTATTATCACACAGGCCGCCTGTATCTGCTGTATTACACACCGTGCTGTTATCACACAGGCCGCCTGTATCTGCTCTATTACACACCGTGCTATTATCACACAGGCCGCCTGTATTACACACACAGGCTATACTATATATCCGTTGTCTTTTGTTCTCTGGGTTTTGCCGAGCTGGTAATTTCTCCGTTCGGAATGTTTTATGAGCCACGTTATTGTTATGCCGGTGTGTAACCGTTTGATTTCTCTGTCTCAGCCGGGAACATGTGCCGTCTGGCTGAGGAAGTTTTTGGCTGCCGTTGCGAGCTTCTCATTGGAGGAATGGAGGGAAACCGATCCCGGATCCTGCACCAACTGACAGCCGGACTGCCTGTCCTCATTCCGTATCCGTCCTCCGAGGCCCAGACACCCGATAACCTACTCTGCTGAACAGGCAAAGGCGGGCGATAGGGGGACAGTTATCAGAGGCTCAAAGCTTGCGCAGCAAGACACTCTGTATTTATTCCACATGGACGACGTTTCAGCAGGTACGAGGGAAGCTGTGAGGGAGGATACATGGGACGTTCTATGCAGTGATCACTAGGAGGCATCTGAGCTCCGTGAAGATGGCTTCTCACTTCACCTGATGTATTTACTACAGGCTCAATTCCGGTTCAGCAGCTAATGGGGAAACTTTGGCGTGGCCTGTTAACCCTTAGCAGCTCTCCATCACCATCCTGTTACTATTCAGCCTCTAGTTTGCTATTACAGGCTGCAAGAATATTCTCCTGCTGCCGTCACGTTGGCGCTTGCCCTACATAGTGTTAATGTACAGTAAACTGACGTAAGAGGTTGATCCACGCGGGAGGATTGAGGCTAGTCTGGATTCAGATGGGAGCCTTTATGGTTAACAAGGGAGTGTTAATCCTCACGTTTCGGCTGGATTAAGCTCCTGCGTGTCTGGTCAGGGATCTGTGTACAAGTAATACCCTTAACTAACTCTCAGATACGATGAAGACTTCAACCACGAGCCGTGTGAACGAGGCGGCCATCGAGCCCACTGGGCTGTCGTATCAGGTAGGGATTCCAGCAGAATGCCTTGTGATTGCCATTGTATGTCCGTCAGCACATTCACAACAGCGCGTTGACAGCAGGAACTCGCTTTGTCTTCTCAGGCGCTTTGCTTGGGATGAAGAGTGGATCGTTTCAGCCTGACCCAGACGTCCCCGGCCTGCATTACCCGCCCTCTGATCCTGGTGCCTTGATCTATGAAGATATCGAGGAGACTTACCTGGTGATCAAACAAGGAAAGAGCCAGCGATACCAGCTGTGGGACTACATGTCGGGCAGCAGGAGTAACAGGCAGCTCCTGAGTCTGGACCCTAAAAGGGCGAGCGATGGGACTCTGTATGTGCTGCCAGAAGGGGGCGTAGCAGCGGGGCTCTGTGGACAGGTTGTGCTCCTGCAGCCCAACCTGTGAATACAGGGGATTCTCAGCTCCAAAGTACCCAGATACATGCCTTAATGCAGAGTATGTAGCCGTTTGGACTGGTTTATAAAGTCGCTGGTTTAAACACTCTGCTTTGGGAGTTTGCTTCGTCCGTGACTTCAGCTTTTAACACTTCTTGCGTCCACGCGATGCGGGGAGGTTTTTTGACGCTTTGCCATTGCGCGATCAAAAGATACATTAATGGAACCTGAATAATTCTGTTTATGGGTTTGGCAACACCGATTCCTGATCCCTAGGAGGATTTGGTGCTGCTCTGGATCCTGGTCCCTTATTGGAGGGTTTGGTGATGCATTATTTACTGACCATTATTGGAGGGTTTGGTGGCACTGCCCCATACCCCGGTCCCTGCCTGGACAGTTTGATGCCGAGCACTTTACGAATTCCTTATTGGAGGGCTTGGCAGCAACATATCCTGATCCCTAACAAGAGAAAAAAGATGTCATCTGCGCTCGTTTCTATCTATTCCATGTACAACAAAACACTGAGGTTTTAGTTCGTTTTAAATGGCCATTGAAACGTAAGCTCACTCGCCCCTTCAAGGCACCTCTTTGTAGAGTGAGTCCTAACATTGGTACATGAACTGGGCTGTTACTCCTGGCTGTTGCAGCCGCTCTGAGTATAGGCGCAACGCCATTTTTTCTGTATGTATGTATACTATGCTGTAACATCAGTTCATCGTTTTTGCTGCTGTTCCTTTTTCCATGTTTTTGTTTTGAACCTCAAATGGGAAGTGCTTGGTGCGTGTATAAATAAAACCCACCATCTTTCTGCCTCTCCTTAGCTGAAAAGCAGCAGGAGGGGCATGGAGTTGCTCAGTCGAGCAGTTTTTGGTACATTGGTTAGGACGCACTCTACAAAGAGGTGCCTTGAAGTGGCGAGTGAGCTTACGTTGCAATGGCCATTGAAACAAACTAAAACCACGGAAAGTGTTTTGTTTTGTACATGGAAATACATAGAAACGAGTGCAGATAACCTCTTTTCTCATGCTTTATACATGAACTGGGCTGTTAGAGCGGCTGCAACAGCCAGGAGTGAGTATAGGCGCGACGCCATTTTTTCTGTAGGTATATCCGGATCCCTGATTGGAGGATATGGTTCTGAACCATTTCCTGATCCTTTATTGAAGGGTTTGGTGATGCATTATTTACCGATTCCTTATTGGAAGGTTTGATCCTGCACCATATCCTGATCCCTGATTGGAGAGTTTGGCGTTTTCAGCATTTCACCTGCTATTTCATTTCTCTGGAGCTGCAGAGATTTGCTGGATAAATCAGGTGACTTGTGTCCTGGAGACTGGTTAGTGGAGGGAAATGTAACTCCACTAAATGCTGCACTCAGTTTGTCCTACAGGATAACATTTCAACTGGTACATCTGTCCCTGGGAACATTGAAATGCATAGTAACCGGCTTTTTAAAAGTCACATGAACCAACAAGTGGTCACATGACCACAACACTCAGGAAGTCTTTTCGTGATCATGTGACCTCTTTAAACGCACTGCAGCTGGCATTTAAAGGTCTCATTTATAAATTAAGAATGATTAAGACCCAAGCTCTTCTTTATTTTCCTTGGCACCTTTTTGATATAATCTTGATTTTTAGCCTTTCAGCATGAGTTGCCCATCTGGCTAGTCGGTGGGAATGATCCGGTTTCACCAAACCGTGCCGTGACTGGGAGCTTATCAGAATTTTCTGAATTCCTGTGGGGATTTATTCACTAAGCAGAGACACAGAATCCAGTTCAGCTCCTTTAACCAGACTGGTTTTTAGTCTTTGTCGACGGCTCAAACGAACAGGAAGCAGTTACACAAATAGAGAAAAGAATATTCATAGTAAACACAGCACAGGTCATTTCCTTAAACCTGCAGGCAGCTCGCGCTCCCTCCTGTGACCTCTCCATCACACACACCATAGCATGTTCAAAATGTGGGAGAATTAATGGAAGGAGTCGCTCACAGATCGGGATTTGCAGGTTTTATTTGCCAAAACCACAACATTTCCTAGTCCGGGGGTCAAAGCTAGTATCAGACTAAATGGAGAATGCGATGAAACGGAGACGCTGTAAAGCTGGTCTCGTCTGCGGCAGGAACAACTGCGACCCGGCTCTGCGCTTAAACATCCTCTTTGGTTTAGTAAAGTAATAAACATTAAAAAAATATACAATATATAAACTGTAACTCTGTAGCCAATAGTAGATAAATAAAAAGATTTCACCTCCCCCGGTTATTACCAACATCCACTCAGAAAACCGAAAAATAGAGCAAGGATCCGTTTGTTCTAGGTAAAAAGGTCCAGTAATAAAATATATACAGAAGCGGAAAGGCTCGGCAGCCCTGCCCCTCCATAGCTTTAAAACTGCTGGGTATATACAGGGAATTCCAGTGTTGATGGGTTCTTCTGAGACTGTACAAGCATAAATAAAATGTTATAAAAAAAACACATTGTAAAATACATTCAGATAAAAGGACGTGATGTGTCGGCTGCACCAAGAGACGCGTTGTGAAAAGTCCAGTCTCCAAGTCTATAACTCCATTGATGGAAGGCGAGCGGCCAAGTCTTCGTTACAGTGGAATGCACAGTGGGACATTGTAGGGCTTCGAGGTCCTCAGGTTCTTGTATTTTTTGGTCTCCTCCAAGGTTAGTCCTGCACCAGGTTGACAAACATATTAATAAGATTGTCCAGCCCCCACAGGTAGCCATCCTCACGGTTCCCCTCTATCCAGGGGGTGCGGTGGTTTAGTGTCTGCTTGTATGGGAGCCGCACAGTCTTCCCGAAGTCGATCATCCAAACTTTGGCCAAGCCAGAGGCGTCGTGGACGAACAGGAGGGAACTCCCGACCACCTGAGGGGAGAAAGACAGAGGGCACGAGTCAAAGTATGAAGAATGACGGGAGTCTATAGGTAAAAAAAGCTGCAAGAATGGATTAATGGAACCACGATCACCATCGACAAGTCCGCGCTCCCCGTTCTTGCCCAGCCCCATGTTTGAGATAACCACCCCCAACTTCCAGCTGTACATTATTTCATGAAAATATTTTGAGGACTGGATCTTGAACATACAAAGAAAATTGACAAATGTTCTGCTTTCACTTGGTGTACCTCGTGGGATTTGAAGAAGTCGGATCTCTCCAGCTCCGAGCGCAAGTCCTTCAGCCTGGCCAGGTAATTTTTCTGATAAAATCAGAGGAGACATGGTTACTTGATGGTGCAAATAAGATTTCCATGGAGCACGGCTGTAGGACATTGTATCGAAATGTTAAAATATAGAGAGAAGAAACCCAGCTTTCTGGGACATCGCGTCAGGTCGCCGCTGAGAAGGTGCGTCCGCTTACCAAAATGGTTTTATTTCCATCTACGAAGTCCTCCAGAGCTCGTATGATCTCCTCGCGGTGCTTGGTTTTCTTGAAGTTGGTGTTGCACGTCCCATCGGCCCTCTAAGAGGAATAAAAAGAACAGTTAAAACTTTTCGATTTGTAGTGGGGGCTTGGACATTCACTGGCCTGAGGTCCTGGATGTTTCCATGGACCACGGAAGCTTTGTATGTTCAAAGAAATACAACCCTCCTCACGTTCATGATTAATGAGACCTTCCTCTCATCTGTCCTCAGCTCCTGATTTAGGGGCACAGAGTGAGACCCCCCCCAAGCCCACACATTACATAAAATGCCCTGAGTGCAGTAGACACATCTTCCATGTTTGAGTAAAATGTTGCATCTACACGTTTGCTAAGCCGGACCAGGCAAAAATGGCTTAAGGTAATGTTTCATCAAGCCCTGGCACCAGAGGTCCTTTAATGCTCACCTTAATGCCTTCTATCCTGAAGCCCAGGGTGGCCGTGGAACTGAGAGTCTCTCTCCACTGCATATACCGCGGCTTCAGTATGGCTCGCTGCCTGTGCTCCTCCTCGGTGGGGGCATCAGGATCGACAGCGATCATCTTCTCGTACATATCTTTCCTCAGCTTGGGCTTCTCTCGGGCCTTTACCAGCTCCTCTTCCAGGTACGTCCTGAATGGCAAGAGACAAGAGAGGACATGGCATCAGAAACTGATGTGCAGAGAGAGACGACCAATATGGAGATGAGGAAGGAGAACGACAAAGGAAAAAATGAAAAGAGGGCACGATGGAGATAACTCTGAACATTAGATGTTTGGAGAGAAGCAGAAGGGAGACGGATTGCAGAAGGATAAAAATTCTAAACTATTACAGAATATAAAGTGATGGATGAGACCAGGAGGGCAGTATGATGGAAAACAAAGGATTGGGAGACCAGAGCATATGAACCAAGATAAGGTGGTCATAGAGATGGAGACTGCAGGACGTAGGGGGATGGATGGAAAGGTGACAGAAAAAGGGAAGAGACCAAGACATTGACTGGATCCTGGAAATAGAGGGATGAGGAAGAAGACAAAAGATGGAGAAAGACATCCCAGTGACTGCGTAACATAGAAGTGGACGAAGAGGAACAGGACGGCAGGAAGAGACCTAAAATGAAGCAGGAGACATTAAAACGTCAGGGGACACACTCGCCTCTCTCCTCTTGCAGGAGACTTTGCTTGAGTTAGCCATGAGTAATTAGAAAAGCGGCACCGGGCTGTGATCTTACCTGACCCCCATTTTGCAGTCCATGATGGATGGTGAGTCGAACTCTGAGAGCAGATCCTCCATCTGGTTGTAGGTCTCACCGTCCTTCTCCACCACCCCGTAATACCCCGGAACGAAGGGCCGCAGCGAGTCCCGGTTCAGCCATTCCAGACACTGCTGCTCGGACTGGCAGAACTTCTTCAGGATTTTCCCATATTCTCCGGCCTTGAAGTTACCTGAGGAGCGAAATGGAGAATGTAAAACCATGTGAGTCAAAGAGCTTGTTGTCCACGTGACGAGGAACGGCCGGGGGTTTCCTGAGTATGAACACGAAGACTCCGAGCTAAGAAATGGGGGCTGCAGGTCCCATAGGGGCAGATTTTAGGATAAGAAGGTACGAGTGTCATTTAAAAGGAGAATAGTCTGGAGTCTATATGAGACCTCTAGGTCATCCATGTATTTCTTGCACAGTAGGGAAGGTAATCCAAGGCCCTCACATGTGTAAAAACCCTACTCCTGGATGACATGACACCATGAGCAAAGCCGGTTCTGTCCGGTCTGTTTACCTGCATGTCCCGCCAGCTGGATCCACGGGTAGTGCTTCTTGAAGGACACCACAAACGGCGACCAGTGGACAATGTTCTTCAGCTTCTTCCAGGACCTCTGAAATGAAAGAAGGGAACATTGTCAGTGTGGACCCTGGGTTATTTGTACCGTAAAAAAAAAGGCTGCTGAACGGGCAATAAAACCACAAAAACATTAACCCCACAAGTGTCTCCTCCATACAGACCTACCGGCCAGGATAAACTTACACTCCCTCAAAACGGGAAAAACATCCAGGAAACGGATTTCACAGACTGAGCTTTACACTGAAACCCAAAATCATAAAAGGAGGGAAGGGACAGACAGAAGGACAACAAGGTTAGGAAGGTGCAGAGTGATGAGATGGATCTCGGCAGAGCCAGCCCAGAAAGCGGCTTCTACAAACACATTTAATTAAGACGAGTCCCCGGGCTCTGAGTGTTTGTATTTACTGATGCGTCCCTTTTGCCAAACAAAAATCAAATTAAACTGCTGGAACAGCTCCATGGGGAACACAAACACCGCGGCCCGGGCCCTTCCCCACGGCCCCATTACAAAAACAGCAGCCTGAAAAGAGGACCCCCAACATCCCAATACAAGGAGTCTGGGTTTTACTGGTATGTCTGCGATGCACATAAATAATAATACAGAGAGGACACAATACAGGGAGTCTGGGATTTACTGGTATGTCTGCGTTACACAATACACAAAGAGGACACAATACAGGGAGGAAGTGACACCAGACAATTGAAGCCGATGAGGTGATGCCCTTAACCCTGTGACATGAATGCTTGTGTAATGATGCAAACAACCCTCTCCCCCCAACAAACAAAACAAAAAAATAAAGTGTTCTATGACCGGAGCCGTCAGACAGTGCAGGCTTTCATCTGTCACACAGAGGCCTTAACCAGACCTCACCTCGTACTTCATTAACGTATTTAGAAGAATATCTGATCTATAAGTGATGGGATGTGAGGGCCCTGTCTGACTGGTAGAACGTCCTCTGGGAGAAAGGGTCAACACTTCTGATTTACAGGATCCTACCTCCTCGGGGGCCAAATCCATGGCCTGTCCCTAAAGCTCTGTCCCCAAGACCTGCATGTCGGGGTCGTCGCCTGCAATAATCATGGGACGGATACAGAGCGGAGACGGAGAAAGAAAGTAGAAACCCGTGTCTTGAAAGCATGGGATCTCCCAGCATTGCGACCGGGCAAAGTCCTAACTCCACTCGCATGGGTGCGGGAGACGCGGTCAGCTTCCGGCCTGCTCACCCCCTCCCCACCCACCTGAGCGAGATTTAAGGTAAAACCAGTCATTCCTTCACAGCACTGAGCCACGGCATCTGCCGGCCCTTTAAATCAAGGCATGGCAGCCACTGGAAATCCTGTGAACAAAAACCTACAAAGCAAACCTTTCCTGGCTCCTCAAATCACGTTGCTGGGTCCTAAATCTGGTAGGAAAACGTCAAGCCGGGTTTTATTTGGCCCCATCAACGGACATTTAACTCAGGGCTTCACGAGAGCAACATGACCTCTGGCTTTTAGATTATCGCAGGCGTCCTTATTTCTGGCTTTTTCTGCTCATTTCGATATGGACATTGTTGGGTGAGGAAAAACGCGTCAGCTCCCATTCCAACCGGCCCTTTAAATCAGGCCTATGGGACCGCCAGGGAATAACCAGCTCGTACCACCTACCATGTCGTCGCTATCCGATGGCATAAATCGCAATATTACGGCTCCGCTGACCAGCACAGCATGGAAAATTCCGCGCCAACACCCGCGCATAGAAGATCTCGCGCCAACACCACGGAGAGAAGTGGGCGACCGTGCCTGGTGCCGAATATGCTCGGACCGCCTCAAACCTACGGCACAAAGTCTCCAGTGAACAGAATCCAGAAGGAAACAGAAATGAGGTGATGGACGACGGGGCAGATTAGGAGGGGACAGACACACAGACGTTACAGTAATATGAGTGGGTATCAGAAGATTGAGAGGGGAACGCCGGCTCCTCCTGCCTGGAAATCCTCACCTCACTGACATTCAACAAACCATATAGAAACGCGGAAAGCACCGGGCTGGGAGTTCCAGAAAAAAACAACAACAAAAAGCAGGTAGATTATTCCCGTAAAAAGTCCTGTTTTCGAAACACAAAAGGCATTTTGACACAGCGACGAACTCGTCTAAACAATCACAGCTTTAACACCAGGAAGGAGTTTGCAGAGAACAAAAAAAAAAGCCGCACACATTCTATTAAACAGAACAACAACATCATGAAAACTGCACAGACGGTGATACAGAGGGGGATTATTCACTTAACTGTAATTCTGGGGAGAAATGTCAAAATTTAGGCCGAAATAAATTTGGTGGTTTTAAACTATTTTGGCAATTCACCAATACGCCGCTCAGCGGATAAGCCCTTTAGTGTCAAGGTTATCTAGTGATCCGCCGTATCGCAAGAATTTCCCAAAATAATAAAGAAATAATCATTTTTGAGCATTTTGTAAAAAGGATTAAAATAAAAATAAAGCGGTGTTGGCATTCTGAGCATGTGAGAAGTTGGCGCTGTCACCGGATCGGACGCTGGTTTACTTTTCTTTTACTGGGCTTTTTCCTGACAAAAAAAAAAAAAATATGTTTGGAAAAGTGAAGTTTTCCACCCCCCCCAAAAAAAAAACCAAAAAAAAAAACCATATGCCCTATTACGTGGCACACACCACTGACCGTCAGAAAGGCAGCGATATTCCTCTATGAATAGGAAATAGAGATCACGGTACATATCGGTTGCGTGCCCCGTATGTGTCTGCAGAGAGCGGCGCGGCCTGTGAAAAGGCATGGCGGACTTTACCGGCACGCAGGACGACGAAGGCCAATAAAAATGATCAATCAGTACCTCCCTTTGCGTCAAGCGATGTAATGATGAGGAAGACCCGGACCCGGCGTCACTGGCACTGAATGCCTAGCACCGTCCTAGTCTCTGTGCCGATGTGGTGTCGGGCGGCTGTGGCGCTGTATTCATAGATGTGCCGGAGCGTGTCCATTGTTGCAGAGTAAAGGTATAGAGAAAGAGTGAGTAAACAGGGTGACAGGGCCAGGAGGAGGCCGGCGGTGTTACCTGTTTGTTCTTCAAGACAAATGTTTACCAAGATCTTGAACTAACAAGGGCTGAGCTTTGTGTGGATCCACCACCCGAGACGCCGCGCAAAGTTAACCATGCATCGCCTGCGCCTAGCGGATCGGGATCAGTCTCACCGGCAAAGATCTGACAACTCTCCATGAGAATATTCTAGGAGGCCAATGGAAAAGCCCAAATAATTATTTGATGACTGAAGGGCAGGGGATTAAACAACACCTTCACTTTCTGGAGGAAAACCCTGAAAACCAGCGGAGGAGAAGATTTGAGACCAACACTTCCACAGAGGGGAGAACACAACTTGCACGACCAAAAAGGATGTACGAGGATAACGGACAATGCAGACATGGGTTCACAGGCTTCTGTGTGATTTGTGTCAGTGAGGCGCTAAGTTATATCTGTGCGATTTCTGTCATTGAGGCGCCGGGTTATATCTGTGTGATTTCGGTCATTGAGGCGCCGGGTTATATCTTTGATTTGTGTCATTGAGGCGCCAGGTTATATTGGTGTGATTTGTGTCATTGAGGCGCCAGGTTATATCTTTGATTTGTGTCAGTGAGGCGCCAGGTTATATTGGTGTGATTTGTGTCAGTGAGGCGCCAGGTTATATCTTTGATTTGTGTCAGTGAGGCGCCAGGTTATATCTTTGATTTGTGTCAGTGAGGCGCCAGGTTATATCTTTGATTTGTGTCAGTGAGGCGCCAGGTTAGATCTGTGATTTGTGTCAGTGAGGTGCCAGGTTATATCTTTGATTTGTGTCAGTGAGGCGCCAGGTTATATCTGTGTGATTTGTGTCAGTGAGGCGCCAGGTTATATCTTTGATTTGTGTCAGTGAGGCGCCAGGTTATATCTGTGTGATTTGTGTCAGTGAGGCACCAGGTTATATCTTTGATTTGTGTCAGTGAGGCGCCAGGTTATATTGGTGTGATTTGTGTCAGTGAGGCGCCAGGTTATATCTTTGATTTGTGTCAGTGAGGCGCCAGGTTATATCTTTGATTGTGTCATTGAGGCGCCGGGTTATATCGGTGTGATTTGTGTCATTGAGGCGCCGGGTTATATCGGTGTGATTTGTGTCATTGAGGCGCCAGGTTATATTGGTGTGATTTGTGTCATTGAGGCGCCGGGTTATATCGGTGTGATTTGTGTCAGTGAGGCGCCAGGTTATATCGGTGTGATTTGTGTCAGTGAGGCGCCAGGTTATATCTGTGTGATTTGTGTCAGTGAGGCGCCAGGTTATATCTTTGATATGTGTCAGTGAGGCGCCAGGTTATATCTTTGATATGTGTCAGTGAGGCGCCAGGTTAGATCTGTGATTTGTGTCATTGAGGCGCCGGGTTATATCTTTGATTTGTGTCATTGAGGCGCCAGGTTATATCGGTGTGATTTTTGTCAGTGAGGCGCCAGGTTATATCGGTGTGATTTGTGTCAGTGAAGCGCCAGGTTATATGCAAGCATGGGATAGGCATAAGGCTATCCTAAACGAAAGATAAATCAAGGTAAAGTATCCATGTAATTGGGCGACTAGATGGGCCGAAAGGTTCTTATCTGCCGACATTTTTCTATGTTTCTATCTTTGATTTGTGTCAGTGAGGCACCAGGTTATATCGGTGTGATTTGTGTCATTGAGGCGCCGGGTTATATCGGTGTGATTTGTGTCATTGAGGCGCCAGGTTATATCTTTGATATGTGTCAGTGAGGCGCCAGGTTATATCGGTGTGATTTGTGTCATTGAGGCGCCAGGTTATATCTTTGATATGTGTCAGTGAGGCGCCAGGTTAGATCTGTGATTTGTGTCATTGAGGCGCCGGGTTATATCTTTGATTTGTGTCATTGAGGCGCCAGGTTATATCGGTGTGATTTTTGTCAGTGAGGCGCCAGGTTATATCGGTGTGATTTGTGTCAGTGAGGCACCAGGTTATATCGGTGTGATTTGTGTCATTGAGGCGCCGGGTTATATCGGTGTGATTTGTGTCATTGAGGCGCCAGGTTATATCTTTGATATGTGTCAGTGAGGCGCCAGGTTATATCGGTGTGATTTGTGTCAGTGAGGCGCCAGGTTATATTGGTGTGATTTGTGTCATTGAGGCGCCAGGTTATATCTTTGATATGTGTCAGTGAGGCGCCAGGTTAGATCTGTGTGATGTTTGTCAGTGAGGCGCCAGGTTAGATCTTTGATTTGTGTCATTGAGGCGCCAGGTTATATCGGTGTGATTTGTGTCATTGAGGCGCCGGGTTATATCTTTGATATGTGTCATTGAGGCGCCAGGTTATATCTGTGTGATGTGTGCCAGTGAGGCGCTGGGTTATATTTGTGTGAGAGGCCATGTGTTATCTTATTCCTGTATGTTACATAGAGGGCTTTGTTCTATGTGAGTGGTGATTGTTCCAGCGTGAGAGGTTTCCTCTGTGTTTTTTTCGTTTTCTCTGGGAATTGTTACATAAATATCACAGTGACAGATCAGTCTTCAGTTGCTTTGACTCATTCAGGAACTGTGTCACTAAACAAGTTCCTCGTGCGCTATTTATAAGCTGCTGTTAATAAATACAAGCGACGCTCGCAGCGCATCCTGCACCATCGGCTGAGTAGCTGAAGGCTGTTTCTCCTGGATAAAGGATGCATTGTTTGGCTTTATAGGGAAACCAACATGCCAGACGTAAATTAGGTTTCCCTTAATAGCATATGTGAACTCAGGCCTCGGACAGGGGACGAATCAAACAAAATGCACGTTTATTTAGACTTTTACTTCGATTGGGCACCAGATGGCTCCAGGGACAAAGTGCACTGGCATCAAAAGGGGTGCAGCGCTCAAGATGGACCTGACCATTATTATTATTATTATTTATTAAGCGCCAACACATTCTGCAGCGCTGTACAAGGTGTAATGGGTAAAGACAGGACAATTCTACAACACAGAGGAGACAGGTCAGTATTGTTGCCAGCAGATACACGAGGACCCTATTCCTGTGGGAATTTACAATCTAGATGGTGAGGGGATTAGAAACAGGAGGGGGGGGACTGCAGTGATGAGTTAATGCAGGGAGGGGAGAGGTGAGGACTGTTTTTGGGTCGGTCGGATGTCTTGTTACGGACCATGGTATGAGCAATAGTCATAACCCCCCCTAACGGTTACAGTGTGTAATGACAGTGACATGTTTAGTGGTCAGGTCCCTAGGATCACAGGGTATTGTGACACGTTTGATGGTCAGCGCCCCCTAGGGTCACACTCCTTTCCTGCAGGGTGTGAGGCCCTTGGTATGAGCACAGTTCCTTCACACGGCTATCTGGCGGCCAGCAGGGGGCGCTCATGCCTGCATCTTACATGCTAATTGCATCCTGTTTATTTAGATGACACATTTTCATTTAACCTACTTCTTGTTTCAAACATTTCTGTCCCTGGCAGGTAGTCACAGGCTGCAGACACATCGGGCCTCTAGCTGTCAGCAGGGGGTGATGTCATTTTTCCATTGTGGTCTGGTTGTGGTTTAGAGTTGACAGAGTTGTGTTCAGTGCTGGAGGTCTCTGTGCAGACAACAGGTACAGGATCAGCTGGCGGATCGGGTTATATGGAGACTAACATCAAATTACAGAAGTATGGGGACAGAGCCGTGCGTACATGAAAAAACTGGAATTATAAAAACGGAGGGGGGGGGGGCTTTGACGGTGCACAGACATTTGCCCACACTGCTTGCATTCTATTTTAAAGGGAATTACAAGTTTCTCAGGGCTGCATTTTATATCCTTTTTTAGATATTTTCTTCAGATTTGTGTGCAGTTCATACACCCCAGCCCGTCCCCTAAGATCTAACAAGCACCAGCTCCTGGCATCCTTCATCATAACCTCTTCACATGCCAGACTGCAGGAAGTTTCTCTTGCGGCGCCGACCCTATGGAACGCGTTTCCTCGCAATATACATACCTCGCCACCGAGGACATACTTGAAAACGAGAGAAATCTCAATGTATCCTCCATGGTAAAATCCTTTCTCAAAATATCAGACTGTCCCCAAATCTGGCGTCATTTAAACGCTCCCTAAAGACCCCTCTGTTTAGGGAAGCCGACCACCTGACTCCGTAACAAGACGTCTGACAGACCCAAAAACGGTCTTCACCTCTCCCTGCATTAACATCTCATCACTGCAGCCCCCCCCCCTCCTATTTCTAATCCATCAAGATTGTAAATTCCCATGGGAATAAATAGGGCCTTCATGTCCTCCTGTACATGTAGGCAGGAATAAATTACTGACCTACCTCAACGAATTGTAGAAATGTCAGTCATTACCCATTGCACCTTTTGTACAGCGCTGCGGAATGCGTTGTCGCTTAATAAATACAGCGCCCATAAATCGTAGGGGGGGATTAGGAAATCTGCCGACACAGTGCACTGAGTGACAGACCCCTCCAGGGCCGTGTGGGTACAGAATGGTGAATCCTGACCTGAACACCACCTGACAGACACCGGAGCTTTGTGGTTGCAAACTGCCGTAGCACTTGGAAACCAAAAAGTTGCATAATTATGAAATGCCCCCCTCCCCACTCCAAGGATTTTCTGTGCCAGCTGTGACAGTAAAGACACACAACACATGTGAGCCACAACACAACGCTGCATCTACCTGCTGTCACATGGATATATTAATATTCTTCCTACTAAAAACATGCGCACACGATGCATTGAAACAATGAAAAACAAACTACACATATAAACCCTTCTTTTATCTTCTACAAGGTTATTGTGTCTCCTGCGGAGGAACTACTCATTGTGGTCTCTTGCAACGTTCACTGTAACAAAAAGCTCAAACACTTTACTGCAGCATTCCAGCAGCCAGGGATGTGTCAGAATACAGGGAGAGCTGTGGGGTCAGTTGCTGCTGTACAGGGATAAGATTCAGGGGGTTATAATGAATGTAAATCCCTGTACAGTACAGATACAAGGTGTTGCTGTAATTGCCATACACAGGCATTATGCAGCACATACAGATACAAGGTGTTGCTGTAATTGCCATACACAGGCATTATGCAGCACATACAGATACAAGGTGTTGCTGTAATTGCCACACACAGGCATTATGCAGCACATACAGATACAAGGTGTTGCTGTAATTTCCATACACAGGCATTATGCGGCACATACAGATACAAGGTGTCGCTGTAATTGTCATACACAGGCATTATGCAGCACATAAAGATACAAGGTGTTGCTGTAATTGCCATACACAGGCATTATGCGGCACATACAGATACAAGGTGTCGCTGTAATTGCCATACACAGGCATTATGCGGCACATACAGATACAAGGTGTCGCTGTAATTGCCACACACAGGCATTATGCAGCACATACAGATACAAGGTGTCGCTGTAATTGCTATACACAGACATTATGCGGCACATACAGATACAAGGTGTCGCTGTAATTGCCATACACAGGCATTATGCGGCACATAAAGATATTGCATTGCTTATCTCATTCTGATTATTACAAATCCCCATAAGCAGGAGATCTCACCATTTTATTATCTGTCTGCAGCACATTTACTGACACAAAGGCCATTTCTGCCTGTATGCAGAGAATGCAGACCCCGTGTGACATAGTGCCAGATAAGGAAGGCCATCTAGAGTTTACAACCTTTCGACCCAGTGATATTTCTGTAAAGGATAAACTAATACATGAAAAATTTAAAATGAGCAAATTTGGTCTTTTAGCACTTTGACTCATTAAACCCTTCTGAGCCAAAATAGTTTACAAATCTCACAGATCGTAAAGAAACTGAAACCTACCCCCCCCCCCTAATATCAGCACGTGTCTAGCTCTGGGTATATAAACCCAAGAGGACAAGGCTTGTTAACTGTTCCCATAATCTGTTTCCCAGCTCATTAAATAAGACGTATACACAATATAAAACCTCGGCTCCTCAAGCCGGTAAATATTTGCAACTCGCAATAAATGTGTTATCAGTGCGCCGCACAGAGTTAAATACAGTCTCCTCTCTGGACCACACAGAATGGGATGTCTGTGGGGCGAAGCCACTAAACTGCAATTTGAGGAGAGCAGGGAAAGTAAATTGGATCGTTTAGGGCAAAATTTGGGAACGTGGTTGTCAATGCATCAAGGATCTCAGCATTAACTGCCTCCCTCAATCAACGCGACCTGCGTCAGGGCAGACTACGACACGAACTAATCAAATGACCCATTTTATTTATTTATTTATTTGCAAAGTATTTTACCAGGAAGGATACAGTGAGATTTCTCTCGTTTTCAAGTATGTCCTGGGTTCAAGAACATTGAAATTTTACAGTCGTTACAGAAATATAAAGTAATAAATGTAAGATTAGAATCAGAACACAAATATACAGATTAACACAGAAAATAAATATGTATGAAATACAGTCACTGTTACAGGTTTACAGGCGCATTCTGTATACAGTCACTGTGTTACGTGTTTACAGGCGCATTCTGTATATAGTCACTGTGTTACATGTTTATAGGCGCATTCTGTATATAGTCACTGTGTTACATGTTTACAGGCGCATTCTGTATACAGTCACTGTGTTACATGTTTACAGGCGCATTCTGTATATAGTCACTATGTTACATGTTTACAGGCGCATTCTGTATATAGTCACTATGTTACATGTTTACAGGCGCATTCTGTATATAGTCACTGTGTTACATGTTTACAGGCGCATTCTGTATATAGTCACTGTTACATGTTTACAGGCGCATTCTGTATATAGTCACTGTTACATGTTTACAGGTGCATTCTGTATATAGTCACTGTTACATGTTTACAGGCACATTCTGTATATAGTCACTGTTACATGTTTACAGGTGCATTCTGTATATAGTCACTGTTACATGTTTACAGGCGCATTCTGTATATAGTCACTGTGTTACATGTTTACAGGTGCATTCTGTATTGAGGTATGTTAATAGAGATCTTGAGTGACTTTAGACTGGGGGAAGATTTGATGGTGTCTGGGAGGTTATTCCATATTTGCGGTGCTCTGTAGGAAAAGGAGGATCGAGCCACTTTCTTTTTGTATCGTGGTATTGTAAGTAAGGTGCTGGTCCTGGATCGGAGGTTATAGGATGAGGGAACTGCTGGGGGAAGCAGTCTATTTTGGGAGAACCTGTCACTTTTGATGACATCTGAAAGGGTCAAATATGAAAAACACCCTTTCCACAAAAGAAAGAACCTGAAAGAGTGAGAAGTGTGTGGAAAGATTCCCGCGTGGCAGGGCTAGTGTTATATCCTGGTGTCAGATGTGGGGATATTTAACGCAGCGTCACAAAACATTCAGATAGTTTTTGGGACAGAGTCACTGACATGTGCAGGAGAGGAGTCTCAGCGGTGACGGGTTACAAGCGGTCACTAACCAGATTTGAATACATGTCCTCAGTGAGAGCGATAACGAGAATTAAAACATAGCGACATGAAAAGTGTCAACAGAAATCCAGACGTTTGATTCATGCAAAGTCGTATTGATCAGGAAACAGGCTTTGTAGAAAATCAAGGGCAGACTGCAGATAAAGTGTGGAAAACCAGCCTGTCTGTATCTGCACACTCTAAAAGAGTGCAAACACCAACTTCTCAGAACAGACACATTACGAGAGACTGTACCGCCTCAGAGCAGCGGGCCCCAGCGAGAAGGTACCGCCCCAGAGCAGCGGGCCCCAGCGAGAAGGTACCGCCCCAGAGCAGCGGGCCCCAGCGAGAAGGTACCGCCCCAGAGCAGCGGGCCCCAGCGAGAAGGTACCGCCCCAGAGCAGCGGGCCCCAGCGAGAAGGTACCGCCCCAGAGCAGCGGCCCCAGCGAGAAGGTACCGCCCCAGAGCAGCGGGCCCCAGCGAGAAGGTACCGCCCCAGAGCAGCGGGCCCCAGCGAGAAGGTACCGCCCCAGAGCAGCGGGCCCCAGCGAGAAGGTACCGCCCCAGAGCAGCGGGCCCCAGCGAGAAGGTACCGCCCCAGAGCAGCGGGCCCCAGCGAGAAGGTACCGCCCCAGAGCAGCGGGCCCCAGCGAGAAGGTACCGCCCCAGAGCAGCGGGCCCCAGCGAGAAGGTACCGCCCCAGAGCAGCGGGCCCCAGCGAGAAAGTACCGCCCCAGAGCAGCGGGCCCCAGCGAGAAAGTACCGCCCCAGAGCAGCGGGCCCCAGCGAGAAGGTACCGCCCCAGAGCAGCGGGCCCCAGCGAGAAGGTACCGCCCCAGAGCAGCGGGCCCCAGCGAGAAGGTACCGCTCCAGAGCAGCCACCCCTGCAGGAAGATCGCAACACGGAGCTGTGGCCCAAGCGGGAAGGTACCAACCTGATAACTAGAGAAGATCCGGCACCTCATCCACCCTAAAATATCACAGGCAGAGACAGGACATGGCAGGCAGAAGGGGATGGCAAATCCTCAACTAAAGTATTCACATAAATAAACCGAGGAACAGTCACCGCTCCGGCTGCACCCGAAACATGCCATGCAGACACATTTCTCCCCAGGATCTGGATCATGGGCCGAAACAGCAGCATTACCTGAGAAAAAGGAAAAAAAAAAAAAAAGACTACACACACACAAAAAAAGGAAGAGAGAAGCGACCAAACGCAGGCGAGGAGGGAGGGGGGTATGACGTTGTAAAGTTGCTCAGTAACTGCAGACCCAGGAGAATTTTTCCATTACACAGGAGAAAAATGGAGCGTTTGCATGAACGGTTAACCCCTGACCTCCCACAGGCCTGCTGATCCAGACAATAAGTAGAAACTGATAAACGACCTCTTCAGCCCCAAAACACCGGAAAGAAAGAAAAGTCAGTGGAAATCACAGGGCCCGAGAATACTGCACAGGGGTCACCAGGATGGACGTCCCGTCCGAGCATCGACAGAGCAAAGCAAACAGGTTTAGCACACGTCTGCGGAACCGGTCCGCTCTGTTTTACCAATGCTCAGACAGAGGGTCTGTCAATTAGCAAGTCCAGAGTCCTCTATTTTGGCATGAGTAACATTGCAGTCAACCTTCATTAAGTCGGGCTAAATCGTGGATATCGCCCAGCCCCAATGGTCACCGAGTATGACAGCGCCCCCTAGGGTCAGTGTGTGTAATATGAGTGACAGGTTTAATGGTCAGCGCCCCCTAGGGTCACAGTGTGTAGTGACAGGTTTAATGGTCAGCACCCCTGAGGGTCACAGTGTGTAGTGACAGGTTTAATGGTCAGCACCCCTGAGGGTCACAGTGTGTACTGACATGTTTAATGGTCAGCGTCCCCGAAAGTCAGTGTATAATGACAGTGACAGGTTTAATTGTTAGCACCCTGAGGGTCACAGTGTGTAGTGACAGGTTTATTGATTCCCATGTCAGGCCACAGGAGTTGCTCTCAGCAGGTTACAGAGCTCAGGGTGATATTTTTGTATAAGGCTACAGGGGTGATATCCTGACACAACACCCAATGACACTGAGCAGGATTGAAAACGAGAGAAATCTCAATGTATCCTTCCTGGTAAAATACTTTACAGTCGCACAGATTGTTTTGGTTTTGTTGTGAGCTTGAGGTCAGTTATAATTCCTCGCTGTTAAGTTTTAATAGAACTTTCTGCTTTTCTATTGCACTATCACCTCGTGTGTTTGCGTCGGGTAAATCTGCAATCTGTGACGCGCCGCGGCCTGCAGTTTAAGGGACGTGGACAAGGACCTGATAAAACTACTGGTGTGCTCTGTGATGCAGGTATACGTGGTTGGCCTGGTGCGAGGGTGGGGGGAGGAGGGGGAAGAGAGATCATTTTGGGGATCACAGCTTCACTATAAAGCAAGGATTTTGTCGTCAGGTGCTGGTAAGACATTTCAGGAGCCAGGCACAGTTTTCTCTGTACATTTAGGAGTCAAGAGGCAAAAAAATCTAGGAGCCAGTGGCAAGCCCCACAATAGAGGGATTAAAGAGCCTGTAAAAAAGTGATGGAACAAAGCAGATCCCTGACTGGATTGGCAGGAAATAGGGAGAAATAAATTCACATCCAAACAAGGACTCACATACAGGCAGAGGAAGTGTCGGCAGTTTGGGGTCTATTGTTATGTGCCCGAGTGCCTCAGGGTGTGCCTTTTAAACAAGGGACAGTCTTTTGTGGGATTTATTTCTGCAGAGACACATGCCGCCAGGAGGATGCAGGATTTAGGAGCCAGACGGGGCACAGATAGAGCCGCACGTAGCAATGTAAACCAGCAACAGATTCAAGATGCAGGCTGGAACACCTCATCACTGGGACAACCGGGAGGGGGGGGGAGAGGAGTTCACCCCCGCCCTGTCCCTTTAACCGGTATTTAAAAAGGAAGACTCCAGGCTGAAGATCCCCCACGTACGCTTTATCTTAGTCACGGAAATTCACATTGGACCGGGAAGTTTTGGGCTCCCGCCAGCCAAACCTGGTGCCCACATTTAGTTAAATTATTATTGTCATCATTTATATAGCGCCAACAGTTTCCGCAGCGCTTTACGATAACCAAAGGGAACGAGATACATATAAACTGACATAAGATGGAAACAAGAGGTGTAGAGGGCCTGCTCATAGGAGCTTACAGTAAATGTGAAGGTTGCACTTTTTCCACAAATCCCTCAGCGCACAGGCTGCAGAAAATATGACTTACCATAGTCTAAAAATAAACAAAACAGAACAAAAACTCCCAGGCCATTCCAGTCTCTGCCTGCCCCCCCCCCCCATAACATTTCTAACTTCCTACAGGTCTTAGAGCCCATTACTAGGAGTCCCACGTCCCAAACTCCCAGACAGGAGATAATGCAGCTCAATTTCCAGATTCCTGGACAAGTGAAAGCATTTTAAAGGCAGAAGCCGTGAAATCAGTACAAAGCATCGGGAGGGGGGGGAGGTGCAGCCACCACAGATGATCTAAATGCATCTCATTTTCTCCCACGCCACTTTCCTAAAAACAGGTCTTCCAGGTAATTCTCGAAATAGAAACAAAAATATACTCCTGCGCAGCGAGCAGTGAGATTACCTGTGACCGGGGCCGAGTATCTAATCCCCAAGCACAGCGAGATCTCAGGGTTTGGCTGTGACACGACCGTGTCTCAACGAGTGCAGAGATTTACACATCGGGTTCGAGGAGGATGTGTGATCACACAGAGTATCACAGCAATAAAACTCACAGTAATGTGCAGTGTGTATGAGTGAATCACAGAGCTGCACAGCAATAAAACTCACAGTAATGTGCGCCATGTATGTATAAGCATATCAGAGCTCCACAGCAATAACACTCACAGTAATGTGCGGTGTGTATGAGCGTATCAGATCTTCACAGTAAGGTGCGATATGTATGAGCGCATCAGCTTCACAGTAAGGTGCTCTGTGTATGAGCGTATCAGAGCTTCACAGTAAGGTGCTCTGTGTATGAGCGTATCAGAGCTTCACAGTAAGGTGCGCTGTGTATGAGCGTATCAGAGCTTCACAGTAAGGTGCTCTGTGTATGAGCGTATCAGAGCTTCACAGTAAGGTGCTCTGTGTATGAGCGTATCAGAGCTTCACAGTAAGGTGCTCTGTGTATGAGCGTATCAGAGCTTCACAGTAAGGTGTGCTGTGTATGAGCGTATCAGAGCTTCACAGTAAGGTGCTCTGTGTATGAGCGTATCAGAGCTTCACAGTAAGGTGTGCTGTGTATGAGCGTATCAGAGCTTCACAGTAAGGTGCTCTGTGTATGAGCGTATCAGAGCTTCACAGTAAGGTGCGCTGTGTATGAGCGTATCAGAGCTTCACAGTAAGGTGCAATATGTATGAGCGCATCAGCTTCACAGTAAGGTGCTCTGTGTATGAGCGTATCAGAGCTTCACAGTAAGGTGTGCTGTGTATGAGCGTATCAGAGCTTCACAGTAAGGTGTGCTGTGTATGAGCGTATCAGAGCTTCACAGTAAGGTGTGCTGTGTATGAGCGTATCAGAGCTTCACAGTAAGGTGCTCTGTGTATGAGCATATCAGAGCTTCACAGTAAGGTGCGCTGTGTATGAGCGTATCAGAGCTTCACAGTAAGGTGTGCTGTGTATGAGCGTATCAGAGCTTCACAGTAAGGTGTGCTGTGTATGAGCGTATCAGAGCTTCACAGTAAGGTGTGCTGTGTATGAGCGTATCAGAGCTTCACAGTAAGGTGCGCTGTGTATGAGCGTATCAGAGCTCCACAGCAATAAAACTCAGTAATGTGCACGAGCGTATCACAGAGCTTAACAATAAAAACACACAGTAATGCGCGCTGTGTATAAGCGTAACACAGACCTCCAAATATTCTAAACAAATACCAGAAGTGATAATGAAACATTTGGGATCCACATTTAGTTGTATGGGTCTGGATGCTCAGGGCACACGATGTTTGGTCAGGGTACGGTTTATCCATCCTGGTTCCGGACAAGGTTCTCCGTAACATTTTAAGCGTCATCTTGGGCCTGGTTACATTCCTGCGACTTTCAAGTTGAAGGTTTTGTTTTTCAGAGATTAGTTGGCTTGTTGGGACTTGATGTTACCTCGACGCTTCGCGGCAGACAGTGCTGCATGAGGCGCCATTAACAGAATGATCTGCCTGTGTGCATCGGTTATTAGTAATGAGGCTTATTAATCCCAGGTAGCCAGAGGCCAATATATTCGATCCTCTGACCCGTGATATATACTGTAGATCACAATTCTTGGCCCCTAAAAAAAACTGACTCCTTGTATTTTTCCCCTGGCTCCAAAATTAAACACTCCACCCTGTGCGCGCGATACCGGTGACACGGAGCCAAATTCCTGATAAAAGAAAAAGCAGACTAGAAAAGAATATAAAATACATGACACGTAAGGAGCCACGAGCCATGTAATCAATGTCCCGCAAGTTGTGTGTGTGTGTGTAGGGGGGACCAAGGGCAGGACACAACACCACCACGCAACCAACACACACCCACACACCAATACAAAGAATGAAAAGAATCTCAAACATGTTTGGACTCGACAGGCCTCGGGAATATCCAGCTCCAGGAGGATTGTGCTTCTCTTCTTCTATTTCCTGCTTTTTAGCTTTCTGAATTTTCAAGAAACAAGGGTTGCAGTGTCACCTTACACCCCTCCCCCTCACCGCCTGTATGTATGTAGTGTCAGTGTGTATATATAATAATATGTACATACACATAAACAGTGAAAGCTTTGGCTTGGGGGAAAATGGCTAAAATTCTTCGGATGAGAAAAATAACATTCCTCTTTCTGAAAACCCTCTGACACGGCCGCAAAGAACGTGCAAAATTTTGGTGAGAAAAATACTACGGGAGATTTACGAGGTTCTGTAACTTCCATCATGGGGCCGGGACGCTAAAGGGGCTACAGGAATTTTACGTCTGGCTCCTAAATTTCTGGAATATTTTGCACCATACTAATAAAAATAAAATAAAAAGGAAAATCGCTAGATTGTACCTCGTTTCCATCTATGTCAGTTTATCTGTATCTCGTTCTCTTTGGCTATTGTAAAGCGCTGCGGAAACTGTTGGCGCTATATAAATGAGGACAATAATAAAATTTCCCTGCCTATTGGCAATGTGCCTTTGGACGCTGAGCTTGGTATACAATACATTTCTAAATCCTTGCAAATAAAGCGGATCGGAAGGAATCCGGAGGAGGTCCAAATAAAATCAGGAGAGCGCTGGATCATAGGAAGGGTTATTTTAAAAGGGACAGCAATAAAGCTGTGGAATTCTCTGCCTGTTGAGGTGGTTGGGTCAAAGACTGTACAGACTTCTAAAAAATGACTGGATGACTTCCTGCAGACACAGAATATTAAGGGTATAATATAGAGAAATCTGATGCCATCTGGGGGCAAGAAGGAATTTTTTCCCAGATTGGCGAGCGCTTCATACTGGGGTTTTTGCCTTCTTTTGGATCAACAGCAGTAGGTGATGTGTGAAAGGCTGAACCTGATGGACGCATGTATTTTTTCAGCCTATGTAACTATGGATCACCCAACAAACCCCTTCCCAAAGCATGCTAGGAACAGGGAGACGGATATGTGGCCGTAGGTGACGTATCTCTCCTAATACCACACACTCGCGGTCACTGCCCTAAGTTATAACACAGGGGTCCCCAATATTCATTTCTGCAGGTAGCACTCGCTCCATGGTCCGCAGGCCAGACTATTCTGAGTTGGCGCGTAGCATCCCAAGCACAAAGCAAGACTACGGAGACATCACCGTAAAACCCGCTATCAATTTATAGAGGATTCTGGCTATTAGTCAGATACTGGGGGTTTGAGGAGGAAAATAGGTTTTCAGCCACAGAGGAAGGGAAGTGTTTTACCCCATCGTGGTATGATGACGGGGCCGGTAAAAACCAAGGAGATTACGGGAAAATTCCAGAGTGAGGCAAACAGGGAGGATGCGGAATGATTTCCCAGAAAGGTGGTTAAACCCAGGCTTTTACAGCGGGGAGCGCGTCACCACCAGCGAGCTGGTCCTGTCCCCGGCCGACTGGAAAAACGCAACAAAAAAAGCCAAAGCAGAAATCCGGGAATTGGTTACAAGATAGCGTTGCGGTGACACCAGGTCGTCACACACCCAGGGGCTACTAATACTAAACCTGCCGGATCTATCACACAGACATGGGATGTGAAACCCCGGGATCAAGACCCCACCCCCCCCCCCCCATTGCCAGCCCCATTTCAGGACTGTAGAGGGTTAAGTTAGAGGATGAGCAAGTATTTTCTGGGTCAGTAAATACACAGATACTATGTGTCCACCACAAAACATGTCCCTGACAGACCCAGGAAGCTCCTGGCGCCCGTCCCAGCCAGCGAACAATGACAGACAAATCACACAGGGAGATCCAGAGCAGCGACGTCTCCACACATTCCAACCCAGGGAACAACACCCACACAAACAATACCAGGCCGCGTCCGGACCATGCCGGCTGATCCCAAGAGCTAGCAATCCAGGGCAGTCCTGCCTTTATGGTTTTGGAGGGGTGGAGTTTTTCCCTTTTTTTAACAATTTACATAGAATAACGAGCTCACTCTCCATTCCCCAGGTTTGCTGCAGTCCTGGAGCTTCCAAGTGGGACCAGGTTTTGGCTGAGATTTGTACAGGCGATCCTGTCTGTTTTTTTGTCGATTTCTTTTTTCCAGGGAGCCGTGCAATACGCCCATTCGGAAATCACATGAAACCACTCAGTGAAATAATCAAACTTTCCATACGGTTTTATTTAAGGATATTTTCCCATGCATGAAACTGGGTCATGGGAGGAATCTCGCAGCTGTCGTGCAGGCGCCCTCATAAAACCCCAGGAGGAAGCCCAAGCAGGTCATGGCCCAGACCATGCCAGGTTCTGCAAAGGGAACATTAACCTTGGCAGCCCTAATAGCCACATGGAAGAGGGACACGGCAACATGGAAACAGGCCGGCAGCTGAGCAATAATTCGCCATGGTGGGTCAGGGACTCTTTGCAGAGGACATCGTGTCTGGGGCCACATCATGCTACCGGAGAACGAAGAGTGTGACAGATCCCTTCTGATCTCCCCCCCCCCCAGCTGGAGGACAAGGGGAATTAAATTGTGTGAAAAGCACTGCGTCAGTCAGATGTAGAGTCACCAGGTCTGCCATGTTTTCCTGGACACATTTTACTATTTCATGCAGAGGGAGCTCAGGGAAAAGTGCTGCCCTGCAATATGTACAATTCATATGCAGCAGAAAGGAAATCAAGGCAGGTCACCTGGGATTCCTCTTTCTTAAATGCAGTGTATGGATTATACATGCTGCAGGGTGGCATTTTTCATGCACTGCCCATCAGCATGAAAACATTATGTGTGACCAGGAAAACATGGCCGACCTGGCAGCTCTAGTCATGTGCAGGTGTGAGCATATGGAGAGGAGCTTGTGCATGTGAGTGGCTAGTACGGAGACACGTACATATCAGAAGTCAGTAACGCAAGTATATACATAAGTATGTGTGTGCAGCTCTGTATTCTGCACGGAGCTAGTTAGGGGTCTGTGACAACGCGTGAGCTTGTGATTTGGTACAGGTGTGAGAGCAGCAATATGTGTGTTATATACCGTATATAACATGTGGTTACACTGAAACATGTGAGCGCAAGTGGCCAATTAGATTTGTGCATCTCTAGAGCAGTGGATCGCTGTCCTGGCTCCTGAATTTTGGCCTTGCATCCCAATTTCCAGCAAAACAAACTAAGCTCTGACTTCGGACCATTTAAGAATAAATGGATTTGGTCCCTAGGCGGGTTCTGCAAGTGATAAAATGCCATCGTAGGGGCCTGCACTTCTCATTTACATAGACCAGAAATCCTGGCTCCTGGACCAACTCCTCACAAACGTCAGGCCCTTTAAATCCAGCGCCTCACCCGCTGCACACTGGGCATGTAAAACACCACCGCAACCTGCGGTTTGTCAGGTCAACTCATCTGGGGACAAAAAAAGGGCACGGCGAGGCAATGCCTTGGCAGCTGAGTGCGTTTACTAGGCTCCAGCATTCCAGGCATGGGCTGCACAGAGTAATAACCAGCTGCAGGTCTGTACACGACGCATGCCCTGCATCCAGCAGCGATCCCTGATGTACCATGTCAGCTTTCCACAAGCAGAAGCAGGCGTGTGTTTGCCAGAGGCAAACCAAGAACAAAAGCACGATGAGAGCAAACACGTTGCGTTATTCTATATAATGGACTTTATCTCACACAGCAAACACTAACGGCATTCTCATCCCATGGAGCGGGTCCCAGACAGGAGATTGATAGCACACGGGTAGCCATAGACCATCCCGCTCAGAGTGCCCCCTCTGTGCATCAAGGGGCTGAGGGCTCTTGATTTGTAGGGAGCCGAGCTCGTCCATCCCATTCCACTCACCTCCCAGAGGTGGCCAGGCTCAGACTGAGGTTTATTGGTCATCATGGGACATGCAGTGCCGAAACCTCGAGAGGGAGCTGAGCAGGGATTAAGTTTGGAAAAAAGTGTGGGAACTGTCCTCGCACTTCTCCCCTTATTAGCAATTATCAACTCGCACTAAACACTAAGCACACCGATATCTGACAGACGACTTGTGTGTTTATATGTGGAATACGGTGAAAACATACAATTCCTATATTTATTGTGCCTTCTCTGGGAAACATATGATGGTACAAACGGAATAAAAGCCTTATAGCGTGTGGGACCAATAAGAACTGCGTTCCTTCTGTAAATCTAGTGGAGGACCTGCATTCACCCTCGACGTGACCCCCTGGCACTGACGTTGGTTCTGACCAGGCTATCACCCAATGGGTTACTCGTTTCAGTATTCGTTGCTGCAGATTCCAGCATTCTGGATTGCAGATTTCTATTGGCTGAAGGGCACGCCAACCCTTCAGCCAATAGAAACGTGGGGCCCCTGGGAGAACGTGTTACAGAAACCTGGTTTTGGTGTCATGTGTGATCAGAGATTCTCAGATGAAGGAGAGCAGGATCAGGATTACAACAGTGGGGGTCACAATGTGCCGATGTTCACCGTTGTTGCAGCTGTCTAGGAAAAGGAAGGAAAGTTCAACACCAGCAGGAGAACTTCCTGCAGACATCGGTGAACAATGCCAAGCAACAGAACCACCGATACGCTTACGAAAAAACATCAATCAGCCATAGTTTTAGCTGCGTTTGGTGAATTTAAAGGGCAGTTCTTCATAGACTTCCTGTAGAAAATAAAACAATACCGGACAACTGTATTGAAACACAGGTGGAAACTGCACCAAATGACTCCAGCAGAAAATATGGTGGAAAGTACGGTGGCAGCTCCAGAAACAGAGTTCACCAGAGTTAAATCACCGTCACTTCAATAAAAGAATGTTATATTTAACTCTAGAGAGAGACGGGTTTCTGCTCTGACTATCGGTAAATGCACCCGGTACCGAGGAGGTGCCGCAGCTGTGCAGGTCATCAGCACCCAGCCACCTGCAAAACTCAACACACCAAAAACCACATCATTCAATACTCACCGTGGCAGCGTGGTCTTCCGGACTGCACAGGAGGACATGTAATCCATTGGGTTCCCCATCGCTGCCACCAAAATCATCCTCTGATTCCTCAAAGGACGAAGCTGAGGAAAGCCCGGACGAGCTGGACAGTTTGCGCAGGAAAAGCGAGGGCACGGGGGACCCCCCGCAGCCGCTGTCAGAACAGGGCGACTCGGCGTCACCACAAAGAGGCACGTCCAGGCCGCAGCAAGAGTCCAGGACCTGGGGAGAAGAGGAGGTGGAGGAGAGGCGATGGTTAGGGCTGGGGTCCCGAGTGACAATAAGCCTTGGAATAGAGTAGTTGTGGGTGTCGGAGGCCAGTTCTGCGGTCAGGAGCCTGAACTCGAGGAGCGGGGGCCCCTTTCTGCACAGCTGGGGGTCTCTGGTGAGCTGTCGCCTGTGGACAGACTCACTGGTCGTCACGAAATCGGGTGGTGTGACTGTCAACTGTAAGCCAGCAATGCCGAAATCACTGCCCGGCTGAGGCTTCTCCACGCACCGCAGTGTCCTGCCGGTTCCAGTCTCTCCCAAAGCGGTCGTCCTCTCCTCGACCCTCGGTGTTAAGTATCTCACGCTACGCTCCGGCAATTTTATCGTTTTCTCGCCGACAAGAGGACCAGAGCTTCCAGGAAGCATCACTGTGTCCTTTTTCCAGGAGTCTCTTCTGTCCAAACCACCTTTTGGAAGCTCAGCGCACCCAGTCCCCAACACTCTGATCCCATTGCCCTGCTCCAGGCAGTTTACTCCAGGCTCGCTGCCCCTCAGCTCGATGACCCCCTGTACGATCCTTTCGCTGTCCGCATCTCTCGGCGACCCCACCAGGCTTTTCCCGTAGTCCTCTGACCATACTTTGTCGCTCATAGCAAAGTGTGAGCCTCCACCTTTGGACAGATCCCTTCTGCACCCCACCCCCTGCCCATCCAGTCTCATCTCAGGTAACAGGGTACCTCGACGTGTACTCAGTGCTGTGTCACTGGCAAGCGTTGATGGCGTCTCCACACCCCCTACAACATATCCATCCGGGCACAACCGGGTCACGGTGCTTTGTGCCGGTACCAAGGAGGTCTGCTTCTGTGGATCTACGTCTAAACAGAGACGTGTCTCGAGTCCTGCTCTGTCTGTGCAGGGCACAATGCCAGCAGATGACCCCCAGAGAGAGCTGGCTCCAGTCAGTATATGCGGTGCTGTGTCCGGGTACACCCCGTGTCCTGGCTCAGTATGTGCTGTATCCTCCACCTTGAGTGTAGCTTTACTTTCCTCCGAAAAGATACGCTCTCCAAATGCTGAGAAGTCTGCAGGAAGCCCCCTCTCCACACACTCTGGCAGTATACCCTGCTCTGTACTAATCACTATTACTTGTCTGATAGTGCCAGGCGCTATACTCTGTACAGTACCCCTCTCTGTACAAGACTCTATACTCTGTACAGTACCCCTCTCTATACAAGACTCTATACTCAGTACTGTACCCCTCTCTGTACAAGACTCTATACTCAGTACTGTACCCCTCTCTATACAAGACTCTATACTCAGTACTGTACCCCTCTCTGTACAAGACTCTATACTCTGTACTGTACCCCTCTCTGTACAAGACTCTATACTCTGTACTGTACCCCTCTCTGTACAAGACTCTATACTCTGTACTGTACCCCTCTCTGTACAAGACTCTATACTCTGTACTGTACCCCTCTCTATACAAGACTCTATACTCTGTACTGTACCCCTCTCTGCCTCAGGAATTATACTCTGTACTGTGCTTTTCTCAGTCCCAGGCTCTGCACCCCTCCCTGTGCCCGGTTCAGTCCTCGGGGTCGGGCTCCTGCCCCCTGCAGTCCGTCGCTTGCGAGCTCTCAGCAGCTTCTTCCAGTCTGCGGGTGTGGAGCGAGCAGGGGAAGCGAGAGTTGCGCGATTTGATGAGCTTTGTCCCATCCTGCTCACCGTCAACCGGAGACTCCCTACCCTAGCAACTACGTCACTCCTGCGGAAAGCCAATCGAGTTCGACGAGGCGTGGACAGTAACAAAGCCCAGGGTGTCCCGGCAACACATTCAGCGGCTCGTATCCATGCGCCTCAACGTAGAGCCAAGATTGTTCAAATGTGCTTCCGCGCTGAACTCAGGCTTCAAAATATAGTCCAGATATGAACAAACAAAGTTTGAAGAAAAAAAGCATATTTTTTTTTAACGAGAGGAGCTCGGTCACCTGCTGGGTGCCTTCCGATAGACTACATCCACGTGACTCATCTGTGAAGAGAAACAGAGTAACATGTTAGAAACGTTTACAAACTGGGAATATTAACAAAAACCTGGGGAAATACACCCAAACCAGCACCAATTAAAAGATCCACACACCAAAGGCATAAGCACAGGCTCCCAGCCGCCCCCCAGCGCAGCGGATCCCGTCCCCCCAGCGCAGCGGAACCCAGGCCCCCGGCCTCCCAGCGCAGCGATCCCAGCCGCCTCGCCTCCCAGCGCAGCAATCCCGGCCTCCCAGCGCAGCGGAACCCAGGCGCCCGGCCTCCCAGCGCAGCGGAACCCAGGCGCCCGGCCTCCCAGCGCAGCGGAACCCAGGCGCCCGGCCTCCCAGCGCAGCGGAACCCAGGCGCCCGGCCTCCCAGCGCAGCGGAACCCAGGCGCCCGGCCTCCCAGCGCAGCGGAACCCAGGCGCCCGGCCTCCCAGCGCAGCGGAACCCAGGCGCCGGCCTCCCAGCGCAGCGGAACCCAGGCGCCCGGCCTCCCAGCGCAGCGGAACCCAGGCGCCCGGCCTCCCAGCGCAGCGGAACCCAGCCGCCCGGCCTCCCAGCGCAGCGGAACCCAGGCGCCCGGCCTCCCAGCGCAGCGGAACCCAGGCGCCCGGCCTCCCAGCGCAGCGGAACCCAGGCGCCCGGCCTCCCAGCGCAGCGGAACCCAGGCGCCCGGCCTCCCAGCGCAGCGGAACCCAGGCGCCCGGCCTCCCAGCGCAGCGGAACCCAGGCGCCCGGCCTCCCAGCGCAGCGGAACCCAGGCGCCCGGCCTCCCAGCGCAGCGGAACCCAGGCGCCCGGCCTCCCAGCGCAGCGGAACCCAGGCGCCCGGCCTCCCAGCGCAGCGGAACCCAGGCGCCCGGCCTCCCAGCGCAGCGGAACCCAGGCGCCCGGCCTCCCAGCGCAGCGGAACCCAGGCGCCCGGCCTCCCAGCGCAGCGGAACCCAGGCGCCCGGCCTCCCAGCGCAGCGGAACCCAGCCGCCCGGCCTCCCAGCGCAGCGATCCCAGCCGCCCAGCGCAGCGGAACCCAGGCGCCCGGCCTCCCAGCGCAGCGGAACCCAGGCGCCCGGCCTCCCAGCGCAGCGGAACCCAGGCGCCCGGCCTCCCAGCGCAGCGGAACCCAGGCGCCCGGCCTCCCAGCGCAGCGGAACCCAGGCGCCCGGCCTCCCAGCGCAGCGGAACCCAGGCGCCCGGCCTCCCAGCGCAGCGGAACCCAGGCGCCCGGCCTCCCAGCGCAGCGGAACCCAGGCGCCCGGCCTCCCAGCGCAGCGGAACCCAGGCGCCCGGCCTCCCAGCGCAGCGGAACCCAGGCGCCCGGCCTCCCAGCGCAGCGGAACCCAGGCGCCCGGCCCCCCAGCGTAGCGGAACCCAGACGCCCGGCCTCCCAGCGCAGCGGAACCCAGGCGCCCGGCCTCCAGCGCAGCGGAACCCAGGCGCCCGGTCTCCCAGCGCAGCGGAACCCAGGCGCCCGGCCTCCCAGCGCAGCGGAACCCAGGCGCCCGGCCTCCCAGCGCAGCGGAACCCAGCCGCCCGGCCTCCCAGCGCAGCGATCCCAAGCCGCCCGGCCTCCCAGCGCAGCGATCCCAAGCCGCCCGCCTCCCAGCGCAGCGATCCCAAGCCGCCCGGCCTCCCAGCGCAGCGATCCCAGCCGCCCGGCCTCCCAGCGCAGCGATCCCAGCCGCCCGGCCTCCCAGCGCAGCGATCCCAGCCGCCCGGCCTCCCAACGCAGCGGAACCCAGGCCGCCCGGCCTCCCAGCGCAGCGGAACCCAGGCGCTCGGCCTCCCAGCGCAGCGATCCCAGCCGCCCGGCCTCCCAGCGCAGCGATCCCAGCCGCCCGGCCTCCCAGCGCAGCGATCCCAGCCGCCCGGCCTATGGCAAACAATTCCCATTGCAAAGTTACTTCAGGATCACTTGAAGGCTATTTAGCATTAAGGATATCATAGATTTAGGTCTATACGGTATATGAAAACCTAAAAATCTAAATTGTGCATATGGGATTCAATGCGTTGGTGACTTTTTTAGGCATAAAATATATATATGACTTGTGTTTTTGTTTTGGGATTTGTCCAAATGCTGAATGAGACGGACAAAGAGCAGAACACGTAATGGGCGGATTTTCATCCAGGGATTCATTCATGTGGCATAAAGTGGCGGCCACTGAAAAAGTAAAATGAAAGCTTGCGGGTGAGAAGGACCAGCGGGTGCAGATGCTTTTTTTTTTTTTAATTTCAGTTATTTATATTTTTAGGAGAAAAAAAAAAAAAAAAAAGCTGTTGGATTGTATACAACTATTTTATTTTTTTTACATTTTACAGCCCCCTTGCTATTAGTAGGGCACGTACCACCCCCACGCCACATATATTAACGTCCCCCACCTTCTGCAGGTCTTCCCCGATCCAATTACCCACCAACCCAACACTCATGGATGGGGGGGGGGGGAATTATGGAGGTCAATGGCATGCCCCTCCCACTGAAACTACCTTTTTTTTGTGGCAAGCTGTTTGCCCCCAGGGCTGGAGCTGAGGCTTCCTGTGCGCCTTTGCCACATCCCTTTCAGCTTCATTAGATCTCGGCCATATTCTTCTGGCCTCTTTTTGTTCTACTATTTTCACCTTCTGCTTAATTCATCTCACCTCCACTGGTGTCCATGCCCTAGGGCAGCCAGATGGGCCATGTTTTCCTGGACACGTATAATTTATTCATCATGAATGATAGTCAATGCATGAAAACCAAACCCTGCATTATTACCACTGCCCCGTCCATCTGAATCCCGCTGTCTTGGTCGCCTTACTTGCTGACAGTTAACTTTTGTCTGGGCCTGCTTTTGGGGCATGGGCCTGGAGCTACAGCTCCAATAGCCCCATGTTAATCCGGCTCAGTTTGCCCCCACCCATGCCATGCCGTGGAAGGACATTGGGGGTTACTGGGGGTCAAGCTAACCTTGTGTTTTCTAACGTTTTGCAGCTCGATAGCATTAGATTAACCCTTCTGGTGCCAGGCTTCATGCCGTGATTTGAATGAAACAAATATAGTGCCAAAACCTGAACGTCAGCATGGGCGATATTCGGACAAACTGAATTTCTTTGCTGTGCGTGAGAAAAATATTTATATCTCCTTTACCCACATAAGAACAAAAAAATAAATAATGCACATTAACCCTTCCATTGCCCACATTAGAAGAAAAACGTACATTAATCCTTGTCAGTGCCGTATACAAGCTGTGACATGACCAGACAGCTCTGTGCCCAGAAACCAGAGATCATTATCAGGACAGGCTCAGGCAAGACTGATTTTATCTAATAAAGTGGATCTGACTGCCCCTTGATCAGGACAGGCTCAGGCTGCATCGGGTTTGATCCAAGCGGTCAGGACTGACTGCATTATCAGGACAGGCGCAGGTTGGGTTTGATCCAAGTGTTAGCCTGTACATTATTGCGACAGGTTCAGGTTGGATTGAGTTTGGTCTAAGTTGCACTGTGAATTATCAGGACAGGTTCAGCCTGGGTTGGGTTCGGTCCAAGCTGTTCGGTTGTCTATTAGGCTCGGGTCAGAGGAGCGCAGTGTTCACGTCGGTGTTGCCGCGCCATTTTAACGTCCGTGGTAGCATACAAGTATGATCAATAGACCCACACCGAAGTACGTGCGCACCGAAGTGCAGAAGCACAACGGACGCAGCAAACAGACGCAAGTTAGGCAAGAACGTAAAACCGCTAGAACGGACGCACAGAGTGCGCCACGTCCACAACGCTTTGTGTGTGAGTGATGGAACGTAGTCAGACGGACTGCATTTATGTGTCCAGCATTTTTGACGGACAAAATGTTTTTTCATATTAATTTTAAGACACGACTCGGAGGCGAGTATTTGCTTATCTCTTTATTCATCACAGCAGCAAAAGAATTCAACAAAAAACACCTAACATCCCAACATGGGAGTATCCCTTCCCTCAGACCCTGATCACCCCTCCTCCCAGTCCATTGGGGGGGGCGTGTCTGGATCATCATTTCCTCTTCTTTTGCTGCTCCTCACAGAGATAAGTACTCCATTTTGCTCTCTGCAAAATTTTATGTGTTTGAATGTGTTAGAGTGCCTGCTTTTTAGCAATTTTCATTCCTGGGCCCGATCTACCCGGCTTCTAACCGCGGGGATCGGCGTCTGGGTCCGCCCGCGGATTCCGGCGCGAGTAACCGCCGCGCTGCGGATAATATTCCTCTAGCGTTCTACGCTCCCTTGCACCGGCTGCCCAGCGCCTGCCCTACTGATCCCAACACCCGACTCTGTTCGTCCGTGGCGTATTACTGCGCTTTCGCACTTTGCCCGCGAAATCGCGGGGTGGAGTCTCGCGCGTTTGCGCAGTTCGACTCTTGCTTCGGCGCCATTTTAGCCACGCGAGTCGAAGATCCTAACATCCTAAGCATGTCCCTCTCTAAACCCACGTCGGATTCCTGCTCGACCTCACCTAGGTCCGAATCCGCTGCCAGCTCCCGACGCTCGGCCTCAGGGGACCCTCAACCACAAGGTTCCCCCCAAGCCGCCACTCGAAATCGAAAGCGCGATTCGCAGCAATGGAGGCCGCGCTCAACAATAGCGGACACCATGGCCTCGGCGGTGTCGTCCCTTAGGGACGCTTTAGACGCTGGCCCCTCACATGGACCATCCTCTAGACCCCCATTCGCTTCCATGGGGGCCCCCACCATTCCGCCCAATTTGTGAGTCGGTAGCATCCTCCCGCTCAGCGACCCCATATGAACCAGACTCACTGGCCATTGTACAGCATGGTGATTTTGCTCCTAGGAGGGGCTGGCAACCCCGCAGCACTGCCCTATGATGATGGCGAGTACGTCTCGCGTAAAAGAGCCTCTGACCGCAAGGCGCATAAAGCGGTTGATGATAAAAAGCTCAAGCCCATGGGCCGCAGCTTACTCCCAGTGTACAGTGACTCGGAGAGTGAGGAACCCTAGCATGGGGAGGATATTGAAGCCATCGAGCTTCACGCACCAGAGGATTCCGACCTGATGGTCGATGAGGAGCCATACACCCCCAGGCGCAATTCTACCGCAGTTATTATCCGGGACCCACAGGGCCAACCCATGTTCTACCCCATGCAGGTCGCTAATCCTCGATCCACAGCGTGGACTTCACAACCGCACGTCGAAAAATGGGTGGACGCACACCTGCGTCTCCCCATGGATCGAGAAACCCGGGCCAATTTGAGAGCGGAGTGCCCACTACCAACCACCGCGGGGAAAACATGTATTACCCCGGAGGTGGATCTGGACTTTCAGAAATACATCACCAAAGGGTGGTCTCCGAAACGGGGCATTGACCACGCTTTTAGAGCATGCGAGGACAAAGTGCTGGACTTGACGGCCCCGCTAGTCCACCTCTTTGACGTGGCGGAGGAAGCCCGCCTCCAGGGCGCTACAATGGATTCGGGCATGGTTGTGGAGTGGGTCCAACGCTCATTATACCTACTGGGAACTGCTAATACGGCACTGGCCGCAGGAAATCGATCCTGTTAAAAATGGACCCCAAACTGACCACTATGGCCAGCAAGGATATGGGCAGTGAAGCCCAAGGCCTTTTGTTTGGGGAAGCCTTTATAATAAAAAATAAAAAAAAACGAGGGAAGTACGCAGGGACCTTCACCAACCCGGAAAAAGTAGAGACCTCCATAAAAAAGGTCTATGGTCCCAAACGTGTTTTTGGGAGAGCCGGCAACTACCGGGGGTCGAGCTGCCAGCAGAGCGGGTCCTTCCCGCAATCCGAAAGGCCCCACCCAACCCTCCTCAGCAGAAACCCAGGATTCTGGTTCCACCGGGCCTCCATACCAGTCCCGAGCAGGTTGCTGGCGTGGTCGCGGCTACCACGGTAGAGGATCCGGCTATCCACGACGCCCGTCAGGTAAGCCTTCCACTTTTGATTCCGATCACGGTAGGGGGTCATCTGGGACTCTTTCCCGAGGTGTGGGCTCGTATCTCCACAGATCCCTGGGTGCTCCAAGCGATAAGGGGGTATGTAATCGACTTTGCTGCGCCCGCGAGATCACCCGCCTCCGCAGTTGCGCTTCTCAGCCGATCAGACGCTTCTGGTCCGATCCGAAGTCCAAATCCTGATAAAGAAGGCCGCGATAGAGCGGATGTCAAGGTCCTCCCCAAAATTCATCAGCAACCTCTTCCTGGTCGCCAAGAAGGGTGGTGGGCGTCGACCGGTCATAAATTTAAGGGACCTCAACGAATGGGTCACGTATCAGCACTTTCAGATGGAAGGGGTGCACACTATGAGAGACTTGCTGCGTCCGAGGGACTGGCTCGCGAAACAGGATCTCAAGGATGCGTATCTGTACGTTCCGATGGCGGTGGAATGTTGCGATTACCTGTGCTTTCCATGGGACGGGAAGCTTTGGTGCTTCAGATGCCTCGCTTTCGGCCTCTCGTCTGCTCTGTGGTGCTTCACGAAGCTGATGAAACCGGTTATGGCCCACCTTCGGTCCCGGGGGGGGGGGTACAGCTGGTCGTATACCTCGACGATATACTGATTAGGTCGACTTCACGGTCTCTGACGTCCCTCCACGTGTCATGGACAGTGTCCCTTCTACAGGATCTGGGGTTCCTCGTCAACGAGGACAAATCTCTGCTGATCCCTGCCCAGCGTCTGGAATTCCTGGGTTTTACTCTGGACTCACGATCCATGACACTCAGTATCCCGGACTCCAAGGTGAAGTCCATCCGGAAGGAGGTCAGCTCCTTGTTGAGGGTCAAGTCGACGACTCTTCGGTCTCTAGCTCGAGTGGTTGATCTTCTGGCAGTCACACGTCTGGCAGTTCTCCCGGCTCCTCTCCTCTATCAGGCCCTCCAGCGATTGACGGCCCGTTCTCTCCGGAAAGGCATGGCCTACCGGGACCTAGTTTCCCTCTCAGACGACGCGATCCTAGATCTGCACTGGTGGTCAGCCGGTTGGTCGGAGTGGAACTCCCGCCCGGTGGTAGACCCGGTGCACACGATGGTGATCGAGTCGGATGCCAGTCGCCTGGGCTGGGGGACCCGGTGCGGTCTGTTGGAGACAGGGGGGGTCGTTGGTCGACAGAGGAAACAGAGCTGCACATAAATTCGCTGGAACTTCTGGCGGCCTTATTTGCCCTTCGTTGCTTCATTACGCAACACCGTACACCAGACGGTCCTACTACGCCTAGACAACTTTCCGGCGGTGCGGTACATAAACTCCTTGGGGGGCCCCAGATCGCTGGCCCTGACAATGGCTACGCGCCTGTGGGAATTTTGCCTTCCCTGAGGCCTGTGAGGGCCCAATTCCTACCGGGACTTAACACCGAGGCGGATTGGAGCTCCCGCAACTTCAAAGAAATCGGGGGATTGGAAGCTTCTTCCATCGGTCTTCGACGCTCTCAACGGCTTATGGGGTCTGCTGTTGGTGGACTTGTTCGCGTCTCGGCTGAACTGTCAGTTGCAGAGGTTTTTCAGCTGGAGACCGGACCCGGAGGTAGAGGTGACAGATGCACTCCTACAGAATTGGCCGAAGGCTCGCCTCTACGCCTTTCCGCCGTTCTGACTGCTCGGATCCGTGCTAAGCAAACTTCGCTTGTCCCCGTCGGAACTGGTTCTCATCGCGCCATGGTAGCCGATGCAACCGTGGTTCCCGACGCTGTTGGAATTGTACGTGGACACGCCGCGGCTTCTGCCCTGGTCTCGGGACCTACTCCTGGAACCGTGCGGCCTCCCTCATCCTCTGCTCCTGGAGGGTCGGCTGCCTCTGCTGGCTTGGCTTGTTTCAGGTTCGCCTGGCAACGCTATGAGCTTTTGGAATCGGCTGCGGGGCTGCTCCAGCTCGCATGGGCTCCAGGTACCAGGACCGCATACCGTTCCGCCTGGGATGGATGGCACCGTTGGTGCGTGGGACGGGGTCAGGATTCCATTTCGGCTCCTTTAGGATCCGTTCTGGATTTCCTGGCCTCACAATTTGACGGGGGTTTGGCTTTCAGGACGGTTAATGTTTACTGATCAGCTATCTCGGCCGGTCATGTCGGGTTTGACGGCGTTCCGGTCGAACGTCACCCCTTGGTTTGTCGCCTGTTGAAAGGGGGTCAGACTTTCCCGTCCTCACATGCCCAGATACACCTCCACCTGGGATGTATCGGTGGTCTTGCTGTTTCTACGCTCTTGGCCGGATAATGAGGGTCTATCATTACGACAATTTTCCGCCAAGCTGCTGTTGCTATTGTGTTTGATTTCGTGCAAACGCGTCAGTGACGTGAGGGCGCTGGATTTCCAGGTCCGTTCCTTTGTCCCGGAGGGGGTTCGTTTTGATGTGTCCCGTAGGACCAAGACATCCCTCTCATCGGTTTTTCTATCTGGCATTCCCGTCGGAACCGTTGTTGTGTCCAGTCTGGTGTTTAAGGACTTAGTCGCCAAGGCTTCGTTATTATTATTATTAATAATATATTATTATTATTATTATTTATTTATAAAGCGCCAGCATATTCCGCAGCGCTTGTGTCCTTTATTTGTGTCCTTTCGCTCCTCTCACGCTCCGGTGTCCACCTCCACTTTGGCACGGTGGGCTCGTGGCTGTTGTCTTTGGCTGGTGTTGACACTTCCCACTTCAGGGCACACTCCATCCGGGGCACGGCTGCATCCAAGGCTTACGCGGTTGGTTGTCGTTTGGAGGATATCATGAAGGCGGCGGATTGGACAAGAGAATCGACTTTCCGCACCTTCTATTTTCGTCTGGTCGGAGGATTTGTTGCGTTGAACAAGCAAATAGGAGCCTCCGAGTCGTGTCTTAAAATTACCAACTTTTCCTATCCGGTGACGGAAAGTTTGGATTTTAATAAAGACTCGGAGGCGAGTATTTGCTTATCTCTTCTTTATTCAACTCACAGCAGCAAAAGAATTCAACAAAAAAACACCTAACATCCCAACATGGGAGTATCCCTTCCCTCAGACCCTGACCACCCCTCCTCCCAGTCCATGGGGGGCATGTCTGGAGCATCATTTCCTCTTATTAGCGCTCCGAACATCTCAACAGAACTCGATCAATTCAATAGGGTCCTCAGGGAAGGCAGGAAACCAAGAAGACATCTGACCAGCGGCTCAAGGTCCGGAAAGGAAACCTAAAACACGAAAGCCAGGTCAGCACAACGGGCAGACTAATCGTCCCCGACTCACAACACGCACATCCAAGCACTCCGTAAGCGCGATAGCGCGACACTACACGGGCGCCCCAGTCCCCATCAAAATAACAACCAGTAGATGGAGAACGAAGCGTCCACAACCCCCACAACGGGTGTGAGAGGCGGGAAATACTCGCCTCCGAGTCTTTATTAAAATCCAACCTTTCCGTCACCGGATAGGAAAATTTGGTAATTTTATTTCCCATCTACATCCGTCAAAAAAAATGTCAGTCGCAAAAACGGACTGTGTGGCCACTACCTTGTCGTCAGTTAGAAAGTACGTCCGTTGTGCAAGGACGCACAGAATACGCTGTGCATTATCTGGACAGGCTCAGGCTGGGTAGGGATTGATTTAAGGTGTTGGGCTGTGCATCATCAGGACAGGCAGAGGCTGGATTTTGGGCTGTGCATTAGCAGGACATACTCTGGATTGGGTTTGATTCAAGCTGTTGGACTGCATTGTCAGGACAGGTTCAGGCAGTTGTCTGGGCAGGTCCCTCAGGTGATGGGATTTCTTTGTGTGCACGGCACGTGTGTGTGTGTGGCAATCTAGCCAGCGCAGCTGCTCAGTGAGTCATGTTGCCGCGCGGCTGCTGGGAAAGCGCTTTATAGGAGCGACGGGCCAGTTCCTTCCAGTGACACACAGTATCGGCGACGAGCCCACATTAAATAACAATGAGAAATGTCCCAGAATAACTGAGTTTACACATTAACAAAACAACAGCGTTACCACATCCTGCGCGGCACCAGCAGCACAGGCAAACGTAAAGGGAAACAAGGTCCTAAAAACGTCACCATGAAGCTCGATATTTACCCCTCTCTATGGAACACCTTCACCTCCGCGTTTCACCTTCATTCTGCTCCTCGGAGATTCCTGGAAGTAAAGGGCCGTGACTCGCGTCACAGTCACCATCCACAGCAAGAAATCCCAAAGATTGAACTGGCTGCGACATAATGAAAACCTGACCTCTGACCCGGCCCCCGGGGGCCACATCCTACAGGCCAGGCTGGATATAAATGGTGACAATCTGAATGCACCGAGGCGACGGAGAAACTGCACAATAACGACTGTACCACAAAACTTCCCCTTTATGTATTGTGTAACCAGACTGCGCCCCTCTCCTGGCGAGATACACGCCACTCTGTGATACTGAACATCTCTACACGCCGCTCTGTATAGTGATACTGAGCATCTCTACACGCATACAGTGAACACGTCGCTCTGTATAGTGATACTGAGTATCTATACAATGATAGTATCACTATACAGAGCGGCGTGTTCACTGAGTATCTATACACGCATATAGTGAACACGCCGCTCTGTATGAGTATGTGACATAAGGGATAGAGATATATATATATATACACACACACATACACACGGTTTCTCACAGTAGTGAGTACACCCGCCACATTTTTGAAAATATTTTATTGTATCTTTTCATGTGACAGCACTGAAGAATTGATTCTTTATTACAATGTAAAGTAGTGAGTGCACAGCTTGTATAAGTGTAAATTTACTGTCCCTCAAATAACTCAGCACACACAGCCATTAACCTCTAAACCGCTGCCAACAAAAGGGACTACAAAAGTCACAATCTGTGGCAAACTGCACCATATTTCGCCAGTATTTAGTGAATTGACAGTTTAGTGAATAGAGGAATGGCACCGCACAGGGAAATTCACCACGCAAGTCAACGGGAAGCTCTCGGCTTACTGAATAACACCTAAAGTGAACAAGCCGCTCTATATAATGATGTTTAGCAGCTACACACCAATAGTATCACTATACAGACGGAGTGTTCACCATCATTGTATAGATATTCAGTATCACTATACAGAGCGGAGTGTTCACTATCAGTGTATATTTCAAGAGTACTGGTTCCATGAACGATCACTACGAATACCGAAAATGCCGGAATGAATGCAAAAAAAACAAACAAAAATGGCCAAAGCCCATTACTTCAATGAAAATCTAAACAATAACATATCAAACCCTAGAAACTTTTGGAGAACCATAAGTAACATACAAGCACCCCCAGTCCACTCCCAGCCAGCTGCTGTCAAAGTAAACAACCAAACCCTGCAACACCCCCTAGATGTAGCAAATGCCTTTAATGATTATTTTGTTGGATGTGCCACCACTTTGATTGCCAAGCTAGGAAATGACATGCAATCAGAGAGGCCTCATGCAGGTCAGGCCCCCCCAACTATGCAAAGTCCCTGTATCAGACAGGAATTCAGTTTTAGACCAGTGCCTGTCAGTGTCATTACTAAACTTCTCCATAAGCAAAAAAGGAAATACCAGTCTGGACCTGATCAAATACCAGCAATGCTGCTGAAAATCAGTGCGCCTGCAATTGCAAATCCTGTTGCAACTCTAATAAATGAGTCACTGGCGACTGGATACATACCCAAGCTCTGGAAGACTGCGAGAGTGGTACCTATCCATAAAAGTGGTGACAGTACTTTGGTATCCAGCTACCGTCCGATATCGTTGCTCCCTGTAACGTCAAAAGTCTTGGAAAAATGTGTCTACACACAATTACGTGATTATTATCAATATTGGAACTACTTAACCCCGGATCAATCAGGCTTTCGTCCAAATCACTCAACTACAACCGCCCTTCTAAAAGTCTGCAATGATATCCAGGCTGGGATGGAACAAGGAAACCTAACCGGAGCCATCTTCCTTGATTTTGCCAAGGCCTTTGACACAGTAGACCATGGCATCTTGTTAGAAAAACTTAAAAACTCTGGCATTGGTGATCGCACGCTAACCTGGTTTCAATCATATGTATCCGACCGATCACAATATGTGTCAATTTCTGGCAGCTCCTCCCTCCCGCTCCCAGTCACTTGCGGTGTACCCCAAGGCTCAATACTAGGCCCCCTGCTGTGCACAATATTCATAAATGATCTGCCCAACGTCTGCAAAGCCTCAACTGTACACATGTACGCAGACGACACTGTGATCTATACCAGCAAACAAAATCTCCCGCAGCTGGAGGCCGTGCTGCAAGAACAATTCACAGAGGTAGAAAAGTGGATCAAAAACAACAAACTTTTTTTAAATACTGACAAAACTGTAACGATGCTCTTTGGAACAGCACCTAAACTACACAAATTGCAAAATCCCCATCTATGTGTTGGGACAAAATCAAATGGCACGCTGACCACAGTCACTTCTCTCAAATATCTAGGTATGTGGTTGGACCCTAATCTATCCTTTGGCCCCCACATCGAAAAAACTCTCTCATCTAAACTTTACCCCAAACTAGGTGCCCTGTACAGAAACAAATCCTGCTTGAGTCCCGCGGTAAGAAAGCAGATTGTACAGCAAATGCTTATGCCGGCTATTGATTACGGAGATGTAGTGTATGCAGCCGCCCCGCAAACACACCTTCATAAACTTACTACATTGTAGAACTCATTCTGCCGCTTTGCGCTACAATGTAACTACATGACCCACCATTGTGACATGTTAAAAGAGCTAAACTGGCCATCGCTGGAATCCAGACGCACCCTTCACCTTTCCAGCCTGGTGTTTAAGAGCATCTCTGGGAAGCTGCCACCCTACCTGAATAGACTGCTTCCCCCAGCAGCTCCCTCATCCTATAACCTCCGATCCAGGACCGGCACCTTACTTGCTATACCACAATACAAAAAGACAGTGACTCGTCCTCATTTTCCTACAGAGCACCACAATTATGGAATAACCTCCCAGACACCATCAAATCTTCCCCCAGTCTTAAGTCACTCAAAAGCTCCTTACTAACATACCTCAATACAGAATGCACCTGTAAACATGTAACCTAGTGACTATATTTCCTACATATTTTTCTGTTAATCTGTATATTTGTGTTGTTTTTTTTAATATCTTGCATTGTATTACTTTGTATTTCTGTAACTGTAACACTTCAATGTTCTTGAACCCAGGACATACTTGAAAACGAGAGAAATCTCAATGTATCCTTCCTGGTAAAATCCTTTATAAATAAATATAGATATTCAGTATCAATATACAGAGCGGAGTGTTCACTATTATTGTATAGATATCCAGTATCACTATAGAGCGGAGTGTTCACCATCAGTGTATAGATATTCATTATCACTATACAGAGCGGAGTGTTCACTATCAGTGTATAGATATTCATTATCACTATACAGAGCGGAGTGTTCACTATCAGTGTATAGATATTGTGTATCTATACACGGATAGAATCACTATCATTCTACAGAGTGGGGAGTTCACTTTCCTTGTATAGAGAGATTACATTGCATGCTGGGATTGGGGAGCTTTGTGCACCCCTGGAGTGAGGGCCCCCGTTTGACTTCATATCCGTCACCAAGGCCTGGATGGAAGGTCACATGGTGAGCCCGCTGCTCCGAAATGTTGATCCTGAGCTATGGGGACCCACAGCCTTTATTTATTTCCTACATATTTATTTTTCTGTTAATCTGTATATTTGGTTTTGTGTTAATATCTTGCATTTTACTATTTTGAATTTCTGTAACCATTCAATGTTCTTGTACCCAGGACATACTTGAAAACGAGAGAAATCTCAATGTATCCTTCCTGGTAGAAACATAGAAAATGTCTGCAGATAAGAACCTTTCGGCCCATCTAGTCGCCCAATTACATGGATACTTCACCTGGATTTATCTTTTGTTTAGGATAGCCTTATGCCTATCCCATGCCTGCTTAAATTCAATCACTGTTTTGGCCTCTACCACTTCAAATCCTTTATAAATAAATTTACAAAGAGCAAAATATAAACCTGTGTATAAATCTCTCCATCACAGTCCGTCATTCCAAGGAGAGGTCCCGCTAACGTCATATGATATGGTCTCCCTCTGATGTACAGTAGGACTGAGTATCCTAACATTTATAGTGTGTGCAGTGTACACTTTAATGGCCTGACCCTACGAGCACTAGGCTGAGTAGAGTACGCTGTGCCACACAGGGTTAATGTAGACAGGGTACTGTGGACACATCTGGCAAGTAGTACTCATGCTGGATGCTGAGCTCACAGCGTTTCACAATCTCACATGTGCGTCTGCAGGCCTGGCGTGTGGCGTGTAACATGTTGTCGCTGCGTAAGCAGAGGCTGCGAAGGAAGGAAGTTTTCATGTTCCCTTGCTCTGCAAAACACACGATGTTCTGCTATAAAACGGAAACAACTTCTACAACCTTTACCCAATGGCGACCTGTGTATAGTACACCCTGCGAGCCGGCAGCATGACCGAGGGCTCCTGATCAGCACAGGGTGCTTTTCCTGGCTGTGTCCTTTAGAATATGAAAAATGCTGTCCTGCACCATGGAGACGTGGAATCTGCTACATGTTGGGATACAGCACTCTCCAGGTGGACAAGCAAAGCATGTCTGGGACAAGAAAACCGCAAAGTACACTAGGGTGTCCTCTACACTGAAGGGCAGTGATCGAAAAGTGCTGCCCTGCACTATGGAAGATTCACTATATTATGTAAACCATTCAGGAAGGCGGTTATCCAGGAGAAGCACGCACACTGTAACGCTACCTTAACCACCACAGACTATGACCCCCCCCCCTCACACTGTGACCCCACCTTAACCCCTACACAGGGCCGTACAGATACCGGAGTTGCTGCAGAGCGATTGGGTAAAGCAACGCAGCGGCACTGAGGTTGAGTGCGCACAATGTCTTAAGGTGAGGCAGATGCGCAGCAGGTCTCACCGGCACGGTGGCCCCAATAGGACACTGCGGCAGACTGCGTCGGTTTCACAGACTGTGAGGAAGTTCTCACCTCACCCAATCAGTGCAGTGCGAGCCGCGCGGTACTGGCCATAGGGACTACAGGGAGATTCCCGGTGGGTCGATGGCACAGTGGGTCATCATTCACACTGGCCCACTCAGCCATCGACCCACCGGGAATCTCCTTGTAGTCCCTATAGCCAGTACATGCCTGCCTCCACACACACACACACACACATTGACCCCCAACCTTACTGATGTATTTCTTTACATCACGCCCCTTACAAAACATCCACTCTGTATAATGGTGCTGAGTAATTTTTTGGGAAGTGCATTACTCTGTATTAGGGCGCAGTGACTATATGCCGTGTCACACGTTCAAATCAGCATTAATGTCATGAGTCAGTTTCCTACTAAACACGTTCAGCAACAAAATGTAAATATAGACGGAGAGAGAGAGAGACGGGGACGGAGGGAGCGAGGACAGAGAGAGAGACGGGGACGGAGGGAGCGAGGACAGAGAGAGAGACGGGGACGGAGGGAGCGAGGACAGAGAGAGAGACGGGGACGGAGGGAGCGAGGACAGAGAGAGAGACGGGGACGGAGGGAGCGAGGACAGAGAGAGAGACGGGGACGGAGGGAGCGAGGACAGAGAGAGAGACGGGGACGGAGGGAGCGAGGACAGAGAGAGAGACGGGGACGGAGGGAGCGAGGACAGAAGAGAGACGGGGACGGAGGAGCGAGGACAGAGAGAGAGACGGGGACGGAGGGAGCGAGGACAGAGAGAGAGACGGGGACGGAGGGAGCGAGGACAGAGAGAGAGACGGAGGGAGCGAGGACAGAGAGAGAGACGGAGGGAGCGAGGACAGAGAGGGGGACGGAGCGGAGCGAGGACAGAGAGGGGGACGGAAGGAGCGAGGACAGAGAGGGGGACGGAGGAGCGAGGACAGAGAGGGGGACGGAGGGAGCGAGGACAGAGAGGGGGACGGAGGGAGCGGAGACAGAGAGGGGACGGAGGGAGCGAGGACAGAGACGGGGACGGAGGGGCGAGGACAGAGAGGGGACGGAGGGAGCGAGGACAGAGAGGGGGACGGAGGGAGCGAGGACAGAGAGGGGACGGAGGGAGCGAGGACAGAAAGAGCGGGGACGGAGGGAGCGAGGACAGAGAGGGGACGGAGGGAGCGAGGACAGAGACGGGGACGGAGGGAGCGAGGACAGAGAGGGGGACGGAGGGAGCGAGGACAGAGAGGGGGACGGAGGGAGCGAGGACAGAGAGGGGACGGAGGGAGCGAGGACAGAGAGGGGGACGGAGGGAGCGAGGACAGAGAGGGGGACGGAGGGAGCGAGGACAGAGAGGGGACGGAGGGAGCGAGGACAGAGAGGGGGACGGAGGAGCGAGGACAGAGAGGGAGACGGAGGGAGCGGAGGACAGAGAGGGGACGGAAGGAGCGAGGACAGAGAGGGGGACGGAGGGAGCGAGGACAGAGAGGGGACGGAGAGGGAGCGAGGACAGAGAGGGGGACGGAGGGAGCGAGGACAGAGAGGGGGACGGAGGGAGCGAGGACAGAGAGGGGGACGGAGGGAGCGAGGACAGAGAGGGGACGGAGGGAGCGAGGACAGAGAGGGGACGGAGGGAGCGAGGACAGAGGGGGACGGAGGGAGCGAGGACAGCAGAGGGGGACGGAGGGAAGCGAGGACAGAGAGGGGACGGAGGGAGCGAGGACAGAGAGGGGACGGAGGGAGCGAGGACAGTCAGGGACGGAGGGAGCGAGGACAGTCAGGGACGGAGGAGCGAGGACAGTCAGGGACGGAGGGAGCGAGGACAGTCAGGGACGGAGGGAGCGAGGACAGTCAGGGACGGAGGGAGCGAGGACAGTCAGGGACGGAGGGAGCGAGGACAGTCAGGGACGGAGGGAGCCGAGGACAGTCAGGGACGGAGGGAGCGAGGACAGTCAGGGACGGAGGGAGCGAGGACAGTCAGGGACGGAGGGAGCGAGGACAGTCAGGGACGGAGGGAGCGAGGACAGTCAGGGACGGAGGGAGCGAGGACAGTCAGGGACGGAGGGAGCGAGGACAGTCAGGGACGGAGGGAGCGAGGACAGTCAGGGACGGAGGGAGCGAGGACAGTCAGGGACGGAGGGAGCGAGGACAGTCAGGGACGGAGGGAGCGAGGACAGTCAGGGACGGAGGGAGCGAGGACAGTCAGGGACGGAGGGAGCGAGGACAGTCAGGGACGGAGGGAGCGAGGACAGTCAGGGACGGAGGGAGCGAGGACAGTCAGGGACGGAGGAGCGAGGACAGTCAGGGACGGAGGGAGCGAGGACAGTCCGGGACGGAGGGAGCGAGGACAGTAAGGGAACGGAGGGGAGCGAGGACGAGAGGGGGACGGAGAGGAGCGAGGACAGAGAGGGGGACGGAGGGAGCAAAGACAGAGAGGGGGACGGAGGGAGCGAGGACAGTCAGGGACGGAGGGAGCGAGGACAGAGAGGGGACGGAGGGAGCGAGGACAGCCGGGACGAGAGGGAGCGAGGACAGTCAGGGAAGGAGGGAGCGAGGACAGAGAGGGACGGGGACGGAGGGAGCGAGGACAGAGGAGGGACGGAGGGAGCAAGGACAGAGAGGGGACGGAGGGAGCGAGGACAGAGAGGGGGACGGAGGGAGCGAGGACAGAGAGGGGGACGGAGGAGCGAGGACAGAGAGGGGGACGGAGGGAGCGAGGACAGAGACGGGGACGGAGGGAGCGAGGACAGAGCGGGGACGGAGGGAGCGAGGACAGAAGACGGGGACGGAGGGAGCGAGGACGAGAGACGGAGGGACGGAGGGAGCGAGGACAGAGAGGGGACGGAGGGAGCGAGGAGACGGGGGACGGAGGGAGCGAGGACAGAGAGGGGGACGGAGGAGAGCGGAGGACAGAGACGGGTACGGAGGGAGGACGGAGGGACGCGAGGACAGAGACGGGGACGGAGGGAGCGAGGAGAGAGACGGGGACGGAGGGAGCGAGGACAGAGAGGGGACGGAGGGAGCGAGGACAGAGACGGGGACGGAGAGGCGAGACAGAGAGGACAGAGACGGGGCAGGAGGGAGGCGAGGACAGAGACGGGGACGGAGGGAGCGAGGACAGAGGGGGGACGGAGGGAGCGAGGACAGAGACGGGGACGGAGGGAGCGAGGACAGGAGAGGGGGAGACGGGAGGGAGCGAGGACAGAGAGGGGACGGAGGGAGCGAGGACAGAGAGGGGGGGGAGGGAGCGAGGACAGGAGACAGGGGCGGACAGAGAGGAGAACAAGGGAGGGAGCAGGAGGGACGGAGAGGAGGACGGAAGAGAGGGGGACGAGAGGAGCGAGGACAGAGAGGGGACGGAGGGAGCGAGACAGGAGGAGCAGGACAGCGACGGAGCGGGAGGACGGGACAGAGAGGGGGACGGAGGAGAGGAGGAGAACAGGGGGACAGAGAGGAGGGGACAGGAGGGAGCGGAGGAAGCAGAGAGGAGGAAGGAGGGAGCGAGGAAGAGACAGAGGAGGAGGGAGGGACAGTCAGAGACGGAGGGAGCAACAGTCAGGGAGGAGGGAGCGAGGACAGTCAGGGACGGAGGGAGCGAGGACAGTCAGAGACGGAGGGAGCGAGGACAGTCAGGGACGGAGGGAGCGAGGACAGTCAGGGACGGAGGGAGCGAGGACAGTCAGAGACGGAGGGAGCGAGACAGTCAGGGACGGAGGGAGCGAGGACAGTCAGGGACGGAGGGAGCGAGGACAGTCAGGGACGGAGGGAGCGAGGACAGTCAGGGACGGAGGGAGCGAGGACAGTCAGGGACGGAGGGAGCGAGGACAGTCAGGGACGGAGGGAGCGAGGACAGTCAGGGACGGAGGGAGCGAGGACAGTCAGGGACGGAGGGAGCGAGGACAGTCAGGGACGGAGGGAGCGAGGACAGTCAGGGACGGAGGGAGCGAGGACAGTCAGGGACGGAGGGAGCGAGGACAGTCAGGGACGGAGGGAGCGAGGACAGTCAGGGACGGAGGGAGCGAGGACAGTCTGGGACGGAGGGAGCGAGGACAGTCAGGGAAGGAGGGAGCGAGGACGAGAGGGGGACGGAGGGAGCGAGGACAGAGAGGGGGACGGAGGGAGCAAGGACAGAGAGGGGGACGGAGGGAGCGAGGACAGAGAGGGGGACGGAGGGAGCGAGGACAGAGAGGGGGACGGAGGGAGCGAGGACAGAGAGGGGGACGGAGGGAGCGAGGACAGAGAGGGGGACGGAGGGAGCGAGGACAGAGAGGGGGACGGAGGGAGCGAGGACAGAGAGGGGGACGGAGGGAGCGAGGACAGAGAGGGGGACGGAGGTAGCGCGGACAGAGAGGGAGACAGAGGGAGCGAGGACAGAGAGGGGGACGGAGGGAGCGAGGACAGAGAGGGGGACGGAGGGAGCGAGGACAGAGAGGGGGAAGGAGGGAGCGAGGAAAGGTATGGATTTCCTATTTTTGATATGTATTTTCCATCATGGATCAATGGGAGCATCAGGTCCCCTCTATGTATTAGAGGGGTTGGGGGAATAACCACTTCCTACAGCGTGAGAAAGTATCCCAAGACCCCATCTGGTTAATGGGACGTCCAAGCAACCCCAAGTCTGCGAGGACCAGCAGGGATGTCTTGCTTTCCCTGTAAAATCAAGGAAAGGATCAGAAGACTCCACAATTTGGAAGAGATTTCACACCAATGTGGTTTTAGAAACTACATGTAATCCAGCAACCGCCGCAAAAAATTAAAAACAGAACACTAAAACCCCACATAAGAAGGTGAGAGTTTTTTTTTGTTTTGCTTTTGTTACACCAAATCAGCACATACCACATAAGCTCTGCATATGCTATTGAACGGAGTTTACAAACCACCCGCAATGGCATTCGGTGTGAAAAGTCAGGGATTTGGGCGTTTCAAGGCCAGTTGAGAGCCTGTAGAATAAACATGGCAGTGATTATGGCCGCATCAGCTATCGCCTGCAGGATAGAAAAGCAGTGGCCTCGCTCTGTAACCAGAAGCAAGCAACAGGAGCGTGTCAGTACTGCTTGCGGTTGGGTCAATCTGATCACCTTCTCATCGGCTCCTCGTCCATTTGCGATCCCTTCTGACAAACCCAATAACGTGCGCGCTCACGATTACATCACAAGCCTACCTGTGTCCTCTACAGCCTCCACACACTAATATAACTTACCCCGTACCCTTTATTAACACCAATCAGATTTTTCCGTACAAGCCCCCACATTCACCCACGGAGCCCTCCGCCTCGCTCGCTCGAGGAGTACAGGAAGATGGGGGGGGGGGGGGAATTTAGCAGCAAGGTACTGAATGCAGACGCTGCCGTGCGTGATCCGTTCCCGCTTCCTCTAAAACGTGGGCCCGTCGTGATTTCAGAAGCTCGCGGACTTCAAACAGGGAAATTACACAGACTGACTGAAAGCAAGAGAGAAAATCTGCCAGACATTAGCAACCAGCACGATCTCCACGTACGGCACATCCCATGGCATGGACACCGCCTGTGGCGCTGACATAGGACGTGGATGATCAGCGCATGCTGCAGGAAGGAAATCAAGGCAGGTCACCTGGGATTCCCCTCTGATTTCTTACCTGCAGCGTATGGATTATACATGCTGCGGGGTGGCATTTTTCATGCACTTCCCATAAGCATGAATAATTTAGTGTGTCCAGGAAAACATGAACGATCTGACAACTCTATCCAGCTCTGCTGATCCTCCCTCCCTATCCATTATTTTGTATTGTCGGCCGCTGCACCCTGGGGGAGTGAATATCCAGGGCTGGTTAGGATTCTGCAGAGCCAGCGCATATTTACGGAATATATAGATTTCTGTTTACAGAGCATGTAATATATCTATGAAACGTCAGTCTGCTTATTATCTCTGACCATAAAGCTGCCCAGGAAGAGGTGGTCAGGGCGTGCTAGGCATTACCATGTGTGGTACGCTGCTGCCCTCACCTGGCTGTGACATACAAGTACGTGTCAGGGAGCACAGAAGAGCACATATAACAAATAGGGACAAACCAATCTTTTTGCGGTGCAGATCCAGATTAATCTGCAGCTTTTCTGGCCGATATTCTATACATTTAAAGTTGTGAGAAAAAACAATTCAAATCTGGCATTATGCCATTAATGAAATGTGTTTAATAACATTTTAAACATTGCGCCATGTCCATTTACTAAAACAAAGACATTTTTACTTAAGCTTTTATTTTTACAAACAACATGGTCATGTCTAGACTCTGGCCTTTGCAATGATACACCTTATGGACCCTGTAAGAAAAGGGGTCAGCAACCTTGGCCCTCCAGTTGTTTTGGCATCTCCCATGATGCTCAGCTCCTCATTATGTTCTTAGAGACTCAATGGAAATGTAGTTCCAATACAACTGGAGGGCCAAGGTTGATGACCCCCTGCTGTAAGTTATACGGTAGCAGAAATACAGTGGTTCGAAAAGACCCCCCAGTGTCTAGGTATAGGGAATTCACTGGGGCGAATCCCGTTTCACTTATCACACTCATGCGCATTACTGTCAGTGATCAGGGGAAGCCCTGCAGCGAGGACTGACAGCCAAAATGTGAGCCTGCTGTGGGAGAAGTACCAAATTAGCACCGATCTGCGGGACGTTACGTGCTGCAGTAAGCCAACTTGGACATAAATCAGCAAATAAAAGGCTGACGCTGAGAATTCGAATTTTCTGAATATCAGTCACAAATTAATCGGCAAAGCTAATAACAACAAGGGCTGAATCCAATCACTAGTTATTAATCACGCTGCCCTCCATGAACCCAGGACACTTCCCACTTTAACGCTGCCCAGGGAGGGATGCCAGATGATGCATAACACACACACACATATTGCAGAATTCATTTACACATCCCAGCAGTTCAGAGAACTGCTTCACTGCAACTGGTCACTGTCTCCTGCTGATGAGGGCACAGGCTGTCTAAGGCTGCCAAATCCTCTGTGTTTTCCTGAACAAGACTCAACCTCTCCAAAACTGAGCTCATTGTAAATCTAACCCTCCCGCTGGGATAGCCAGGTCAGCCATGTTTTCCCGGACACACCTAATGTATTCATGCTGCTGGGCAGTGCATGAAAAATGCCACCCCATAGCATGTATGATCCATACGCTGCAGGTAAGAAATCAAAAATGAATCCCAGGTGACCTGCCTTGATTTACTTTCTGCATCATATGGTTATATATGTTGCAGGGCAGCACTTGTCCCTGTGATGTATCTCTGCCTGAAACAAATGTATCCAGAAAAACATGGCCGATCTGACAACCCTTTCGCCAGTCTGCACAGGTGTCTGGGGAAATAAACTGCAAAGCTCTTAATGCGTGGCATTTCAGACATCGCTGCTGGTCGGAGACTTGAAGTGCTTGTGTCCAGGAAGACTTTGCGGATCAGAGGATGCAATACGATGCAGGCAGATGAAAATCAACAGATCCTGCGTACCCGATGTGAATGCCGCAAGGCAGAGAGAGCAATCAGACCCTTGCCACGGTCTGCCCCGCTCAGGGGTAAAACTCACCGGTGTAAAAGTCCTCAGTACAATGGAATAGCTCAAAATCACACACATACAGCGCCGCCTGAGCTCACATCACACACATACAGCCCCGCATGTACTCTTAAATGAGGGGGTGGGCTAAACGACTACAATAGATCTCTACATGCATACAGAGCTGACGTGTGTGAGTGCTGTTGGCAGGCCCAGACTAAGAACTCTATGGGCCTGGAGCTGAATATTTTGGTGGCTTTTTTTGTAATTTTGTGAAATGAAAACATATTTTTGGTTATTTAATAGTGCAGATACGGGTATATCTAACCAGGCAGATACTGTGTGATTAATTTTTTCATTCAGATTTCAATCATTTAAAGAGTGTAATTTTTTTCCCATTTTAATCATTTAAACTTTTGTGATTTATATATTCTATAGGGAATTCTTCTTAAAAAAATGTGAAATGGGAACCTGTTACTGCATTTTTCTGAGAAAATATACAATTTTAACCAAAATTTTTTTAAAAAAAAGGAGAAATATTTTCCTTGTCTTTTGGAACATGTTTTTTTTACAAATAATATGACTATATATAAACACTGACCTTACTCCCAGCGTGGAAAATGAGAAGGTGAGTAATGGCAGCGGTATTGCTCATTTTATACGTGACAAATGGACAATGCCATCGCTTTGGAACAAAAAAAAAAATTGTTTTCTTTTAGATTTTACATTGTCAGTAGAGATGCACCGATACAGATACTAGTATCGGTATCGGTGCCGATACTGCCATTTGCACCAGTACTTGGTACTCGGGCAAATGACCTGATACCTCCCGCCGATACCGGAAGCCAGCCTTGGGCCGGCTTGCCGGTATCCGCGGGGCTGGGTAAGCTGGCCGCATGCATGAAAAGCATTTGGCCAGCGTTCCCCTCTGGCTGGCCACATTACTTACCCAGTGGTGGGTCAGGTCGCAGGGCCGTGGCGCAGCCGCCGGACAGTGGAGGCTGTGACGCTGCCTCCAGCCGAGATCTCACGGGAGGCTTCCGCGAGATCTCAGCTGGAGGCATCGTCAAGGCCTCCACTGCCCGGCGGCCGCGTGATCGCATCACTGCCCTGCGACTGAACCCCCGCTGGGTAAGTAATGCGGCCCACCAGAGGGGAACGCTGGCCAAATGCTTTTCATGCCAGCTTCCCCAGCATTTGGTCTGAGGTCTGGTATGATATATATGTGTATGTATATACATACACGCATATATATCTCTCTAGTCTGAGGTCTGTGTAATATATATGTGCATGTATATACATACATACATATATATGGGTATGTCTGGTCTGAGGTCTATATTTATGTCTGGTCTGAGGTCTGTGTAATATATATGTGTATGTATATACGTACACATATGTATGTAGGCAAGTCTGGTCTGAGGTTTGTATATATATATATATATGTATCTGAGTGGGTATGCATGTATCGGAGATGAGGTGTGTGCAGGGGGTAAATGGGGTGTCTGGCCATACATTTCAATATAAACATAAACTGGACAGGCTTTCGGCAAAATCCTAAATTATTTATTGGAAAGCGTCACATGACCTTAAATAAAAGTATTGGTACTCAGTATCGGTGAGTACTTGAAAAAAGTATCGGTACTTGTACTCGGTCCTAAAAATGTGGTATCGGTGCATCCCTAATTGTCAGCTTTAGTATTATGCAAATGCAAGACTCTGACCTGTCCAATGACGCCTCACTTGACCTTGTGAGGTGTAAAGATTAGTGAGGAAGGGGTCAAAAGTTCCCCGCAGTGCTCTTTGCTGCAGTGCGGCGGTTTTGGTTTTTGATGGTACAATCCATTGTTACGAATTGTTACATCAGCCATCACCTCCACACTTGTTGGTGACATGAGAAATGTGATGGTTAGTTAGTGCAGCTTCATTGTTTACTTTATATTACTGTTGGAAAGAAAAAGAAAATGTAAATATTTTTTTTTATTTTTTTTACTTTACTTTACTTAACACCTGGTCATGTTTGGTATCATTGGAAAGGTCACGCACTGGCCTTTCCAGTGATACCTCACATGATCCAGTAGCTGCTATGGAGTTGGAGATACAGTGGTCCAAATGCAGACAAAGTTATCCTTTCTCTGGGCCTATTCTGAGGCATGGGCCTGGAGCTGCTGCTCCATCTGCCCCTATGTTAATCCGGCCCTGGCTGTTGTGTATTTGTGTGTGGTGGGCAGGGATTTTAGACCCCCCCTCCATGTAATGGCACTGTAATCAGGACTGGTCACAAGGTAGATCTATTCCTGTCAAACACAGCAAGAACATTAAGAATTATACCCCTATTCTCTTCTTACAACTTCTCCCATGTAAATTACCTTCTTAATACCAACTAACCCCCCCTCCCTTTTCCCGTAAATGAAAACACAACAAAGTATTGGCATTTTGAAAAGGTCACGTCTTTAATTACTTAAGGCCAAATTCTTTGCCTCTAAGGCAGAATTATTATTATCGATCCTCGTATGCCAAATACGCTACACCAGATAACACTGGCAGCCAGAAAACACTGGCAACTGCAATGCACCACAAGCATTGCCCAGAAATAGCGCCCCACGTGGCTAAGCAGGATGACCACACGTCTGCTCAGTGTATTTTTATGGCAGATAGCAGGCCGAGAGGATCTGCAAACCAGGAAGGCACCTGAGCCTGGCCGTATGAAACCACAACTCACCCCGTACCCTGCAGACCCTCCCCCCACTATCACCCTCCACGTGCCAGGCCGCCTATTTCACCGCCACCAAAAACGAGGACCCTCTTTTTATTGCCACTAATAAAAAGCCGTGACCTTTCCTCTTACCCCACACAAGGCTCCTTATCGCACCTTCAATGAAGAGTGTGTTCCCAGCCTTATCACTCCTTCAGTGAACTCCTCACTTCTTGCTCCTATTTCGGGGTGCTCCAAAACCATTGCCAGATAACATCGGCAAATGCAATGCACCACACATATTGCCCAGAAATAGCGGCCCCACGTGGCTAAGTAGCGTGACCACGCGTGTACTCAGGGGTCTCTTTATATCGCAAATAGCAGGCCGGGAGGATCTGCAAACCAGGAAGGCACCTGAGCTTGGCCGTACGAAACCACACTCACCCCGTACCCTGCAGACCCTCCCCCTACCATTGCATCCCCACGTGCCAGGCCGCTATTTCACCACTCACAATACCTATCTCTTCTCTAGCTGTCCCCTAAATGTAGTACCATAATATCTGGCTTACCCCTCTTTCTCCTGGATGTCTTTGCTATTCCCAATAACTGCCCCACCCCCTACCTTGCTTCCCTATCCATCTAATCCCTACTTCAATTACGCTGCACCCCGGGGTCGCTCCTCTCTTGGTGCCAGCAGCATGACTCTCCATCCAGTGCACATAGGAGTGTCCCAGGATCCGCACTCTCATTGCACGTCCTGTAAATAACCAAAATGTAAACTATTAACTGTAATGCACACACACACACAGTGTACCCGAACTGAAAAGAAACCAAAGAAACAAATTATTATTATTAAAACAAAACAATTGTTCCCCATAAGTTTTCCCTTCATTTCTTTAATGACCTCACATATCTCCAAAATACTTCCCATTTCCATCTCCCCATCTTTTTAATTCGATCCTTTGGGTAACCCAATTCTGCCTCAGTACCAGCAGCTCCTATCCTGAAAGAATGGGGGCAAATGTAACTCCCCTTTCAACCAAGCCCCTCCGTGGCCTGCTGCGAAACCATTTTGAATTGATACCCGGACAAGTTAGTACCACCCTTGTGCCCCCAGAACATTCGACCGTTTGAAGGAGTCGCCTCCAAGTATCCCCTCATACATACCACTGGGCATACTTCCCCACCATGGGCACCTAGAGCAATTGTTTCCTCAATCCTTAGGGCACCTTTAAAACAAATGCTGCCCTACAAAGATTGTTATCAGCTCCATCTTATCTCCTACTTGTACTCTGCTGTCAAGATCTTCCTCACCACGAATTGTTTAACCCAGTCCTCCTCTTCCTTTAACCGAGCAAAGTATGAAATACCACTAAATAGTTCCAAGCTGTCCTTTATTGACTTACCGCCGAACTTCAGTAGCTATTTGAAAACAACATTCTGCCCTATCTCCTCCGTCCCTTTAAAACGCGATCCAACCCTTTCACTGCTTGCTCTACGGTGCCCATGTCTACTGCAACAACAATCTCCTCACCAAATCATTGATGCCCTCTAACTGCTCCCCATCTGGCAAAGAAATGGAGGGCAGTGTTCACCCTGGAATTATTTTTTTTTCTTTCCTCCTCCCGGTGCCAAATGTCAGAACACATCCCACCTGAAACTGGACAATGTATCCGCCACCACCTTCCTTACCCCCGGTATGTGATTTGCCGTGAAATTAATATTGCTTTTCAAACATATTAACACCAAATAGCTGACATAGGCTACAACCTGCGGTGATGATGCAGACATGTTATTCAGCACTTGCACCACACCTTGAATATCAGACCCAAAAAAAAAAAAAGGGGGGGGGGTTATGTTTTTTGTTAAATTTATTTTCTTTATTTTTTTATTTTTTAATTCTATCCCCCACAGTGGTATTGCCCCGACGATTGGAAAATAAAAATTCCAGAAACACCAAGCTTTGCACCCATCCATTGAATCCACTCCTGGGCCATTTGCCTGCTCACCATTAGAAATTACACTAGACCATTTGATCTTAATGCCTGGCCATTCCCCCCAAACTGCTGTAGTTTAGGAATGCGGCCCGCGGCTGTATCTCTGTAGAAGGTCGCGCATCTTCTTTTATTATCTTTGCAAACAGCTCACGTCCTTGCAAACTATGTCCTTGCACGCAAAGGCAGTAATCAGCTTAACCACAACACATAGAAAGGACTGTGGTCAATGTGTCTGCACAGCTAAATACTTAGAAACTATGATACGTACTTTAGATAACTTGTTAAGAATGTGCATTTCTGGTGTGTATAAATCTGCTTCACGAAAACATTTAAATTAGAGAGACTATACCAACTGAGCATCCGTTGTCTGAGTGTTCTTTCTGGTCCATTCTCTCTCCCAGCGCTGGACGAGTTCTTCTTCTACCGAGTGTCCGTCCCACCAAAAGGGTCAAACGGCCAGTTAACCCCTTCAATTTGGAGGCACCGCTGGGATCTCCGACAGGCTCTTCTCATTTAACCGGGTAAGTACCATATGTACTCCGGTATGTGACAGAGACCGCTGTGAGATAAAACGAACTCGGGGTTAACACTAAAGTTTTAAAGATAAAAGGGAGGTCTGGGACTACCTTTACCAAAGACAAAGAGATTGTTATATTTGGGAGGACGCTCGGTGTGGAACCTCGTGATTTATTGTTTGCTTTGTTTGTTTATGACTTAAAGTATAAGTTTGCATTATATTCAGGGAAGTTAGTAGATGGTAAGACGAACACTTCCCTACTTGTTACAATATTCGGTTGTTGTATATTGTTTGTATAGAGTATAAGAATATGGGGAATAAAAACAGTTATAAAGAATATCCACCCCCAGAGACAGGAGAATCATGCAAGGATTATGTAATTAGAGTAGGGGGCACAGATAGATACCTGGTCGATCCATGGGTAGATAACATGGCGGGATGGACAGAGGCGGTAGGGAGTTGTGATCCCTTCCCACGAGAAGGAGACAACAGTCCGTTCCATATGGATATGGTGAAAGGTCTCTGTCTTGGAGACTCGGAAGCATTTCCATATTACGAAGGGGATCCCGCGTGGGATAAACAGTATATGCAATTAGTCATTGGTACAACCAAAAACCAAAAGGAAATAACAAAAGTAAAAAGACGCCACCTTTAAATACGGAAAACCTTCACAAGTTAGAAGGGAAAATCCCCAGACAGAAAACTTCCGTTCCACGGGTCTCCTGGCCAAATAAAACTCCCTTGACTCCCCCTTGCGCACCCTTTTGCCCACCCCCCCTTACAAACCCGTGTACCCGTCCCTGCAAATGTTTAGCGAACAAGATATCCTCGCTGCCGGTATCTGTCACGACTGAGGAGGATGAGATTAAACTATTGCGGGAAGAAAACAAGAGATACATGAAACGACTGAAGGGTCTAGCCGCCGCAACACAACCCATAGACAATAAAAACATAGACAATAAAAAGAATGAAGAGTATGAGACCTCTGTAACAGACCCCGATCCCCTAGAAAGGGAAGATGTCCTCACTAGCGGCGCGGTGACCCGTACACAAACAGGCACCATAATCTCAAAGCCATCTAGATATGGGGACAACACACCAGAGGGAGAACCAGAAACCAATACACACATGCCATTTATGACTGTTGGAGATAAATTGTTAAAAAAGGCTATCGAGATTGAAGATATTAATCGTATCCTAAAACATTGCCCAAGACCCCGGGAGGCACCACTAGGAGCCCTAAACTATCTTAAAAAGGCATGTCAGGGACGTAACTATACACAAGAAGATATGCGTCTTAAACACTCGTCATGGGACTGGGACGAGGTTCCTTCTATCTCTAACATAGATAAAGACGTTTCATCTATAACATATACCCTTAATACCGAGAACGGGGTAAGAAGAATGTGGGCTGAGATTGAAAATCAAATGCAGAAAGTCTTTAAGGCCAGATCCTCACTCCCAATAGCTGTGGCATGCAAACAAAGGGATGCCGAGACAGTAATAGATTTCTGGAAAAGGTTTCTCACGTGTTGGACAGAGGAAGCAGGTCTGTCCCTCGAAAAAGCTGACAGCCTACTAATATCCACTTTCATGAGCAATCTTTCCCCTTCCATGACCCTAACCGTAAGGCAGGCCATTTCCACCTGGCCCTCTGACACCATTTCTGATTTCCAGACACACTTGCATGAGAAAGAAGCTGCAGGTTGTTTTGAGATCAGGAAGAAACCACCATCACTGACACACAATGTACAACAGCGAAACCAGGGGCAAAGATCAAACAACGCCAATGGTAACAACCCCAAGACCCCTATTGATATGACCCAGGTCAAATGCTATAGATGCGGTAATATGGGCCACTATGCGCGGCAGTGCAAAGCCCCACAAGAGGAAGCAGACAGATATCAGGCAGCATACAAGGAGGGCAGGCGTAGAGCGCAAGCTCAGGGACAACCCCAAGCCCCAGCACCAACACAACCCCAGCGTTTCCCAATTAATTGGGAAACCCAATGAAGCGGCCCGGAAGGGGATACCCTGACTCTGCCCCAGCTCACTGGTAGATGGAAAGATGACCCAATGATTACTCTGTATATACGTGGCAGACCAATCGCATTTTTGGTAGATACAGGTGCAACCACCAGTACTCTGGAGGCTTGTCACTACACGGGTCCCCTTTCTGAGTCAGAACCTTCCACGGGTATCAATGGCGTATCCACACCTACATACACCACCTTGCCCCTCTCACTGACCACTGATGACGGTACAACCCTCCTACAACATCGTTTCACAATCATCAGGGACTGCCCTGTTAGTTTGTTAGGCAGGGATCTCCTAGCCCTTCTTCAATTGTCCATTCATAACACTCCTGATGGCATCCACATTGAAAGCCCGGTAATCCCGACTTTATGCAGGACACGTCATTTTTTCCTAACCACAGACACCGCGCCCTCTGAATTAAAGGAATTCACCTCCCTATGGTCACAAGGCCCTTTTGACACAGGGATGATACCATGTACTCCTTACAAAGCCCGGGTTCACAAGAATATTGACCCCGTATACCAGAAACAGTACCCTTTATCCCAAGAAAAGATTGAGGGTATTAAACCCATGCTGCAACAGTTTTTGTCAGACGGTATCCTGGAAGAGGTTGTTCCCCCCTTTTCCACTCCCATCAACCCTGTCCGCAAACCCGATGGGTCGGTTAGGTTTGTTCAAGACCTCCGTGCCATAAACTCACTAATAATTCCCATTGCTCCTATAGTTCCTGACGTTACAACGCTTCTTTCCTCTATTTCCGCAACACACAGCCATTTCACAGTCATAGACCTAAAGAACGCATTTTTTAGCATTCCTGTGGACCCTGACACGGCACTACTATTTGCTTTTTCTTTTGAGGGACGCCAATACACATGGAAGCGCCTCCCTCAGGGGTATATTGATGCCCCAGTGGTTTTCGCCATTGTGCTTCAAACCACTTTAAAATCGTGGCACCCCAGCCAAGGTTCAGTCCTGCTACAGTACGTGGATGATCTCCTCCTCTGTAGTCAATCAGGCGAAGCCGCCAAGGCTGACGGACTGTCACTCCTACAATGGTTACAAGATTGTGGTCATAAGGTTTCACTTGAGAAATTACAATGGTGTCAAACACAGGTTGAATACCTAGGTTTTGTTTTACGGCAGGGGGAAAGGAGCATCAGTCACAAAAGGATCCAGTCTGTCATGGGCCTGGTCACCCCAAGTACCAGAAAAGAAATGCTGTCTTTTCTGGGAATGATAAACTATTGCAGACAATGGATACCTGACTGCTCCTACTATGATAACATCCTGAGACAACACACTGTGGGGAACCCAGGCAAGCTCACCTGGACCCCGGAAATGACAAACGCATATGAGGCTCTCAAAACCGCTCTTATGTCCAGTCCAGCCTTGGGGCTCCCTGACTACATGTTACCATTTCATTTGTTTGCAAGGGACAACTGTAAAACCATGGCCGGCGTACTCACCCAGGAACATGGGGGCCGCTTGCGCCCCGTAGCTTTTTTTTCTAAAGTTATGTCAACTCCAGTCCAAGGTATGCCCTCTTGCCTACGCTCTCTGGCAGCTAACTCGATGGCTGTGCAAATGGCTACTCAGTTCACTCTGGGTCATGAAACTCATTTACACACCTCACACGATGTTCTAACCCTTCTCAAAGGTATACACACCCAGCATATGACAGCACAGAGGCTCTCCGGCTATGAGGCAACCCTCTTGAGCAACCCCACTCTGCACATTGAGTACAGCACCTCCATTGTAGGTCCTTCCGCTATCCTTAATGCCCTCCTAGGACTCAAGGATATTGATGACAAAACACCCCCCGACCATGACTGCCTCCTTACCATTGACTCTGATACATCCCCCCGCCCAGACATGTGCACAACCCCCGTTCCAGAAGCTGACGTAGTATTTGTAGACGGTTCATGTACCCGTCCCACAGACACCACCTACCATGCAGGTTATGCCGTTGTCTCCCTGCCTAATATTATCCACGAGGCAGAACCTATCCCCTACCGCTCTGCACAAGCTGCCGAGCTCATTGCTCTCACACGCGCTTGCATTCTGTACACAGGTATGCCCGTTACTATCTACACTGATTCTAAATACGCCTTCGGCGTTGTCCACGACCATGGTAAGATATGGCAGAAACGCGGCTACGTTGCAGCAGATGGGAAACCCATTTCCCACTCAACCCTTGTAGAGGACCTCCTGCGCGCTCTCATGCTCCCTTCTGCCCTCGCTGTTCTGCACTGCAAAGCACACACTCGGAAACGCGATGCCGTTTCCCAAGGTAATCATTTAGCTGACACGGTAGCTAAACGCGCTGCTTCCACCAGTTGCAGCACCCTACACCTTCCCATGTTGAAACCCCCTTCCATCACTAATGATTTCCTTTTCTCTGAGCTGCAACGGTATGCCACAGACACAGAATTGAAGGATTGGTGCTACCCAACGCTAAATAAAAACCTCACCTCCGGCCTCATTACCAAGAATGGGAAGGTCTGTATACCCCAATCTAGCGCCTCTCTTTTCATCGATCAGTTCCATGGCACTAGTCATCACAGCATTAAAACCACCAGACAGCTGTTGGAGGCACACTTTTATATAACTGATCTTCTGGCTCTCACGAAGGATTATGTCTCCCGCTGTCTCACTTGTCTCCGCAACCACCCCAATAACCCCCACCGTATCCCACATCAACATTTGGAGTACCCCACGACTCCTTTCACACATCTGCAAATTGATTTCACACATATTCCCAGGGTTGCTGGAAAAGCTCAAGAATATGCACTTGTCATGGTAGACATGTTCTCCCGCTGGCCAGAGGTGTTCCCTACTAGAGCAGAGGATGCTAAGACAGTGGTTCGCATTTTGACTCGAGAGATAATCCCCCGCTGGGGGATCCCCCTCCAGCTCAATTCTGACAGAGGCCCCGCATTTACCTCCAGATTGACAAAGAGCCTTTGTAAGGCCCTTCAGGTGGACTGGAAGTATCATATCCCATGGCACCCCCAGAGTTCTGGCCTCGTCGAACGCATGAACCGTACCATCAAAGACCGTCTGCGGAAAGCTACGGGGGGCACCTTTCATAACTGGAAGTCTGTCCTCCCGATAGTTTTGGCGGAAATCCGTATGTCCGTCAATCGGAATACTGGGTTTTCTCCATTTGAGATCCTAATGGGTAGACCGTTCCCCAGCCCCTGGGCCCGTCATCAGGTACTCACTGACCTCGGGGACCTCCAGCAGGTTAGGGATGAGTATGTCAGGCAGTTGATTACTTCTTTAGAATCCACCAGAGACGAAGTTACGTTCAGATCTCCTTCCCTCCCAGGTACTCCGACCCATCCTTTCCAGGAGGGGGACCAGGTCCTCATCAAGCACCTACAGAAGGGGAAACGTCCCGAGGATTTCGCCTACGGACCTCCCACCACTATTGTTGCCATCACCAGGACCGCCATTCTCACGGAGGCCAGTCCTACCTGGATCCGCGTGAAACTGGTACCTCCCAAAGACAGAGACAAAGGAGAAGGGAGCCATATCCCAGAGGTACTAGCGGTCACCCCAGAACCCGATAACGGGGGCCTAAGGTCCCGACCTCCTACGCCATGATGGGAAAAAGGGAGGATATCAACCCCTCCGAAGATAAGCCACCTCCATATGACTCTGAAAAGGAGAATGCAACACCCCATCCTAACCGGCCCTCGCCTTCCCAGTTGTCCAACGGTTGGGTGGAGACAATCATTATTTACCTCCTACTGGCTCTTTTTTTTTGCCGCGCGCATGCCGATACTGCCAACGTCTATATGGCCCGCGCTGATGGCATGATGACTCTGTACTACAATTCCTCCGCTGTCACAGTGGCCACTTATGTTTGATTACTGCGCTATTGTGGATTGCCCCACTAACATCTATTGGCATTGCGCTACCTTTAAACAAGCTATGTATATATGTGTTACTGATGAATATTGGCAGTATAATTGTGACAGCTGGGGCTCGGTGGGGTGGGACACTGGCTATCTGCGAGAAGGACAAACCAGCCCTACCGGGTGGAGTTACGAACCTAACTCCGCCGCCCTCCGCAGGGATACACAGGGCCGCAGCCTACTCACACGTATGTCCCTAATCCGTGGTAGAGCCTGTTCCCAAGAAGGGAGTCGAATCTACCACGCAATACAGTTAATGCTCACGATACAAAATCCAGGACCCCAAGACAATGGAATGTACATCTTAGGTGTATGGTATCAGGGAGGATCTGGGGAGAAAATAGGGGTAAGTTTAGGCTACAAGATATTTCTACATATGCTAATACTCACCACAACCCCCTCCTACCCCCGTTACCACAGAAAAACCCTCTGGTATACTAACATTTGTAAACCCCACATATGAAGACAGTCTCGCCCTTGAGACAGGTTTCTCCGATGTTAACATCTGGTTAGAATGGGTCAAGTTTAAGGCACAACAACAGAACCGCACCAATTGCTATGTTTGTGGCGCTGCCAGGCCCCATCTGGGTACAGTACCCTTCCCTTTACCCCAAGCGATAGAGCTCTGCTTTCTAAAATCCTACCTAAATAGCACCCTTACTGATACATCCGAGGTGTTCCTCACTACAACAACAGACCCCACGTCACCGGCTCCCACATCTCCTGCATCCCCAGACCCACAAGAATGCATCAAACTCAAGGACACGTTTCCACGGCTCCTCACATCACCACAACCAGGAGAGAGGATACACATATACCCCGGTAATTATACCTGTTACCGCTCTACGGCCACAGGACGAAACCTTACACACCTCCCCCCCCCCTTCTGTACCCGCTTCTCACCCCTGGACGCCTCAATCCACCTTCAGGGGCAGAAGTATTTGTTAGGCGACCTGTACTGGCTATGTGGAGACATGCGTTTGAGAGCGCGCCTACCACCACGCTGGAACGGAGACTGCACCCTAGTTGCTGCTATCATGGGATTTCATATAGTCTCAGACCCAGATCACCCTCAAACACTACAATCATCTCCCAATCGGAAAAAAAGAGAGGTTGGACAGGCCCCCGGTAGCCTGGATCCCCATGTATATATTGATGCTATTGGGGTGCCCAGAGGAGTGCCAGATGAGTTTAAGGCAAGGGATCAGGTGAAAGCAGGGTTTGAGTCATTTCTAGCACCCCACGTGACTATTAATAAAAACGTGGATTGGATTAACTACTTATATTACAACCAACAGAGATTTGTTAATTATACCCGGGATGCCCTGCAGGGACTCGCTGACCAATTACAGTCCACCTCTATAATGACTTTTCAGAATAGAATGGCTCTAGATATGATCCTGGCGGAAAAGGGAGGGGTATGTAAAATGATTGAAGGAACAGGTTCCTGCTGTACCTATATCCCTGACAATGTGGGCCCAAATGGAAAAGTAACCCTGGCCATTAAAAAATTGACGGACCTCTCTAACGAAATGAAGAAGAATTCGGGAATTGACAACCCCTGGGATCAATATTTCGGATGGTTTCGAGGGTGGAGACAATCTTTGGTCCAGCTTGGTATAATTCTTCTTCTGGTAGTGTCTTGCATTGCCATCATAGTATACTGCCTCATGCCCTGTCTCAAAACAATGTTATCGAAGAGACCCGTCCCCTTACACATGTATGTATCTACCACTACACCCGACCCGTATGCTGACCCTCACCAATATGATGATTATGTCGCACTTCGCAGATACATACGCAATCTCTCTAACAGTAGGGAAACGATCTAGTGGGATGCTACCACAACCAGGAGCACCCGGAGTGGATGCATTTGTGTGTTACCCCTTCCGCAAATGATATTCCCCACTGCTCCTAGATGCTCCACCCGACATATGTGAGGTTTCCTGGTGAGATCCCATATGTCACCGTTCCGCTAGATTCAGCATATGTTATTGGTTAACATATGGTGAAAAGAGAGGATTGAAGGGATTTCGGGATGTCACCCTTGATTCCCCTACACAATTAAACATCCAGAAGCCCTTATGTATCTAAATAATATATTGCTGTAGTTTAGGAATGCGGCCCGCGGCTGTATCTCTGTAGAAGGTCGCGCATCTTCTTTTATTATCTTTGCAAACAGCTCACGTCCTTGCAAACTATGTCCTTGCACGCAAAGGCAGTAATCAGCTTAACCACAACACATAGAAAGGACTGTGGTCAATGTGTCTGCACAGCTAAATACTTAGAAACTATGATACGTACTTTAGATAACTTGTTAAGAATGTGCATTTCTGGTGTGTATAAAGCTGCTTCACGAAAACATTAAAATTAGAGAGACTATACCAACTGAGCATCCGTTGTCTGAGTGTTCTTTCTGGTCCATTCTCTCTCCCAGCGCTGGACGAGTTCTTCTTCTACCGAGTGTCCGTCCCACCAAAAGGGTCAAACGGCCAGTTAACCCCTTCACAAACCACCTACAATTCTCCCCGATCAACTAAAAACTTATATTGTTACCCCCCCCCCGATTCTACCTCATTCTCCAGTCCCTTTGGAACCCGCTACCATGAAATCGTCCAAGTAATGTACTATACGTCTCCTCCCCGCTCTCTTCTCCACTAAGCAATGCAAAAAAGTAGGAAGCCTTTAAAAAGGGAGCACGGGATATTGCCCACCCCAATGGGTAAACAGATATCGATGTAAAATTAACCATCGAATTTACACCCCATTAAAAGAAAACCCCCTGGACACAGCGGTACGGCCTGAAGGCTGCCTCTAGATCAAGCATAGGTAACTCTGTCCCCTCGCCAGCTACCCTTACCAAAAACACCACCTGATTGAATGAATGGTAGCTAACAGAAAAAATTTCCCTACTTATTGCCTCTGCAAAGAAACGGCCGTCCCAATGTTTATTTGTATGTATTTTCCTTACATTCCCTTGCTCTGTGTATCATGTAGAGTATTGTATTCCCTCTGTATAGTGTAACCTCTGTATTACGATCCAGTCTTTGCATAGTGTACACCCCCCCTGTAAGTAATGAATTCCTTTTGTTTTCACATGCTTCCATCAGCCCCTCCCCTCCCCCCAGCAACTAAGGTCACCAGCTCACTGTTATCTGATCCATTGTTCGCATCTGAGAGTGACTCCATTGTTTGTGCACCTTCCCCCTCTGTATGTGTGTGTCCCCTTGCGAAATGTAAATAACGCAGTCTCCATTTTGAGTTGAGAAAGAGCAAAGATGTTCTGTACATAAGTGGCTGCATTGTCCTCCATTTTATGAGTCCTCAGCCCTGGAATCCCTTATCAATAGAACCAAACTGCACATGTGAAAGTCTTTAACCTCCGTCCACAATGAAACTGATTCTTGCTTAGTATATTAATCTATAGACCCGAAGTTAAACCAACCGAACTAACCTAATGACACAGCATTTGCTAACATACAGAATCACTGTTTAGTTGATAAACCTCTTCAGAAATTATAACAGACACATTTAGATGTGTATTTGGTTAGTAATTGTTATATATTCATAAATCTGTCAGAAACAATCTGGATTAATTTAGTTGCGCAAATGTAAGCTTAAACAGATTGTACAGTTACTGCTGCAGCACTTCCTCATTGGCAGAAGCACACGTGACTTTTTGAGGTTTAAGATGGCTGCCAGCCATGCGGTCACTGACTACCTATGTTTATAAGATCATACAGACTATACAAATAATAAGGTTTGATCAAGTATTACAAAGTGAAGCAAATATCAACGAGCATATTCTAGCTAACAATGCAAATCACTAGAACGGATAAATTAGCGCGTATTTAACCCAATAGATTACACACACACACACATATATAGTATATTATCAACATAGCTTAAAATTCCCCGAATACACTTAATACTTATCCACTCGCAGGCTTCATTATGATGATGGTACAAGTGTGAAATATGAGTGAGTTACTGCACAGGTTTCCTCTATTCCTGAAATAAGTCTCTCCTCTCCCTCAATAAAGTCAAAGTTACCTTTCTAAATAATTATTTACTCAACTGTAGCAAGTGCTCAAAACAAAAGATTGTACATTGCTGCTGTGTCACTTTAAAATTGCAACAATTAGAATAGTGAACTTAAATACAGTATACAAATTAATTTGCTCACCAACTTATTGCTTTGCCGTTGGGGTTATTCCAACAATATTTAAAACACACAGCTTTTGTTTGAATAACCCGGTAAATCATAACCCACATAAAAGGCCAGCATGTGAAGCTGCTTGAGAATCCACTAAAAGGTGTTACTCAGCAATGCACGTATGGGGCTTTTCTCATTCGGCACACTATAGCGTTATAGGGACTAATGTCCAGTGATTCAGTCTGTTATATCAAGTTCCTATGTGTGATTACATTCCCTTTGTGTTGTCTCCGTGTGCTATGGCTAGGTCCTTGTGGGGTCTCCGTGTGCTATGGCTAGGTTTCTGTGTGTTTCTATTGTGTGATTACGGCGTGTTATAGCAAGTTTTTATTTTACTTTTAGGTTTAATTATATATATATATATATTTTTTTTTTTTTTATTTCTCTTAGTGTTATACTACATTAGTGATTTCAGTGTGTTATAGAGAGGAATTTCATGATTTCAGGGTGTATGATAGCTACATCATTAGCGTGACTTCCTGTGTTATACCGAGGTCCTACGTGTGATTTCACTATGTATAGTGAGTTCCTACTGTGTGTATGGTGAGGGCACATGCGTGTATAGGGAGGCCCTGTGTTTGTATGGGTTGCTTATTATGATTTTGGCTGCAGCCATGGATGATACTAAAATTGGACAGTCAGTCATGCGCTATACTGAGCACATAAACTAATAAGGCACAGCAGTCCACAGACAGCCAAAGCAAAATTACTGGAAATCCTAATGCCCCTAATAACATACAAAACAACAAATCACTGATTTCTGGCAGAGTTATCCCAGACCAATAACCCATTAGAAATTACTATCACGCAGCTGGACACCAAATGAACAAGGAATACAGTATTGCAAATTGAAACAAATATAAATAAGCATCCACTAAATAAACCTACAAATCCGTACAATGGGAAACCCACACCTATCCTTCCAATAAATAATGGAACTAGGAATATATATGTAGCAGACTTCTGATAATAGAGTATGCATAACAGATAGATACTGCAAGTAATACTTATCCAGTCATTGGCGGTAAGAAAGCAGATTGTACAGCAAATGCTTATGCCGGCTATTGATTACGGAGATGTAGTGTATGCAGTGCCCCGCAAACACACCTTCATAAACTTACTACATTGTATAACTCATTGTGCCGCTTTGCACTACAATGTAACTACATGACCCACCATTGTGACATGTTAAAAGAGCTAAACTGGCCACCGCTGGAATCCAGACGCACCCTTCACCTTTCCAGCCTGGTGTTTAAGAGCATCTCTGGGAAGCTGCCACCCTACCTGAATAGACTGCTTCCCCCAGCAGTTCCCTCATCCTATAACCTCCGATCCAGGTCCAGCACCTTACTTGCTATACCACAATACAAAAAGACAGTGGATCGGTCCTCATTTTCCTACAGAGCACCACAATTATGGAATAACCTCCCAGACACCATCAAATCTTCCCCCAGTCTTAAGTCACTCAAAAGCTCCTTACTAACATACCTCAATACAGAATGCACCTGTAAACATGTAACCTAGTGACTATATTTCCTACATATTTTTCTGTTAATCTGTATATTTGTGTTGTTTTTTAATATCTTGCATTGTATTACTTTGTATTTCTGTAACTGTAACACTTCAATGTTCTTGAACCCAGGACATACTTGAAAACAAGAGAAATCACAATGTATCCTTCCTGCTAAAATCCTTTATAAATAAATAAATAAATACGATGATGGTGATGCAAAATGGAGCTCGCCGCCGCCCTGCCTCTGAAGTTCTTAGTAAAAGAAAATTAACTGCAATACACAAACTGCCCCCACGCCTTGTCTTTTATACCCCCCCCCTCCCATTGTTCCTCTCCCTATTGCATCCAATCACAAATCGGCCATGCTTCAGCTCATTAAGCAAAAAAGCCCCCATGCCTGATCCCATAGAACAAAGGGAACTCACTCCCTTTCACTCTTGTGTAATACAGGGATAATTCTTAAACCTTGCTCAATCCTAATTAGTCTCTCTCTCTCGAACAAAGCATCATGGGAGTTGCAATTCAAGCACAACTGTAATTCTACTTGGTATCAACAAACTCCCCCCACAATAATCTAATCTAATATATATATATATATATACTGTATATACACATGCTGTATATACAGGGTCCATGCGTTTTAGAGTAGTGCTCAAGAGCACATCCATACCAATAAACACATACAAAAGGACACTTAATGACCCAAAGTATTAATGCGAGGCAATTAAACAAAGCATGAGCAATAAATCAGTAAGAAGTATCTACATACATGTTTGCCCTTTGCTGGTGCCGTCTTCTAGGTGATGCCAGTTTTGGCTGCGACGTATTCCCCAAATACCAAAGAGGATTACAGAGACTCAGAGCGAGGACCGGGTCCATGGCGATAATACGTCTGTGTGTGTTTCTGTAGAACAACCTGGAGAAGGAAGAGAAAATATGTGTTATAAAGCAGCAGAAAGGAGAGACGCCCCAACCACAAGAACTGACACTCCATACGGAGAAAAAGAAATGAGCCACAGCATCCAGCCGGCACCTACACGTGACTCTATATCCACAGCCTGAAGCCCCATATTGCAGGAAGACACATCAGCTTGTGATCGGATACCCGGGGATTGCTGAGGAATCGGTGGTCACTGCAACTGAACAAGGACTCACAACCAGAGAGGGCTGATCCGTGTCTCCACGATCGCACAATGAGTACCCCCCACAGCCTATGACAGACACTGTATGTTGTTGTCAGGTGTTGAGCGGCATCTTACAAGGACTCCGGGAACATGGCCGCGAAAACCTAAATGATGCACACAAATCATCTCCAAAGAGTTGTATGAGGGCCGTGAGAAACAAGGGGGGTGTTTGTGAGGGTCCTAAGAACGAGCAACAGCACAATGGCCTGCTCTACGGTGGGTGCCCGCTTTATACAGAGGTCAGCGAGGCGCAGGGCCTGTGTATGAGAATGTCTTTATACAGAGGTCAGTGAGGCGCAGGGCCTGTGTATGAGGGCAAGGTCTTTATACAGAGGTCAGTGAAACACAGGGCCTGTGTATGAGTATGTCTTTATACAGAGGTCAGTGAGGCGCAGGGCTTGTGTAGGAGGGCAATGTCTTTATACAGAGGTCAGTGAGGCACAGGGCCTGTGTATGAGGGCAATGTCTTTATACAGAGGTCAGTGAGGCGCAGAGCCTGTGTATGAGGGCAATGTCTTTATACAGAGGTCAGTGAGGCGCAGAGCCTGTGTATGAGGGCAATGTCTTTATACAGAGGTCAGTGAGGCGCAGGGCCTGTGTATGAGGGCAATGTCTTTATACAGAGGTCAGTGAGGCGCAGAGCCTGTGTATGAGGGCAATGTCTTTATACAGAGGTCAGTGAGGCGCAGGGCCTGTGTATGAGGGCAATGTCTTTATACAGAGGTCAGTGAGGCGCAGGCCTGTGTATGAGGGCAATGTCTTTATACAGAGGTCAGTGAGGCGCAGGGCCTGTGTATGAGGGCAATGTCTTTATACAGAGGTCAGTGAGGCGCAGAGGATGTGTATGAGGGCAATGTCTTTATACAGAGGTCAGTGAGGCGCAGGGCCTGTGTATGAGTATGTCTTTATACAGAGGTCAGTGAGGCGCAGGGCCTGTGTATGAGGGCAATGTCTTTATACAGAGGTCAGTGAGGCGCAGGGCCTGTGTATGAGGGCAATGTCTTTATACAGAGGTCAGTGAGGCGCAGGGCCTGTGTATGAGGGCAATGTCTTTATACAGAGGTCAGTGAGGCGCAGGGCCTGTGTATGAGGGCAATGTCTTTATACAGAGGTCAGTGAGGCGCAGGGCCTGTGTATGAGGGCGTTTTTGACACGAGTAATACACGTGTTTTTTGACTGCGAACGCGCTGCAAAACGCCCCAAAGAAGCTCCTGTACTGCTTTGGGCGTAGGACGTTTTACATCACATTCCTACAGGCTGTGAAACGCCCAGGGGTGAACAGGGCCTAAATAGGCTTAAACAAAACGACCCTTTAAACTGGGGTATATATATATAAAAAAAACAAAGAAAGGTCCTTATGCCTAAATAATTATTAAATATATTTTACATTAACGGTTTCTCAGTGTAAAATAACATTATTTTTTTTTCATACAAAACGTCTCCGCAAGAAATACAAACCCCAAAAACTGAGTGTCAAATGGGTGAGAAATGGCTGCTTGGAAAAGCTCCGACACAGCACCTGTTTGTTCCTATTGTCATTTCATGGCGGAATTCACCTCAGACACTACAATCTCCTCAGATTTCCCGCTGCGTGACGTCAGAGCCATCAAATGTTTTTTTTTGGTTTTTTTTCAGCGACAGCCGATAGGTCAAGCCAACTCGTCAATCAAACTGTTACCAGGGCAACCGATAACGTATCTAATGCCTTTACATAACCTACCCAGACTTAGTTTCCGCCCCTTAACCGACATCAAGACGTCTGATTGGCAGCTTAGAGTTTAGCCCTAGGTCTGCCTCTCTGTCAGACTGAGAGAGGCAATTTCAGAGGAAAGTTTATCAGCGGCCATTTTTATTAAGGGCAAAGATTCCTCAGAAGAAAAAAAAAAACATATATTATTGTAATAAACCCACAAATACTATTAAGTGCACAGAGTAAATAATTTTCAGGAGCAGTGGTGCAGTATTAACCCCTGAAGGTGCTGTTCTCTTTTGTTGCAGTGTGTGAAATGGTTTTATCCCCCCCCCCCCCGGGTGTTCTGAAGCAGGGCCATCGATTGCATGAATACCCTCCCTCCTTACTGGCTGCCCCTCGCACGTGATATAGTTGTATGATTTTCCCGAGGGATGGTCGCAGGGCAGCTCACTATACAGGAACTATGCCCACACCTAAGATGGCGGCATCAACTGTGAGACGTCATCTGTATGAGCCGTGCTCTTGGGAAAGTGTAGCTGCTGAGAGAAGGAGAAGGTAGGATGTTTCATCACATGGCTGTAACTATTCTGTGTATTCCTATAATGCGTGTGAGACCCTCACCTAGATCACCCTGTGTAATATATAAATATATAGAGTCCAAGCTCAGCTCCTTATTTTGGTCCCCAAACACTCAGTGGTCTCAGTGGTCCTCTTTATAGTCTCCTCCATATATTCAGGGTGTGCGGGTGTGTCTTTTAGGGGTTCCTCCATATATTCAGGGTGTGCGGGTGTGTCTTTTAGGGGTTCCTCCATATATTCAGGGTGTGTTTTTAGGGACTCCTCCATATATTCAGGGTGTGTGGGTGTTTTTAGGGGCTCCTCCATATATTCAGGGTGTGTTTTTAGGGACTCCTCCATATATTCAGGGTGTGTGGGTGTTTTTAGGGGTTCCTCCATATATTCAGGGTGTGCGGGTGTGTTTTTAGAGGCTCCTCCATATATTCAGGGTGTGCGGGTGTCTTTTTAGGGGTTCCTCCATATATTCAGGGTGTGCGGGTGTGTTTTTAGGGGCTCCTCCATCTATTCAGAGTGTGTGGGTGTCTTTATAGGGGCTCCTCCATATATTCAGGGTGTGTTTTTCTAGTCTCCTCCATATATTCAGGGTGTGTTTTTCTAGTCTCCTCCATATATTCAGGGTGTGTTTTTATAGTCTCCTCCATATATTCAGGGTGTGTTTTAAGGGGCTCTTCCATATATTCAGGGTGTGCGGGTGTGTTTTAAGGGGCTCTTCCATATATTCAGGGTGTATAACAGAGCTGCACAGTAATAAACCTCCCAGCAATGGTTCTGTAAATCTAATAAACGCCGTTAGAAATCAGGCAAATTTGACACTTTGCTCTTTTTCTAAATGAAGTTTTTATTGACCTAAATGGACCCAATTGGTTGTGATGTCATCAAAAAAGTGTGGTATAAGCCTGGTGTCTGGCGCTTCCTCCCGGATCATTCTCTGAATGTTTGTACCCGCCGTCGCCATGAGAGATGTCGCGAGGGACAGACCCCCCCCTATTTTTAAGGACATTCCCCTCTTTCTGTGTGAGCGGTTATGACTTTTCATATTGTTAATGCAACAAGCATAAACCCCGGTGTCACCTCAAGACTTTATTTACAAGCTGACGGATATTCTTCTTTCTGTATAGGTTAGTAGTGTGTCCGAGGATTGTGAGATTTATAGTCCAGAGACGCTCACAAACTCCGGACCCTACACAATATAGAAATGTCAGAGTTGAGCACATGGTGGGTCGTCTAATCGCTGGGTCCCCTCTGCTGTGCGTGACATTCCTCCCGTCTCTGGGTCTGACTCGATGCTTCTTTTTTTGCTGTTTCCTCTATAATCCTAATTAAAGAGATTTTGCCGGATCTGGCTCTGGGATCTGTGTCTGGGATCTCTCTTTCAGGTGTTTTACTCATTCACCTTCTTGTTTAATAGACAATATGTGGGGCGAGCTCTGCTGCCTGTTACGGGGAGCAACGCGTGTGGGACAGGCGACGCTGGATATGGGGTGTGAGCGTCTTCGAATGGTCCGGGTCACCTCGACTCTGGGATCAGGAATGAACTCCATGCAGGCCGCTGCGGAACGCTGTGTCGGGATTGTATTCACCCGCAGCCAGGTCTGTATACACTGATTACATATCCTCCGGTCTGCAGCCCAGGGGCGCCGACCATTAAACATGTCACTGTCATTATACACTGTGACCCTAGGGGGCGCTGACCATTAAACATGTCACTGTCATTATACACTGTGACCCTAGGGGGCGCTGACCATTAAACATGTCACTGTCATTATACACTGTGACTCTAGGGGGCGCTGACCATTAAACCTGTCACTTCATTATACACTGTGACCCTAGGGGGCGCTGACCATTAAACATGTCACTGTCATTACACACTGTGACCCTAGGGGGCGCTGACCATTAAACATGTCACTGTCATTATACACTGTGACCCTAGGGGGCGCTGACAATTAAACATGTCACTGTCATTATACACTGTGACTCTAGGGGCGGGCTGACCATTAAACCTGTCACTTCATTATACACTGTGACCCTAGGGGGCGCTGACCATTAAACCTGTCACTGTCATTATACACTGTGACCCTAGGGGGACGCTGACCATTAAACATGTCCCTGTCATTATACACTGTGACCCTAGGGGGCGCTGACCATTAAACATGTCACTGTCATTATACACTGTGACCCTAGGGGGCGCTGACCATTAAACATGTCACTGTCATTATACACTGTGACTCTAGGGGGTGCCGACCATTAAACATGTCACGGTCATTATACACTGTGACCCTAGGGGGCGCTGACCATTAAACATGTCACTGTCATTATACACTGTGACCCTAGGGGGCGCTGACCATTAAACATGTCACTGTCATTATACACTGTGACCCTAGGGGGCGCTGACCATTAAACATGTCCCTGTCATTACACACTGTGACCCTAGGGGGTGCTGACCATTAAACATGTCACTGTCATTACACACTGTGACCCTACGGGGCGCTGACCATTAAACATGTCACTGTCATTACACACTGTGACCCTAGGGGGCGCTGACCATTAAACATGTCCCTGTCATTACACACTGTGACCCTAGGGGCGCTGACCATTATACATGTCATTATACACTGTGTTCTCTGTGTCTAGTCCAGAATGTCAGATACCAGAACGCGGTCACCTTCTCCAGACCCCTTTGTGCCTGACTTTCCCCCTGAAGATGTTCCCGTTGGTACAGAAGGAGCCCCTGGATCCGGTTTTTCCTCAACAAGCAGCTCTGGCTTTGCCGGCTCCGGTTTGGGACAGGTCCGGACGTACAGCACCACCCGGGGCCTGACGGCGGACGAACTGCAACGAGTGAGGGAATCAAAATCTCTGGGTGAAGGAGATCGGCCGGGAAAAGTCAAACGTCAGAAGGTGCAGGAACATTCTGTAGCGTCATGTGTTTGACTCAGCAAGCGAACCTGTCACCCCGTCCCTTCATTTATCCCTTTTGTCCCCCAATTCCTGCCATTTATCCCTCTGTCCCCCCTCCCTGGATCATGGCGTTTTTGGGGTGTGGGATCTGGGTCTTGTATGTTTTGGGGGTTTGACACTTTTCATGGCGTTTGGAGAAGTGAGAACTTTTGGAAATCTTCCTTGTTTTGCAGCTCAGTGACCGGGCGCGCGAGAGGAAGGTCCCCGCATCCCGCCTGAGCCGTCTGGCAAATTTCGGAGGTGTGTGTGTGTGTGTGTGTTTCACATTTGTAATTTGGGGGTGGAGAGTATTTGCCCCCTCTGACCTCTCCTTTCCGACACTTTCTCTCTCGTCGCCTCCAGGTCTCGCCGTCAGTCTCGGCATCGGCGCATTAACCGAAGCGGCAAAGCAGTCCCTGAGCCGCGACGAGAGCCAGAATGGTGAGAAGCCGTCCGCGTGTCTTTCATGTAGCGCGCGTGTGCGGTGGCCCTCAGTGCGGCGCCGTGTTAGTGACCTCTCGCTGGTCGGCAGGTACCGGCTCTTCCCTTGTGATGCTGAGCGAATCCAACGCGGAGAAAGTGGTGGACACTTTGTGCAAAGTGCGAGGAGCGGCCCTGAAGATCGGCCAGATGCTGAGCATCCAAGGTGAGCGTGGGACCCCAAGGTCACCTGGGCCAAGCGTTTAACCCCATAGCGACCAGGCTGTTTTGTCTTTCTGAAAGTGCTCACTGCTGTCTTTGCGTTTCTGCGCTGTCTTTGCGTTTCTGCTCTGTCTTTGCGTTTCTGCTCTGTCTTTGCGTTTCTGCTCTGTCTTTGCGTTTCTGCTCTGTCTTTGCGTTTCTGCTCTGTCTTTGCGTTTCTGCTCTGTCTTTGCGTTTCTGCTCTGTCTTTGCGTTTCTGCTCTGTCTTTGCGTTTCTGCTCTGTCTTTGCGTTTCCGCGCTGTCTTTGCGTTTCCGCGCTGTCTTTGCGTTTCCGCGCTGTCTTTGCGTTTCCGCGCTGTCTTTGCGTTTCCGCGCTGTCTTTGCGTTTCCGCGCTGTCTTTGCGTTTCTGCGCTGTCTTTGCGTTTCTGCGCTGTCTTTGCGTTTCTGCGCTGTCTTTGCGTTTCTGCTCTGTCTTTGCGTTTCTGCTCTGTCTTTGCGTTTCTGCTCTGTCTTTGCGTTTCTGCGCTGTCTTTGCGTTTCTGCTCTGTCTTTGCGTTTCTGCTCTGTCTTTGCGTTTCTGGGCTGTCTTTGCGTTTCTGGGCTGTCTTTGCGTTTCTGCTCTGTCTTTGCGTTTTCTTGTCTTTTGGCTTTTCTGCTCTGTCTTTGCGTCTGCTCTGTCTTTGCGTTTCTGCTCTGTCTTTGCGTTTCTGCTCTGTCTTTGCGTTTCTGCTCTGTCTTTGCGTTTCTGCTCTGTTTGCGTTTCTGCTCTGTGTTTTGCGTTTCTGCTCTGTGTTTTGCGTTTCCGCGCTGTCTTTGCGTTTCCGCGCTGTCTTTGCGTTTCCGCGCTGTCTTTGCGTTTCCGCGCTGTCTTTGCGTTTCCGCGCTGTCTTTGCGTTTCCGCGCCGTCTTTGCGTTTCCGCGCTGTCTTTGCGTTTCCGCGCTGTCTTTGCGTTTCCGCGCTGTCTTTGCGTTTCCGCGCTGTCTTTGCGTTTCCGCGCTGTCTTTGCGTTTCCGCGCTGTCTTTGCGTTTCCGCGCTGTCTTTGCGTTCCGCGCTGTCTTTGCGTTTCCGCGCTGTCTTTGCGTTTCTGCGCTGTCTTTGCGTTTCTGCTCTGTCTTTGCGTTTCTGCGCTGTCTTTGCGTTTCTGCGCTGTCTTTGCGTTTCTGCGCTGTCTTTGCGTTTCTGCTCTGTTTGCGTTTCTGCTCTGTTTGCGTTTCTGCTCTGTTTGCGTTTCTGCTCTGTTTGCGTTTCCGCTCTGTGTTTGCGTTTCCGCTCTGTGTTTGCGTTTCCGCTCTGTGTTTGCGTTTCCGCGCTGTGTTTGCGTTTCCGCGCTGTCTTTGCGTTTCCCTCCCTGGCTGCCGTATAGGAACACGCTGGGAAATTCCCAAATCATTCTTACCGTATAAATTAAATTGATTTTACAGAAAAACCACTGGTGCCTTCAGTGTTGTGTGTGTTTTTCTTTCTGTCAAATCACTGGGTGGTGAAGGGGTTAACAAGTGATACTGGATGGAGTAAGAAGTGAATATTCTTTTGTTTTATTAATCTGTCCTGCTTTCTGCGCTCGCCCGCGCACGCCCAGATAACGTCTTTATCAGCCCGGAGATGCAGAGGATCTTCGAGCGAGTGCGTCAGAGTGCCGACTTCATGCCGGCCTGGCAGATGCAGGTGTGTCTCCCTGCGCCGCGGTACGGACCCTGCGCTCAGGGCAGAGTCAGCTGACCCGTCTTATTTGTGTGTGTTTTTTTTTTTTTTTTTTTTTTTTTTTTTTAGAAAGTCCTAGAGGAGGATCTGGGTTCTCGCTGGAGGGATAAGCTGGCCGTCTTCGAGGAGAGGCCCTTTGCGGCGGCGTCCATCGGGCAGGTTCATTTTGCGAAGCTGCCGGATGGCCGCGAGGTGGCGATGAAGATCCAGGTGAGTCGAGCTGGGAGGCGGATTATTTTCTAGTGTTTGTTTTGTTCCGTTCAGTTTCTCGTGGATCTGCTGGTAAGATCTGCGTATTGAGCCGAGAAACAAGACCAGCCGGGGGCCCCGTCCACCGAGGCTTCCCATAATAACGGAGCCGCCGCGTGGCCGACCATAGCCGCGACGGAAAGAAAACGGACAGGGAGAGAGACGAACCGGCCCCGACATGGCAATTCAGCTATTCAGAGAGCATTGGCAGTTTGCCAGCAAATACGGTGCCTGTTCGGCGGCAGTGAAATACGGTGTCTGTTTGGCGGCAGTGAAATACGGTGCCTGTTTGGCGGCAGTGAAATACGGTGCCTGTTTGGCGGCAGTGAAATACGGTGCCTGTTTGGCGGCAGTGAAATACGGTGCCTGTTTGGCGGCAGTGAAATACGGTGCCTGTTTGGCGGCAGTGAAATCCCCATAGAGAAGCAATGGTTAATCTATTCACATTGAACAGCAGAGAAATGTCAGTGACATGCCCTGATGTTCAGTGGTTTCATTCGACAGGTTTAATCAGATGAATCCTATAGGTTTCAATGTTAAAAATATTCCCGTTTTAAACCAATATCTAATATTTATTTACAAAGGATTTTACCAGGAAGGATACATTGAGATTTCTCTCGTTTTCAAGTATGTCCTGGGTTCAAGAACATTGAAGTGTTACAGAAATACAAAGTAATAAATGCAAGATATTAAAAAAACAACACAAATATCCAGATTAATAGAAAATAAATATGTAGGAAATAGTCATTATGTTACATGTTTACAGGTGCATTCTGTATATAGTCATTATGTTACATGTTTACAGGTGCATTCTGTATATAGTCACTATGTTACATGTTTACAGGTGCATTCTGTATATAGTCACTATGTTACATGTTTACAGGTGCATTCTGTATATAGTCACTATGTTACATGTTTACAGGTGCATTCTGTATATAGTCACCGTGTTACATGTTTACAGGTGCATTCTGTATATAGTCATTATGTTACATGTTTACAGGTGCATTCTGTATATAGTCACTGTTACATGTTTACAGGTGCATTCTGTATATAGTCACTATGTTACATGTTTACAGGTGCATTCTGTATATAGTCATTATGTTACATGTTTACAGGTGCATTCTGTATATAGTCACCGTGTTACATGTTTACAGGTGCATTCTGTATATAGTCACTATGTTACATGTTCACAGGCGCATTCTGTATATAGTCACTGTGTTACATGTTTACAGGTGCATTCTGTATATAGTCACTGTGTTACATGTTTACAGGTGCATTCTGTATATAGTCACTATGTTACATGTTCACAGGCGCATTCTGTATATAGTCACTGTGTTACATGTTTACAGGCGCATTCTGTATATAGTCACTGTGTTACATGTTTACAGGTGCATTCTGTATATAGTCACTATGTTACATGTTCACAGGCGCATTCTGTATATAGTCACTGTGTTACATGTTTACAGGTGCATTCTGTATATAGTCACTATGTTACATGTTTACAGGTGCATTCTGTATATAGTCACTGTGTTACATGTTTACAGGTGCATTCTGTATATAGTCACTATGTTACATGTTTACATGTGCATTCTGTATATAGTCACAGTGTTACATGTTTACAGGTGCATTCTGTATATAGTCACTATGTTACATGTTTACAGGCGCATTCTGTATTGAGGTATGTTAATAGGGATCTCTTGAGTGACTTAAGACTGGGGGAAGATTTGATGGTGTCTGGGAGGTTATTCCATAAACCAGGGATCTCCAAACTCCAGCCCTCCCAGGTTTTCCTGAACTACAACTCCCAGAAATCTCTGACTGCATTAGATGGAGAAGCATGGGAGTTGTAGTTGATGGACATCTGGGGCTCGGTGTTTGGACAGCCCTGTATTAAACAGTTTATTTTTTTAATCTGCAGCAAAAAGTCAGTTTTTCGAGATTTGGTTTTTTTAGCAAAATTTTTGATTCCTAACAGACTTTTTTATCGTTATCCGTAAACCTTATTTATTATTTTCATGCATTAGTTTTTTATTTTTAAAAGGATTTTTTTTTTTTTTTTTTTAAATTGCTTTTTAGATTTATTTTTTTAAATTCTGTTTTCACTTTGGTTGAATTCGCCGCCGTTGGCATAGTCAGCGGACGTCGGTGCAAAACGCTGAAATTGCAACTCCAATTTTGGCAAATTGCAGTGACCATTCGATAAACGCGGCGAAATGAACAGCACCGCATTGTGAATAGACCCCTGTGTGATTGATTATCGGTCGCAATAATAAATTCGTCCACAAGGTGGCAGCTTCACAGGAGCTGATTTTACACCAAATGTGTTAGCCCAGGGGCCACGAGGGCTGCATGCGGGCTCCTCTGCCTCGGGGCGTCTCCTCTTTATATTTCTTTTTCTGATCCTGTTTATTTTCTGTGCTGTCACCGCCTGTTAACCCAATGTGTGCCAAATGACATCTCTCCCTGTAGTATCCAGGGATTGCCCGGAGCATCAAGAGTGACGTGGAGAACCTCCTGGCGTTACTGAAAATGAGCGTGGTGATTCCCGAAGGTGACACCGCTGATTCATCTCCCACCATGTGCTGCGCGGGCGGCCAGCGCGGAGCGTCTCACGTCTGACTGATCCTGCCTGGTGCAGCTCCTGCTTTATATATTCTATGTCTTTTTATTACTTTATTAGAGAGAGTCAGTGTGTGTGTATCATTAAATCTCCCATTCTAGCCTTAGGAGTCCTCCTCGATTTCCCCCTGACCTCCTTGCGCCCCCTGACCTCCTCCTCCCTCTCACAGGATTGTTTCCAGACAGCAGCATCCAGGTCCTGCAGAAGGAGCTCTCCTGGGAATGCGACTATATCCGCGAGGCCAGATGTGCCGCCCGATTCCGGTAAACAAAACGCACTCACACACCTCTCTGAGCAATGAGTATCCGTGGGATTTTGAAGGTTGTGTTTGTTGCCGTCTTTTCTCTCGGCCTGTCGTGTAATGGTGCGGCGCGTCTGTCTGTCTGTCCTGCAGGCGGCTCGTGGAAGGTGACCTGTTCTTCAGCGTCCCGCAGGTCATAGACGAGCTCACCACTGGGCGGGTGCTGACGCTGGAGCTGGTTCCTGGAATCCCACTGGACCAGTGTGCCGACTTCAACCAGGAGACCCGAAACAAGGCAAGTGACCCGTGTGCGCCCCCTGAGGGGATTCCAGGGAACTGCAAAGGGGATCGCGTGTTTTACTCCACACGGGGGAAACATCTGAAACCTTTATCATCACGTCTATCAAAGCGTCAAGGACACCCGCGCACCACCATGCAGCTCTCCGCGGCATAGCGCATCCTCCTATCGCATCAACCATGCCATCTGTCATCTCACACACCACAACTGCACTGTGCTGCCCGCAGGGCACAGGAGGCACCACACTGCCGCAGGGCACATCTCACACTTGCACCATGCCACCCGCAGGGCACAGGTCACCCTGGCATTGTGCGGCCTGCGGGGCACAGCTCACACTCGCGTCATGTCGCCCGCAGGGCACAGCTCACGCTCGGGTCGTGCCACCCTTAGGGCACAGCTCACATTTGCTCCGTGCCACCTGCAAGGCACAGCTCGCGCCGTGCCGGCCGCAGAGGAGATATCTCACTAGCGTTGTGTGGCCTGCAGGGCACAGCTCACACTCGCGCCGTGCCGCCCGCAGGGGAGATCTCAGACTGGCGTTGTGTCGCCCGCAGGGGAGATCTCACGCTCGGATCATGCCACCCGCAGGGCACAGCTCACGCTCCCTCTGTGTTTCAGATCTCGTATAACATCCTCCGTCTGAGCCTGCAGGAAATCTTCCAGTTCCGCTTCATGCAGACCGACCCGAACTGGTCCAACTTCTTCTACGATGAGGAGAAAGATCAGGCAAGTGTATGAGACCCGGTGACCGGCACGACCCGGTGACTGTAACCCCTGTGCCCCAAATACCCCCAATTTCCCCGAACCCCGGCATTAAACCCCCCCCCCCCCCCCCCTCACTGCCTGCAGATCAACCTGCTGGATTTTGGCGCCAGCCGAGAATTTGGAGAAGAATTTACAGATGATTATATTGAGGTAAGAGCTTCCTCCTAGCACACAGACACCGCGGTGCGCCCCTCCTAGCACACAGACACCGCGGTGCGCCCCTCCTAGCACACAGACACCGCGGTGCGCCCCTCCTAGCACACAGACACCGCGGTGCGCCCCTCCTAGCACACAGACACCGCGGTGCGCGCCCCCTCCTAGCACACAGACACCGCGTGCGCCCCTCCTAGCACACAGACACCGCGGTGCGCCCCTCTAGCACACAGACACCGCGGTGCGCCCCTCCTAGCACACAGACACCGCGCGTGCGCCCCTCCTAGCACACAGACACCGCGCGTGCGCCCCTCCTAGCACACGGACACCGCGGTGCGCGCCCCCTCCTAGCACACGGACACCGCGGTGCGCCCCTCCTAGCACACGACACCGCGGTGCGCCCCTCCTAGCACACGGACACCGCGGTGCGCCCCTCCTAGCACACGACACCGCGGTGCGCCCCTCCTAGCACACGGACACCGCGGTGCGCCCCTCCTAGCACACGGACACCGCGGCGCGCGCCCCTCCTAGCACACGGACACCGCGGCGCGCGCCCCTCCTAGCACACAGACACCGCGGCGCGCGCCCCTCTAGCACACAGACACCGCGGCGCGCGCCCCTCCTAGCACACAGACACCGCGGCGCGCGCCCCTCCTAGCACACAGACACCGCGGCGCGCGCCCCTCCTAGCACACAGACACCGCGGCGCCGCGCCCCTCCTAGCACACAGACACCGCGGCGCGCGCGCCCCTCCTAGCACACAGACACCGCGGCGCGCCCCTCCTAGCACACAGACACCGCGGCGCGCGCCCCTCCTAGCACACGGACATCGCGGCGCGCGCCCCTCCTAGCACACGGACATCGCGGCGCGCGCCCCTCCTAGTACACGGACACCGCGGCGCGCGCCCCTCCTAGTACACGGACACCGCGGCGCGCGCCCCTCCTAGTACACGGACACCGCGGCGCGCGCCCCTCCTAGCACACGGACACCGCGGCGCGCGCCCCTCCTAATACAGACCCTGGATACAGTGTTGTGTTTGTGTGTTGCATTTCGCGCTGATGCGGTAGAAGTCCCCCCCCCCCCTTCTCGTGCAGGTGGTTAAAGCGGCGGCAGACGGTGACAGAGCAAGGGTTTTACAGAAATCTCAGGACCTGAAATATCTAACAGGGTTTGAGACTAAGGTGAGTGGGGGGCGGGGCTTAGAGCGTCTGTGTGTCCAGACCCTCATTATGTTATAAATATATACACCCGTAAAGGTATCTATATACGCCTCTCGGCCCGTTACTGGAGGCTTGTTTTCTGGGTTAATCTGTATGTTTGTGTTTTTAATATCTTGCATTTTATTACTTTGTGTTTCTGTAACAATTTCTGAATTTTCCTAATTTCAATAAGGACTCGGAGGCGAGTATTTGCCTTCTCTTTCTTTTTTATTTTCTCTCAGCAGCAAGAGGTTTAACATGTTTATAACAAGAAAAAAAACTCTGTTCCCCCACAACAGGGGATAACCAAGCCCCAACAGTCCCAATACGGTAATCCATATAGTCCTGCCCAAGGTGTAGCTCGTGTAGCTTGCAAAGCATAAGGTCAACGGATCCCAAACAAGCAAGGACGTCCCAACAGGGAGAGGAGGATGCCGTCCAAAAGACTTCTTGGCGGAAGACGACTGTCATCCGAACAACAGAAGGAGACTTTCACTGGTCTGAAAAGGAAGCAGAAACACGGAGAAGTGTTTAGAATCGAAGCCACAACTAAGTGCGAATCCACAACGGTAGCGAAAACAAACCACAAGGAACGGAGTCAGAAAGCAGCGAATGTAATCAGAAGCTGTGAACCTGGAGCGCACAAAGACTAACTGCGCCAGCGCACCATAGGTGACAAACAGAATCCAAACGAGTCATGTACATAGACATAAGCATATTGTTTATTAGAAATACACAGCCGTGCAGAATAATATCACAGACTTATGGGTAGGGAAATACTCGCCTCCGAGTCCTTATTGAAATTAGAGCTTTCCGATAAGGAATAGGAAAATTCAGAAATTTCACCACAGGACTCGGAGGCGAGTATTTGCCCATTCAAAGCTGGTCAACAACTGAAGCCGCCCAGAGAGGAACTGGGCGAACGTAGAGAAGATGAGCTGTAGATTCCCTGGTCCAATCGACATCCAGCTGCCACCGCTGAAGAAGCCATGGCGCCCCGAACAGAGTGCACGCCAAAGCAGGAGGTATCCACCCCAGACAAATCCAGGAGCCAAGGTCGCGGACGCCACAGGGGCAGTGAAAAAACACTGAAGTGATTGACGTTCTGCTCCTTCGAGATACATCGAAGCGAACTCCGTCTGGTTGAAAGGAGCGTGATGGGTAAGCGAGAGCCCGCACATCACCAGCACGTTTGCAGGAGAGCAAACAAAACAACATGACAAGTTTAGCAGACCATTGTCGTAACAACAGGACCTGGTTGTCCGGCCATTGTTCCAAAAAACGGAGCACCAGGGAGACATCACAGGTAGAGGAGTATCTCGGAAGAGAGGGGGGGGGGGTCTAGCAAATCAGGTCCCCGCAATAGTCTACACACCAAAGGATGTTGGCCGATTGCAACTCCTGCGAAGCCAACGTGCCCGGCTGAGATGTTAAAGTTCTATATTATAGACCGGGGTCGAATTTTGAAGTCAGGAAATCCAGGACCGAAGTTAGAGGTGCCGAAAAGGGATCCTGGTGCCTTCCCACGCACCAAGAAGCCCATCGGTTCCAGGCGGACCTGTATGTGCTACGTATTGCTGGGGCCCAGGCTTGAAGGAGTAATTCTCCAGCTCTTTCCCAAATTCCTTGGCTCTGCCAGGCAAACCTGAAATCAGCCATGCTGGCATGACCAGGTAGCCCTGTAGTAGAGGATGTGGATTGTTGTCGGAATCCTTCAGTAGATCTTGCCGTTGCGGAAGCATCCTGGGAATGTCTATCGCCAGTTCCAGTAGAGATGGGAACCACGGTTGGCTCGGCCAGTGGGGGACCAACAACACTATCGTCGCCTGGTCAAGTCGAACTTGCTTTGTAGTCCTCAGTATGAGGGCAAACGGAGGGAAGGCGTCAGACCGTCTCCCGACCAGTCCTGGAGGAACACGTCCGTGGCTATAGCCTCTGGATCCAGTCACCAGCTGAAGAATTGGGGTATTTGTGCGTTAAGTCTCGCACTTTGTGCGTTAAATACAAACAGGTCCCATCGAAAAGGACCCCAGAGAGATTGAAGATTGTTGAATACTGATGGTAGAACCTTCCAGTCCCCGGAGTCCGTCATGTGCCTCACGTTCCAATCGGCAATCTGATTGGAAAGACCTGGGATGAACTGAGCCTGGAGACAGAGATCCCAGAATTCCTTTGCCATCTGGGCCAGAGGTTCTGATCTGGGACCGCCCATGGCATTTATGTATCGGACTGCCGGGAAATTGTCCATGCGAAGGAGGATCTGAGAATGAAGCACTGGGTTGCGAAGAATCCTACCAGCATCTCCAGTACATTTATGTGATGGATACGTTCTTCGGGTGACCATCGTCCCCCTGTCTCCATCCCTTCGCAATCAGCTCCCCAGCCCAGATTGCTGGCGTCCGAGTCTATGAGGGTCGGTTGCAAGGGAAGAAGCCTTTTCCCGTTCCATTCTGACATGTGGGTATGCCACCAACATAGATCCACTCAAGCATCTTCCGGCAGGTGAATGGTGTCCGGATAATCCAGGCCCGCTCGGAGGGAACGGGCCTTCAGGCGTTGGAGGGCCCGATAATGTAGTGGAGCTGGACGAATCGCCAGTCTCGCCGCTGCTAGTAGACCAATCACTCTGGCCAGAGCCCTCAGAGTAGTGATGGAGTGATGGTGGAGAGCGGCTACTTCCTTTCTGATGTTGCGCATCTTGGCAGGTGGAAGGAAAAGCGTCAGGTGATTTGAATCCAGGATAAATCCCAGAAATTCGTTGCGTTGGGGTCAGGAGAGACTTCTCCGTATTGATTAGGAATCCCAGATCCTGTAACGGGGATATTGTCCATTTGAAGATGAGTCTGTCGTCAAGATATATAACTATCTTTACGCCGCGCGCTCGCTTAGGAGGCGATCACCGGTTTCAACAGCTTCGTGGAGCACCATGGAGCTGAGGAGAGACCGAAAGGGAGACATGTGAAACGCCCTGTGACTCCCGATGGGATTTGTGTACCGGGACTGTCAAATAAGCATCCTTCGAGTCCAGTTTGACCATCCGGTCGCTCTGGAGAAGGATGTGTTGTAACGTGTGCATGACAAAAAAATTCAGGTCCCGGAGATTTATCACAGGGCGTGAACCACCACCCGTTTTTGCCACCAGGAAAATGGTGCTCAGAAAACCTTCTGAAGAAGTGGGGGCGAGCTCTATTGCTCCTTTGTGTAGGAGGAGGCCGTGTATCTCCTCGTGTGTCAGTAGTGATTGTGTGTGCTGGCAGTGTAGTGTCGCTGGAGCACGATGTTGTGTAGGGGTGTCTACGCAGGAACCCCTGGACAGTATTCAGAATCCACGCGTCTGTGGTAAGACGTGCCCATGCTTGGTGAAACTGGGAAATACGACCCCCCCCCCCCCCGCCCCCATCCTCATCTCAGAGAAAGGAATAATGTGAAGGTCGCTCGTCTGCGGGTTTCCTGAAAGAGGAACTTCTGCCTCCACGGAAAGACCTCTCGTGCCAAGGTCTGGCTCTGGACGGGGAGAAGCTGGAACTAGTGTTGGCGCTATGCTCTGTGTAGCTTTGGTTGCTATAAGCGGGGCCTGCGGAGCGGGTGGGGCCTGCGGAGCGGGCGGGGCCTGCGGAGCGGGAGGGGCCTGTGGAGCGGGAGGGGCCTGTGGAGCGGGAGGGGCCTGTGGAGCGGGAGGGGCCTGTGGAGCGGGAGGGGCCTGTGGAGCCGGAAAAGCCACCCGCTGCCTCTTCCGGCCCTGTGGGAGACCCGGCCAGGGAACACTTTTTTTAATGGTTGTCTCTGCCTTGTCGATCATGGAGAAGGCTCCCACATACGCATTCAGTCTCTTAGCGAATGGGTCTCCGAATAATTGACCTTCCGCTTTGACCCCCAGGTCCGTGGTAGCCAAGTGGGTGAGCTTGGGATCCATTTTTAAAAGGATGCTTTTTCTCCGTTCCGCTGCTAGGGTGAAGCAAAGGGATCTCTGCAGGGATCCGGCAATCTCGGCGTGGTCTAGTGGAGTGTGTGCCTGCTTTGCCTGATCCGCTTTGTCGAGGACCTTCTCTAGAGGCCCAGTTGCATCCAGCAACTTATCCCGTGGTTGTGGGATCCTCGCTGAGAACGCTGGGTGGGAAATATCCCTGGGGTTAAATAGGGGATTTCCTTCAGGATCATAAATTGTGTCCCCGACCTGCATGGGAGGCGATTCTTCTTCTCCCCAAATCATCAGGTCCTCATCATGTGGTGCATATATCTCTAGAGGGTAAACCCCTTCATCTTCCCCGTGTTCAGGATCTACTAAACCTGAGTTTTTCTTGGCTGGGACGAGACTCCATGTGGCAGCAGTGGGCCTGTAATCTCGGCCGCAGCATTCGCCCCGCGGTCTGGAGCTCTTTTGCGAGAATTAAACATTGATGCGGGGAGGCCAGCCCCTCCATAAGCACCTCTGAGGGCCCATATTATCACCACTCCGTGGCCCTCTAGGGGAGACCTTCACGGCCTGTTCTGGGTCTATAGCTCTGGCAGGGGCATAATTAGGGGTTCTGTGCGTGAACCCAAGAAGTCACCTTTTGGTGGAATCTGAAGTGAAGCATCTTGGAGTGATGTGTGTACCTGACACCGAGGACCTCAGAGAAGCCTCGAGGGCTGCCAATTTTTGTATGGAGGATTTTTTCCGGTAATGATGCAGCTGCCGGCTGTTCAGTGAGCGAGAAGCGCTGGATGGACCTCGCTTCTGACCTGGAGCCCCCAGGACGCAGAGGGAGATGAATTTCCTTGAGACTTAGAGAAGACATTTTAACTTGCCACAGAAAAAGACCGCGCAAAGAAAATGGCGCTGACCTCCTTGAGCTAAAGTGGGCGGGTCTGATATCCCCGGAACCGCGAGGTGGAAGCTAGAGCCGGCGGAAACTAAAGCCGGCGAAAAACCAAGCAAATGAAGACATTTTAAATCCTTTTTAAGATATGGCTGAAAAAAAAAAAAAAAAAGCAATTCTATGTGTATAATATATATATATGTGAAAAACGGGAACGCCGGCCTCCGCGGCTAACACCGGCAAAGAGTCGGCGTCCCAAAGACAGTTTACAGAATAACTACAACACAGAGAAATCAATAAAAATGTAAATATACAGCGCAGAGAGAAAAATGAATACTTATCTCCGTGAGGTAAGCAGCAAGAAAAGAGGAGGAGCTACACCTTGGGCGGGACTATATGGATTACCGTATTGGGACTGTTGGGGGCGTGGTTATTCCCGGTTGTGGCGGAACACGTTTTTTTTTCTTCTTGTTATTCACATGTTAAACCTCTTGCTGCTGAGATAAAATAAAGAGAAGGCAAATACTCGCCTCCGAGTCCTGCGGGGAAATTCAATGTTTCCTGAATCCAGGACAAACTGAAAACCAGAGAAATCTCAATGTGTCCGTCCTGCGAAAACACTTTATAAATAAAAAGTAAATTATGTGATTGTGTAACACGCTGCACCGCACACACAGTGTTATCCTGGCATTGTGTAACACGCTGCACCGCACACACAGTGTTATCCTGGCATTGTGTAACATGCTGCACCGCACACACAGTGTTATCCTGGCATTGTGTAACACGCTGCACCGCACGCACAGTGTTATCCTGGCATTGTGTGACATGCTGCACCGCACGCACAGTGTTATCCTGGCATTGTGTAACATGCTGCACCGCACGCACAGTGTTATCCTGGCATTGTGTAACACGCTGCACCGCACGCACAGTGTTATCCTGGCATTGTGTAACACGCTGCACCGCACGCACAGTGTTATCCTGGCATTGTGTAACATGCTGCACCGCACGCACAGTGTTATCCTGGCATTGTGTAACATGCTGCACCGCACGCACAGTGTTATCCTGGCATTGTGTAACATGCTGCACCGCACGCACAGTGTTATCCTGGCATTGTGTAACATGCTGCACCGCACGCACAGTGTTATCCTGGCATTGTGTAACATGCTGCACCGCACGCACAGTGTTATCCTGGCATTGTGTGACATGCTGCACCGCACGCACAGTGTTATCCTGGCATTGTGTAACCTGCTGCACCGCACGCACAGTGTTATCCTGGCATTGTGTAACCTGCTGCACCGCACGCACAGTGTTATCCTGGCATTGTGTAACATGCTGCACCGCACGCACAGTGTTATCCTGGCATTGTGCTGCGCCCGCGTGTTGGTGGTGTTTCATCGCGCTGCGCCCGCGTGTTGGTGGTGGTGTTACATCGCGCAGTGGTTTGGGGGGGGGGGGTGATGGCTTTATCCATGCCGGGGTTTTGGATCCAGTTGGGGGGGGGTTTATGATACATAAAGGATCCATCTAATACGACCCCCCCCCCCCCCGCTGCGTTTCTCCCCTCCAGGTGTTTGAGGACGCCCACGTGGACGCAGTGATGATCCTCGGCGAGGCGTTCGCCTCTGAAGAGCCGTTTAATTTCGGCACACAGAGCACCACGAGCCGCATCCACAACTTAATCCCGGTCGTGCTGAAGCACCGGCTGTGCCCGCCGCCGGAGGAGTCGTACTCGCTGCACCGAAAAATGGCCGGCACCTTCCTGATCTGCGCCAAGCTGCGCGCCATCATCCCCTGCCATGAGCTCTTCCAGTGTGTGTACCGCCGGTACTGGGAGCAACGGCGCAACGGGGAGCAAACGATGAGCTCGCACTGAGCAGCGCTGCAGCTTATGTATGATTCAGCGCCGCACTGTCCTCTGATTGGCTGCCACAGCGACCTCGGTGGGTTGGAACACAGTGACTGCTCTCTGCAGAGCGAGCGGAATCTGGCGGAACATGAGACGCCGCTACATCCACCTTTCTGTGCTCTGCGTCCCATCACCCTCAGCCAGCCTGTAGGGGTCAGAGGGGCGGATCCAGACAGTGATACCCCACCTCGCTGGGTCTGGCGCCCCCCCCCGGCAGAATCTCCATCACAAGCCCTTGAGCCGCCCATTCACACGGGATTTTACAGTCAGGGCTCATGATCGTTTCCCCGCCCACTCGCCATACCCCGGGTCTGGCTCCGCCCCCTGCGATCGTGGCATTCTTATGAATCACATAGGGGTGTTCCCGTATCGCTGACGCCAAAGATCGAATCGTGAACCAAGCGCAATATATTCCGCACGTAACGTATACCTCGTGCGCAGATTCCTTTTATTAAATAATTTATACGTCATGTGTCTCCGCCCCCTCATTAACATATCAATGCCTCGACGCGGGGAGGCCACGTGTCGCTCTCTGTGTGTCACGACACGATCCACGGGAATCAGCGACTCCCCAAATCCCGAACGTTTGAGGTTTACGTTAAACAGTAACGAATCTGATGGGGAGACGCGCCCTGTTATTAACCCCTTCACTGCCAAGCGAAGGAACCACTGGCTTTTTTGGGGCGATTAGTGTTAAATTCTATAATATTAAATATTTGGGAATATTCCCAGTGTACCTCGCTGTGATAACCGATTTGACAGACGTCACCGCCTGCTGGCCATAAGGCGTTACTGCGGTTCAGGTGTCGGTGCAGATCAGCTGGGGAGACGTCACCGCCTGCTGGCCATAAGACGTTACTGCGGTTCAGGTGTCGGTGCAGATCAGCTGGGGAGATGTCACCGCCTGCTGGCCATAAGACGTTACTGCAGGTCAGGTGTCGGTGCAGATCAGCTGGGGAGACGTCACCGCCTGCTGGCCATAAGACGTTACTGCAGGTCAGGTGTCGGTGCAGATCAGCTGGGGAGATGTCACCGCCTGCTGGCCATAAGACGTTACTGCGGTTCAGGTGTCGGTGCAGATCAGCTGGGGAGACGTCACCGCCTGCTGGCCATAAGGCGTTACTGCGGTTCAGGTGTCGGTGCAGATCAGCTGGGGAGACGTCACCGCCTGCTGGCCATAAGACGTTACTGCGGTTCAGGTGTCGGTGCAGATCAGCTGGGGAGATGTCATTCAGACACATCCCCAGCTGGTTTTATAAAGTGTTGGCACCCCGGGCATCATGCCCACGCTGCTAAAACTTTAGGAGCATGTTCTGGGGCTCCTGTGCTCCTGAATACATGATCAAAGTAGTGAAGGGGTTAATATAGAAAGCAAAAGCCCTCCCCCCTCGAGCTCACATTCTGCAGAGAGAGGCCTGTGCCCCCAGAGAGAGAGAGAGAGGCCTGTGCCCCCAGAGCTCACAGAGAGAGAGAGGCCTGTGCCCCCAGAGCTCACAGAGAGAGAGAGGCCTGTGCCCCCAGAGCTCAGAGAGAGGCCTGTGCCCCAGAGCTCAGAGAGAGGCCTGTGCCCCCAGAGCTCAGAGAGAGAGAGGCCTGTGCCCCCAGAGCTCAGAGAGAGAGGCCTGTGCCCCCAGAGCTCAGAGAGAGAGGCCTGTGCCCCCAGAGCTCAGAGAGAGAGAGGCCTGTGCCCCCAGAGCTCAGAGAGAGAGAGGCCTGTGCCCCCAGAGCTCAGAGAGAGAGAGGCCTGTGCCCCCAGAGCTCAGAGAGAGAGAGGCCTGTGCCCCCAGAGCTCAGAGAGAGAGAGGCCTGTGCCCCAGAGCTCAGAGAGAGAGAGGCCTGTGCCCCAGAGCTCAGAGAGAGAGAGGCCTGTGCCCCAGAGCTCAGAGAGAGAGAGGCCTGTGCCCCGAGCTCAGAGAGAGAGAGGCCTGTGCCCCCAGAGCTCAGAGAGAGAGAGCCTGTCCCCCAGAGCTCAGAGAGAGAGAGGCCTGTGCCCCCAGAGCTCAGAGAGAGAGAGGCCTGTGCCCCCAGAGCTCAGAGAGAGAGAGAGAGAGGCCTGTGCCCCCAGAGCTCAGAGAGAGAGAGAGGCCTGTGCCCCCAGAGCTCAGAGAGAGAGAGAGAGGCCTGCTGGCCATAAGGCGTTACTGCGGTTCAGGTGTCGGTGCAGATCAGCTGGGGAGACGTCACCGCCTGCTGGCCATAAGACGTTACTGCAGGTCAGGTGTCGGTGCAGATCAGCTGGGGAGATGTCACCGCCTGCTGGCCATAAGACGTTACTGCAGGTCAGGTGTCGGTGCAGATCAGCTGGGGAGACGTCACCGCCTGCTGGCCATAAGACGTTACTGCGGTTCAGGTGTCGGTGCAGATCAGCTGGGGAGACGTCACCGCCTGCTGGCCATAAGGCGTTACTGCGGTTCAGGTGTCGGTGCAGATCAGCTGGGGAGATGTCATGCAGACACATCCCCAGCTGGTTTTATAAAGTGTTGGCACCCCGGGCATCATGCCCACGCTGCTAAAACTTTAGGAGCATGTTCTGGGGCTCCTGTGCTCCTGAATACATGATCAAAGTAGTGAAGGGGTTAATATAGAAAGCAAAAGCCCTCCCCCCTCGAGCTCACATTCTGCAGAGAGAGGCCTGTGCCCCCAGAGAGAGAGGCCTGTGCCCCCAGAGCTCACAGAGAGAGAGAGAGGCCTGTGCCCCCAGAGCTCACAGAGAGAGAGAGGCCTGTGCCCCAGAGCTCAGAGAGAGAGAGGCCTGTGCCCCAGAGCTCAGAGAGAGAGAGGCCTGTGCCCCAGAGCTCAGAGAGAGAGGCCTGTGCCCCAGAGCTCAGAGAGAGAGAGGCCTGTGCCCCCAGAGCTCAGAGAGAGAGGCCTGTGCCCCCAGAGCTCAGAGAGAGAGGCCTGTGCCCCCAGAGCTCAGAGAGAGAGAGGCCTGTGCCCCAGAGCTCAGAGAGAGAGAGGCCTGTGCCCCCAGAGCTCAGAGAGAGAGAGGCCTGTGCCCCAGAGCTCAGAGAGAGGCCTGTGCCCCAGAGCTCAGAGAGAGAGAGGCCTGTGCCCCAGAGCTCAGAGAGAGAGAGAGAGAGAGGCCTGTGCCCCCAGAGCTCACAGAGAGAGAGAGGCCTGTGCCCCCAGAGCTCAGAGAGAGAGAGAGAGGCCTGTGCCCCCAGAGCTCAGAGAGAGAGAGGCCTGTGCCCCCAGAGCTCAGAGAGAGAGAGGCCTGTGCCCCCAGAGCTCAGAGAGAGAGAGGCCTGTGCCCCCAGAGCTCAGAGAGAGAGAGAGGCCTGTGCCCCCAGAGCTCAGAGAGAGAGAGAGAGGCCTGTGCCCCCAGAGCTCAGAGAGAGAGAGAGGCCTGTGCCCCAGAGCTCAGAGAGAGAGAGGCCTGTGCCCCCAGAGCTCAGAGAGAGAGAGGCCTGTGCCCCAGAGCTCAGAGAGAGGCCTGTGCCCCAGAGCTCAGAGAGAGAGAGGCCTGTGCCCCAGAGCTCAGAGAGAGAGAGAGAGAGAGGCCTGTGCCCCCAGAGCTCAGAGAGAGAGAGAGGCCTGTGCCCCCAGAGCTCAGAGAGAGAGAGAGAGGCCTGTGCCCCCAGAGCTCAGAGAGAGAGAGGCCTGTGCCCCCAGAGCTCAGAGAGAGAGAGGCCTGTGCCCCAGAGCTCAGAGAGAGAGAGGCCTGTGCCCCCAGAGCTCAGAGAGAGAGAGAGGCCTGTGCCCCAGAGCTCACAGAGAGAGAGAGAGGCCTGTGCCCCCAGAGCTCAGAGAGAGAGAGAGGCCTGTGCCCCAGAGCTCAGAGAGAGAGAGGCCTGTGCCCCCAGAGCTCAGAGAGAGAGAGGCCTGTGCCCCAGAGCTCAGAGAGAGGCCTGTGCCCCCAGAGCTCAGAGAGAGAGAGGCCTGTGCCCCCAGAGCTCAGAGAGAGAGAGGCCTGTGCCCCCAGAGCTCAGAGAGAGAGAGCCTGTGCCCCCAGAGCTCAGAGAGAGAGAGGCCTGTGCCCCCAGAGCTCAGAGAGAGAGAGAGAGGCCTGTGCCCCCAGAGCTCAGAGAGAGGCCTGTGCCCCCAGAGCTCAGAGAGAGAGAGGCCTGTGCCCCCAGAGCTCAGAGAGAGAGAGAGAGGCCTGTGCCCCCAGAGCTCAGAGAGAGGCCTGTGCCCCCAGAGCTCAGAGAGAGAGAGAGGCCTGTGCCCCCAGAGCTCACAGAGAGAGAGAGGCCTGTGCCCCAGAGCTCACAGAGAGAGAGAGGCCTGTGCCCCCAGAGCTCACAGAGAGAGAGAGGCCTGTGCCCCCAGAGCTCTCAATCGAATGTAAACAAAGACCCTCGCCCCATGAGCTTACAATCTGCAAACCTGGCCCCAAGCTCCCCCCCCCCCCTGGACCCAATGCAGAATATTTTGGCCGCCGTCATTTTTTCATTGGCTGCAGGACACGAGGCTCTCGTGATCCAAACCCATGACTAGAAATGTCCACATTCCTCCGGCCCGGTCTGTTTAATTGACCCGAATGTCTTCTCCATCCGGCTCTGCTGCCTCCGGCCCCTTCAGACTCGCCCTGTCACGAAATCAAAGAACTCTGCAGCCTTCCCCTCCACCTGGGGACCCCAAATGCAAACCCCCCTCCACCTGGGGAGCCCGGGACCCCAAATGCAAACCCCCCCTCTCACCTGGGGAGCCTGGGACCCCAAATGCAAACCCCCCTCCACCTGGGGAGCCCGGGACCCCAAATGCAAACCCCCCTCCACCTGGGGAGCCCGGGACCCCAAATGCAAACCCCCCTCCACCTGGGGAGCCCGGACCCCAAATGCAAACCCCCCCTCTCACCTGGGGAGCCCGGGACCCCAAATGCAAACCCCCCTCCACCTGGGGAGCCCGGGACCCCAAATGCAAACCCTCCCACTCACCTGGGGAGCCCGGGACCCCAAATGCAAACCCTCCCACTCACCTGGGGAGCCCGGGACCCCAAATGCAAACCCCCCTCCACCTGGGGAGCCCGGGACCCCAAATGCAAACCCCCCCACTCACCTGGGGAGCCCGGGACCCCAAATGCAAACCCCCCCCCCTCCCCTGCCTGTGTAGGAACCTGATGCCGGGGAAACGTTTCCATCGGGGGGGGGGGGCACTAATAGCCGTATCTGCTCCAGATTCACGAGAAGGAAGCGTTCAGTCACTGAGGGGTTAAAGAGGGCAGCTCCTCCCACTGCACAGGGGTACCCCGTGGATTTACTGACCATATGCAGTAAGGACACAATACAGGGAGTCTGGGATTCACTGATATGTCTGTGTTACAGAGAGAGGACACAATACAGGGAGTCTGGTGTTTCCCTTTAATCCAGTGTTTCCCGCGCCTGGTCCTCCAGGTCCCCCTAACAGGTCAGGTTTGCAGGATATGTGAAGCGCAGGTTAGATATGATTTGCTGCTCTGTGATTGGAGGATTCAGTCTGCATTTCCCAGGGGAATCCTGTAAACCTGTCCTGTTAGAGGGTCGTGAGGACAGGTTTGGGAAGCGCTGCTTTCAGGTTTGCTGTCAGGTGATGGAGGTTTGCGGAGCTTGTGAGTAGAATCGTGCACTTGGTATGAAGTCGCCTCCCAGGCCGCGTTTAACTCTTCACACAAAGCGCTGCCGGGTAAATGAAGTTCACTTGGCAGCGGCCGCCGCCGGACACAATGCATTTACTGTAACGGGATCCCACAAGCCGCTATTGTTCAGGGGGAAAAAAAATGATTCAAAACCTATTGCTTTTAAGAAAAGGACCTTGTGGAGCGAAATGAAGTGTTTCGGGGTCATTGCTGAGTCAGGGGACCCCCCCCCCCCCCGCTGTCACATTGTGTCAGACACTCGCCCCTCCTGCACATTAAATACACAGTAACACAGGGCGAGAAACGGCTTCATCAGCAGATCACTTCCCCCGTCTCCCCGGGATCCGCTCTATAGATCTGATCACAATACTCTGAGGGATCTTACAGGGATCTATAACGCTTTCTCTGTGTCTCCCTGGGATCCGCTCTATAGATCTGATCACAATACTCTGAGGGATCTTACAGGGATCTATAAAGCTTTCTCTGTGTCTCCCTGGGATCCGCTCTATAGATCTGATCACAATACTCTGAGGGATCTTACAGGGATCTATAAAGCTTTCTCCGTGTCTCCCTGGGATCCGCTCTATAGATCTGATCACAATACTCTGAGGGATCTTACAGGGATCTATAAAGCTTTCTCTGTGTCTCCCTGGGATCCGCTCTATAGATCTGATCACAATACCTCAGATTACTGGAATGGATTGATACTATCAGCGTTATTCAAAGAGAATCGAAAAGCCGCCGCACGTTCGATTCGGCGATCCCATTTCGGGGACCCTGCGGTTTATTCAGCATACACCACAGGGTCCCTGAATTGCAGTGAAAAGTCGCCGCAAACCCGGCGAACACTCACCTCAAAACCCGACGAACGCACACTTAAACCCACAAAAACATCTGGATTAACCCCGCCGAACACGCTGGAGAAACCCGAGCAGGAGCCGATCGGAGCGCAGAGCAGTCGCCGGAAAAACCTGACACCACAGACGAATGGAGTGAAGAAAAAAAAAAAACAGTTTGCTTGAATGTGTGAAAAGTGAAACGCTGTTTGCAAAGAAACTACTGAGCGAAAACGTCTGAAATTTACATATAAAATCCAATGAATGATAATAAAAAGGCTGTTACAGAAAAAAGAAAAAACGATTAAAAAAAGACAGAAAAGAAAAATTATCACGAAAAATCTATAAATAAAGAGACTTTTTGCTGCAGAATTTTATAATGAACGGTTTATTAGATATTGAATTAAAACGGGAATATTTTTAACATTGAAGCCTATGGGATTCGCCTGAATAAACCTGCCGAATTAAACCACCGAATGACAGGGCAATTCGGCAGCTATTCACTGCTGGTTTTTGTTCTCTGAATAGCCGAAGCATTGCTTCTCTATGGGGATTTCACTGCCCTCGAACAGGCACCGTATGTGCAGGCAATTCGCCAGGATTTGGCGTATTGCCTGCTCTCTGGATAGCCGAATGGCCAGGAAAGGTAACCGAACGCTGATTTTCACTGCTCTGTTTCCTTTCGGCCACTATTGGGATCTCTTTGAATAACCTGATTGTCTTGTGTCAGCATGCAGTGCCCGTCTCTGCCCACCAGGTGGTGCTGTGCCAGTGCCCCAAGGTGGTGGTTTTATTTGCAGAGGGTGCTTAGTTCTCCATTAACCTTTTATGTGCCAGATTCGGATTGTGTGCCAGGGGTTAATATGGGCTGCGTTTCATCCAGTGTAGGAATATCGCTCCTCCTCGCCGTCTGTGCCGCCAACACCACAGTGTGACTCATGTGTAACACACCCAGACACAAGCCCGGCCTGACCCAGCGCTGACTGCAATCAGGCACCTCCCGGAACACCGTGTAACCCTCCAGAAACCAGGGGGTACAGAACAACCTGCCCGGATAAACGAGGCCAGAGTGCGAACCACAAAGGGTTAACTGTGACTAACAGCTCAGTGCTACTGCGCAGCTCTGTTATACACCCGCACACCCTGAATATATGGAGGAGCCCCTAAAAACACCCGCACACCCTGAATATATGGAGGAACCCCTAAAAACACACCCACACACCCTGAATATATGGAGGAACCCCTAAAAACACACCCGCACACCTTGAATATATGGAGGAGCCCTAAAAACACACCCGCACACCCTGAATATATGGAGGAGCCCCTAAAAACACACCCGCACACCCTGAATATATGGAGGAGCCCTAAAAAACACACCCGCCACACCCTGAATATATGGAGGAGCCCCTAAAAAGACACCCGCACACCCTGAATATATGGAGGAACCCCTAAAAAGACACCCGCACACCCTGAATATATGGAGGAACCCCTAAAAAACACACCCGCACACCCTGAATATATGGAGGAACCCCTAAAAACACACCCGCACACCCTGAATATATGGAGGAACCCCTAAAAACACACACCGCACACCTTGAATATATGGAGGAGCCCCTAAAAAATACACCCGCACACCCTGAATATATGGAGGAGCCCCTAAAAATACACCGCACACCCTGAATATATTGGAGGAGCCCCTAAAAAGACACCCGCACACCCTGAATATTTGGAGGAACCCCTAAAAACACACCCGCACACCCTGAATATATGGAGGAACCCCTAAAAACACACCCGCACACCTTGAATATATGGAGGAGCCCCTAAAAAGACACCCGCACACCCTGAATTATATGGAGGAGCCCTAAAAATACACCCGCACACCCTGAATATGTGGAGGAACCCCTAAAAACACACCCGCACACCCTGAATATATGGAGGAGCCCCTAAAAACACACCCGCACACCCAATATATGGAGGAACCCCTAAAAAACACACCCGCACACCTTGAATATATGGAGGAGCCCCTAAAAAGACACCCGCACACCCTGGAATTATTGGAGGAACCTCTAAAAACACACCCGCACACCCTGAATATATGGAGGAGCTCCTTTTAAACACTCGCACACCCTGAATATATGGAGGAGCCTCTAAAAAGACACCCGCACACCCTGAATATATGGAGGAGCCCCTAAAAACACACCCGCACACCCTGAATATATGGAGGAGCCCCAAAAACACACCCGCACACCCTGAATATATGGAGGAGCCCCTAAAAAGACACCCGCACACCCTGAATATATGGAGGAGCCCCTAAAAACACCCGCACACCCTGAATATATGGAGGAACCCCTAAGGCTAGGGTCAGACTGAGGCAGTGCGAACGCGCGTGCAGCCGCACATAATCACGGCCGCACTAGCAGCAGATGCCGGGCAATGACGGCCAATATACGAAGTACGGTCGCACAAAAGTCCGGCCGCGCGCAACGCAGGCGCAAACAAACGCATTTTTTTTCGAGAACGTGAAACCACTAGTACTGACGTACAGAGTGCGCTGCGTCCGCGCTAGCGGCGTGTGTGCGTGAATTAGGAGACGTCAGACGCTGCTAATGTCCGGCCAACATAAACGTCCAGACCCAAAAAGTGTTTTATTGATGATCCGTACAAAATCACGGATGAAACTGCGCAATAGTATGACCGCTATTGCGTATTCCGGGAAAAAATACGTCCATATCGTTCGAACGCACTTTTTCACGGACAACGTGAAAAATGCGTTAGTCTGACCCTAGCCTAAAAACACCCTGAATATATGGAGGAACCCCTAAAAACACACCCGCACACCCTGACTATATGGGGGAACCCATAAAAACACCCACACACCCTGAATATATAGAGGAACCCCTAAAAACACACCCGCACACCCTGAATATATGGAGGAGACCCTAAAAACACACCCGCACACCCTGAATATATGGAGGAGCCCCTAAAACACACCCACACACCCTGAATATATGGAGGAACCCCTAAAAAGACACCCGCACACCCTGAATATATGGAGGAACCCCTAAAAACACACCCACACACCCTGAATATATGGAGGAACCCATAAAAACACCCACACACCCTGAATATATGGAGGAACCCCTAAAAAGACACCCGCACACCCTGAATATATGGAGGAACCCCTAAAAAGACACCCGCACACCCTGAATATATGGAGGAACCCCTAAAAAGACACCCGCACACCCTGAATATATGGAGGAACCCCTAAAAAGACACCCGCACACCCTGAATATATGGAGGAACCCCTAAAAAGACACCCGCACACCCTGAATATATGGAGGAGCCCCTAAAAAAATACACCACACACACCCTGAATATATGGAGGAACCCCTAAAATGACACCCGCACACCCTGAATATATGGAGGAACCCCTAAAAAGACACCCGCACACCCTGAATATATGGAGGAACCCCTAAAAAGACACCCACACACCCTGAATATATAGAGGAACCCCTAAAAACACACCCGCACACCTGAATATATGGAGGAGCCCCTAAAAATACACCGCACACACCCTGAATATATAGAGGAACCCCTAAAAACCAACCCGCACACCCTGAATATATGGAGGAACCCCTAAAAACACACCCTGAATATATGGAGGAACCCCTAAAAAGACACCCGCACACCCTGAATATATGGAGGAACCCCTAAAAAGACCCCACACACCCTGAATATAATGGAGGAACCCCTAAAAAGACACCCCACACCACCTGAATATATGGAGGAGCCCCTAAAAACACCCGCACACCCTGAATATATGGAGGAACCCCTAAAAAGACACCCACACACCCTGAATATATAGAGGAACCCCTAAAAACACACCCGCACACCCTGAATATATGGAGGAACCCCTAAAAACACACCCTGAATATATGGAGGAACCTCTAAAAACACACCCGCACACCCTGAATATATGGAGGAGCCCCTAAAAATACTCCCGCACACCCTGAATATATGGAGTAGCCCCTAAAAACACACCCGCACACCCTGAATATATAGAGGAGCCCCTAAAAACACACCCACAAACCCTGAATATGTGGAGGAGCCCATAAAAACACACCCGGACACCCTGAATATATGGAGGAACCCCTAAAAATACACCCACACACCCTGAATATATAGAGGAGCCCCTAAAAACACCCACACACCTGAATATATGGAGGAGCCCCTAAAACACACCCGCACACCCTGAATATATGGAGGAACCCCTAAAAACACACCCACACACCCTGAATATATAGAGGAACCCCTAAAGCCACCCGCACACCCTGAATATATGGAGGAGCCCCTAAAAACACACCTGCACACCCTGAATATATGGAGGAACCCCTATAAAGACACCCGCACACCCTGAATATATGGAGGAGCCCCTAAAAACACACCCACACACCCTGAATATATGGAGGAGCCCTAAAAACACACCCGCACACCCTGAATATATGGAGGAGCCCCTAAAAAGTCACCCGCACACCCTGAATATATGGAGGACCCCTAAAAAGTCACCCGCACACCCTGAATATATGGAGGAGCCCCTAAAAACACACCCGCACACCCTGAATATATGGAGGAACCCCTAAAAACACACCCACACACACCCGATGAATATATGGAGGAACCCCTAAAAACACACCCACACACCCTGAATATATAGAGGAGCCCCTAAAAACACACCCGCACACCCTGAATATATAGAGGAGCCCCTAAAAACACACCCACACACCCTGAATATATGGAGGAACCCCTAAAAACACACCCACACACCCTGAATATATGGAGGATCTCTGTAAAGGAGGGACAGGGGGTTTTGTGCGCGTCGATATAGGGACTGCCTCTCATTAATAGGGACGCTTGGGAGTTGTGAGATATGCGTGTGCTGTGCTCGGCGCTTTACGATGTGTTGGACGCGCTCCTGGCATCCTCCTGATCCAGCACATGGTGCGGCGCTGCTGACATGGAAGGGGTTAAGCGCGGTTAGTGCTCCGCGCTCGGCGTTGCATTGTGCGATGCGGCCCTCGCTGCGCTGTGTGAGTGTGACCGTGTGAATCGAATGGGAAATGAATCACGGTATTCAGCTTTCTGGGTTGAAATCCCCCTCTATTGTGTAATAAAGAGTTGGTGATGGTCATTTCGGAGTCACCGCCGGACCCTCGGCCTGACTCATGGCGGTGACTCTGCGGCCGGAGTTCCTGGGAAATCGCTGACTTGGGGGATTCTCAGAATTCTTTGTTCTTCACTTTGAGCCAAATTTCCAGAAACTGCTTTTCGATTCGCCCGGGTGTCACCTTGTGATGAATCACTGCCCCTGCGGAGTAATGCGGCGCCGCAGCGCGATCTGCAGCTCTGCGCTGCGTGATGGACACCAGAATGTCCCGGGTCTGTGCCTGCAAGGCTTGCAATCTAAAACTGGTGAGGATCGCAGGGAGAGATCTGTGCCACGAGTGGATCTCTCGAATCTCTCACCTGGAGGAGATTAAGGTCCTGAGACACAAGAGGTTGCGGCACCATTGGGCTCTGTATCCCCCCCCCCCAGCAGGCTGCGTGCAATCCCCGAGCACCGCGTCATTAAGTCGCCTCGCTGGCTCCATCGTCATGGCAGACCCTGAGCAACAGCCATTGTTCTTGGACAAAGGCAACTTCCTCTGGCTGTCGAAGAAAGTCCTGCTCTGATGTCACGGTGTGTCCAGAAATATCCTCCAAGCCGCTCCTTCCAGTGAACGGATACTCGTCCTGCAACCACGGCGGCTCCACAGCCGTACGCCACGTCGACTCCGCGGAGGAGAACTCAGAGGGAAATCTCAGATTTTACTCACTCATTCTCATGTCTCCCATTCTGGGATTTTGGGTTAAAATGCGCTTTTTGCACCTCAAATCACCACAACGCACCAATTTAGCGAATAAGCCCCAAAGCGTTTCCATCCGTCTAGCCTCTCTTTGATGAGATGTTTCTAGGTGTAGCTTCTCATTTGACCAATGAACCTTCAATGGTTAGAGGTTTCTGACTATAGGAGAACGATTAAAGTGTCACCTGTGTATAAAACGAGTCTGCGAAAACACGTCCCCTGCCTTATTTCTCGTTTTTCGGGCTCTGATCCCAGCGGATTCACTATATAAAGATCTGTATTAGGAGAGGAGACAGTGGGCAGCCTCGTCTTGTTCGTTTCCTGATTTGCTCAGGGCCGGATTTATAACTAGGCAGAGTAGGTATGTGCATTCAGGCGCCTGCCAGAAGGTGGCGCCTTACTCTGTGTAAAATAAATAAGAATAATATATATATATTTGTAACCATTTAGATGACTGTATCTCTGGAGCCCTAAGGGCTAGAGGGTCATATGAGCACTGGTGTATTTTGGCCTAGGCCAACAAGGCCTAGGCCTAGGGCGGCACTTTCCAGGGGGCGGCGGCCCGCTGGGTGGCCCCACCCCTAAAAATTTTTTTTATTACTTTTGCAAACTTTTACCAGGAAGGAAACATTGAGATGTCACTAATTTTCAAGTATGTCCTGGGTAGGCAAGGCCTAGGCTTTCACTTTCCAGGGGGCAACAAAAAACCTCACCACTAATTGGGTTACTCACAGAGCACCGAAATGACGCCAACATGTTGGTGTTCTGTAGTTCCTTGCACTTCGGGGAATAAAATTTCCCCACCCTGCAGTGAATTCACCATTCACCGCAGGGTCCCCAAAGTGCACGGAGTCGGCCGCTGTATGCTGCCACCGCAAACCCATGGCCTGCTGTTTTCAAAAGAACTGCTGAACGAAAATGTCTGGAATTTACATATAAGATCCTATGATTGATAATAAAAAGTTCTGTTACAGAAAAAAGAAAAACCGCTATTAAAAAAAAGGGGGGGGATTTTGCCAAAAAAAATCTGAAAAATTACTAAAAGGTACTAAAAAAAAATATCAATAAATAAATAAAGACTTTTTACTGCAGATTAAAATAATAAATGGTTTATTAGATATTGCATAAAAACGGGAATATTTTTAACATTGAAACCTATGGGGTTCGCCTGAATAAACCTGCTGATTGAAACCACCGAACATCATGGCATTTCACTGCCATTTCTCTGCTGTTTGGTGTTCTCTGAATAGATTAACCATTACTTCTCTATGGGGATTTGCAATGCCTTCAAACAGCACCGTACTTGCTGGCAGTTCGCCAAACTTGTGTGTGAGCATATCACAGAGCAGTGGTGTACTTAGAGGAGTGGCGGAGGGCGGACCGCCCCAGGTACCAGTGATTATTGGGGTGTCATTAGGGGGTACTGGGAGGTGCCACTGTCACCGTGTGTCAGCTTTGAGCGGTGTTCTCAAACAATGAGCAGCGGAGCAGGGTGTTTGCATATGGAATAAAATCGAATAGAATAAAAATCCCCCTCTCCTCCCTCCATAGCTCCTCCCTGCCCCGCAGCAGCTCTAGGAGAGGGGAGGGGGATGTGATTTGTGTCCAAAGAGAGAAGATGACAGTAAACGGCAGGTAAAGGGGGGGGGGTTTCAGCAGAATATGAAGCCCTGTCTGCTTACTGCTGTTTAAAGTGGACCTTTCCTTAACCAGCACTGCAGTGATAGAAATTTGTCATTGAGCTGCCTGGCTCCTGGTGAGGCTGCATGCATGCAGGTCACACTCGGTCCGGCCAGTCAGGTGGTACATGCACGCAGCTGCCCGCAGCTGCCCACCCTTTCGTTAACATGGACTGTCACTCTATTCTGGACTGAACACCCACCGGGAAGGGAATCAAAGCCACGGTGCACCCTCTGGCAGTGGCACCCCACTGCTGACAAGATGGCTCCATGCACAGGCACAGCCGCGATCCTAACGCGGCCTGGAGTTACCTCCTGCTGAGTCTCTACACAGTCCCTGCTGACTCTGCACACAGCCCTACCGCGGAGGCCGGTAAATGTAGAATAAATAATTGCTGGGTGCTCATACACTCGGTTTGCTGCGAGTTTTATTGCAGTGGATTCTGATACGCTGACACACACCACACATTGCATTGCTGGGAGTTTTATTGCAGTGGATTCTGATACGCTGACACACACCACAAATTGCATTGCTGGGAGTTTTATTGCTGTGGATTCTGTGATACACACTGCACATTACTGTGAGTTTTATTGCCCTGGAGCTCTGGGATACGTTCATACACACTGCACATTACTGTGAGTTTTATTGCTGTGCAGTTCTGTGATATGCTCATACACAGTGCACATTTCTGTGGGTTTTATTGCTGTGCAGCTCTGTGATACGCTCATATGCAGTGCACGTTTCTGTGGATTTTATTGTTCAGCCAATTAGAGCGGCTGTGATCCAGTATACTTGACATGCGTGGCTGTTCTTTGTAAAAATGCTTGAATTTAAACATTTCATAATTTTCTTTATCTCAATAGATACATTTGAAATGGTATACAAAATATACAAGTAGGCACGTGGTATCCACTTTTAATATAAAGAGAGGAAAAGGCGTAGCTCTAAGAGGAAAAGGTGGAGCTTAAAGAGGAAGGGTGGGGATTAACCAGGAAGAGGTGTGGCCTTGACAGGAAGGGGTGCCTCAAATTTAAATTAGGGGATGCACGAGTTTAGTCAGGCCTAGGGCAGCGCAAAACCTAAATACACCACTGCATATGAGGTATCGTTGGAAAGGCCGGGTTATGGCCGTTCCACTGATACCAAACATAACCAGGTTAGATTTACATACAGATAAAATAATGTTTTTTCTGTTTTTTCTAACGCAGAGCTATTATTCAGTTTACAATTATAAAGCGCACAGTGATGCTGCGCTAACTCACCTTCTCATTTCCCACACTGCAAGCAAGTGAGGAGCTGATGTTTAATTGACAACCTAGACTGTGGCGCTGCAGTGAGGAGAGACAGGGGGAGTTTGGAAACTGCATCTTTGAATTGTACAGCGCACAATTATTATACATTATAATCAGCGTTATTTTGCGTTGATACATTATAATCAGCGTTATTTTGCGTTGATACACTATAATCAGCGTTATTTTGCGTTGATACATTATAATCAGCGTTATTTTGCGTTGATACACTATAATCAGCGTTATTTTGCGTTGATACATTATAATCAGCGTTATTTTGCGTTGATACATTATAATCAGCGTTATTTTGCGTTGATACATTATAATCAGCGTTATTTTGCTGAATTATATCTTTCCGGACACAGGAATCCTGGAATTATTAGGCAATCTACGCGCAGTTTGTAACGCACAGCCTGTACGCGCATAATTTTAGCAACTCCTAAAAGCTGGTGTTAATGGCAAATGCTATCAACCTGCTGAAACCAAATACACCAGGCCAAAAAAACACACGAAGCAAAGTATAGTTACACATTCTACACATACCCAAACCAATAAAATGGAGAAGTTGTGTGTGCTTTTCTTTTGATGCAGTATATATGCGCAGATTGACTTTGACAGGTGCAAAAACTTAATGGGAGACAATTCTTCCTTCTGATTGGCTGAATCGCGTGAAAAAAACAGTCCGCACAATGATTTCTGCGTGCAACGTTACTGCACGCGCGTCTGTGCACGTCCATTTTACGCGTGTTAAAAAGGATGAAAAAATGAGTGCAGATTGTAATTCCGGTGTTAATTTATGCGCGTTAACGTTTGACGCTTTGCGCAAAAATTCACGCGTTGCGGGAGCGTTTTTGTGTGAAGAATGTAATAGAGCCCTCAGTGTCTGAAATCAGTCTGAGCTCCCGGACGCGGGGGGGGGGGGGGTCCAGAATTCTGCCCCCCCCCCACCTTCCCATTAAAAAATGTTTAAATAGACAGTTTAATACTTAAAATAATTCTGATTTCTAGTTTTCTAGAGAAAAATCCGCCTTTCTCTTAAAACTTAAAAAAACACAATTCTACAATCTTTTTACACTTTAGTTAATTTTATGGAGAAAGAAGGTGTCTGTGGCAGGAAGGGGCGTGTTAGTGCCAGGCTCCGCCCTCTGCCTGTAATGCCTAATTGTAAATCTGGCCCTGCTGGAAAAAGGAAAAATCCAGAACCGGGAAGAAGAAATGTTCACAAACACCTCCTTTCTTTTATATTATCAGATTAATACATTGATGTTTTGTTTTCTTATATAAACATGTGACTTTCCATATACAGATCAGAGATCACATCCCTCACCCCGTAATCAGGAAACTTAAAGACAGCCTTAATATTCCTCAAACATTGCGATCACCACCAGGCGACCCTCCTGCCCCATCAGCAAATCGAAATCTATATCCTAAAGCGATCACATTAACCGTGAGCCTAGACTGCACAAAATCCAAAAATAAACAGGCATCTACTACCCTTTCTATATCACTGTTACTGCCCCCACTGGGAGGCTATTCCATGTATCTACTACCCTTTCTATATCACTGTTACTGCTCCCACTGGGAGGCTATTCTATGTATCTACTACCCTTTCTATATCACTGTTACTGCTGCCACTGGGAGACTATTCCATGTATCTACTACCCTTTCTATATCACTGTTACTGCTCCCACTGGGAGGTTATTCCATGTATCTACTACCCTTTCTATATCACTGTTACTGCCCCCACTGGGAGACTATTCCATGTATCTACTACCCTTTCTATATCGCTGTTACTGCCCCCACTGGGAGACTATTCCATGTATCTACTACCCTTTCTATATCACTGTTACTGCCCCCACTGGGAGGCTATTCCATGTATCTACTACCCTTTCTATATCACTGTTACTGCCCCCACTGGGAGACTATTCCATGTAACTACTACCCTTTCTATATCACTGTTACTGCCCCCACTGGGAGGCTATTCCATGTATCTACTGCCCTTTCTATATCACTGTTACTGCTCCCACTGGGAGGTATTCCATGTATCTACTACCCTTCTATATCACTGTTACTGCTCCCACTGGGAGGTTATTCCATGTATCTACTACCTTTCTATATCACTGTTACTGCCCCCACTGGAGACTATTCCATGTATCTACTACCCTTTCTATATCACTGTTACTGCCCCCACTGGGAGGCTATTCCATGTATCTACTGCCCTTTCTATATCACTGTTACTGCTCCCACTGGGAGGCTATTCCATGTATCTACTACCCTTTCTATATCACTGTTACTGCTCCCACTGGGAGGCTATTCCATGTATCTACTACCCTTTCTATATCACTGTTACTGCTCCCACTGGGAGGCTATTCCATGTATCTACTACCCTTTCTATATCGCTGTTACTGCCCCCACTGGGAGGCTATTCCATGTATCTACTACCCTTTCTATATCGCTGTTACTGCACCCACTGGGAGGCTATTCCATGTATCTACTACCCTTTCTATATCACTCTTACTGCCCCCACTGGGAGGCTATTCCATGTATCTACTACCCTTTCTATATCACTGTTACTGCACCCACTGGGAGGCTATTCCATGTATCTACTACCCTTTCTATATCACTCTTACTGCCCCCACTGGGAGGCTATTCCATGTATCTACTACCCTTTCTATATCACTGTTACTGCACCCACTGGGAGGCTATTCCATGTATCTACTACCCTTTCTATATCACTGTTACTGCACCCACTGGGAGGCTATTCCATGTATCTACTACCCTTTCTATATCACTCTTACTGCCCCCACTGGGAGGCTATTCCATGTATCTACTACCCTTTCTATATCACTGTTACTGCACCCACTGGGAGGCTATTCCATGTATCTACCCTTTCTATATCACTGTTACTGCACCCACTGGGAGGCTATTCCATGTACTCTACTGCCTTCTTCTATATCACTGTTACTGCTCCCACTTGGAGCTATTCCATGTATCTACTACCCTTTCTATATCATTGTTTTAACTGCACCCACTGGGAGGCTATTCCATGTATCTACTAACCTTTCTATATCACTGTTACTGCTTCCCACTGGAGCTATTCCATGTATCTACTACCTCTTCTATATCGTGTTACTGCCCCCACTGGGAGCTATTCCATGTATCTACTTCTTTCTATATCGCTGTTACTGCCACCCACTGGGAGGCGCTATCCATGTATCTACTACCCTTTCTATACGCTGTTACTGCACCCACTGGAGCTATTCCATGTATCTACTACCCTTTCTATATCACTGTTACTGCCCCACTGGAGGCTATTCCATGTATCTACTACCCTTTCTATATCACTGTTACGGCTCCCACTGGAGGTTATTCCATGTATCTACTGCCTTTCTATATCACTGTTACTGCTCCCACTGGGAGGCTATTCATGTATCTACTACCTTTCTATATCACTGTTACTGCTACCACTGGAGCTATTCCATGTATCTACTACCCTTTCTATATCACTCTTACTGCCCCCTGGAGGCTATTCCATGTATCTACTACCCTTTCTATATCACTGTTACTGCAACCACTGGGGGCTATTCCATGTATCTACTACCCTTTCTATATCACTCTTACTGCCCCCACTGGGGGCTATTCCATGTATCTACTACTTTCTATATCACTGTTACTGCACCACTGGAGGCTATTCCATGTATCTACTACCTTTCTATAATCACTGTATCACCCACTGGGAGGCTATTCCATGTATCTACTGCCCTTTCTATATCACTGTTACTCTCCCACTGGGAGGCTATTCCATGTATCTACTATCCCTTTCTTATATCATTGTTACTGCACCCACTGGGAGGCTATTCCATGTTCTACTACCCTTTCTATATCACTGTTACTGCTCCACTGGGAGGCTATTCCATGTATACTACCTTTCTATATCGCTGTTACTCCACCCACTGGAGGCTATTCCATGTATTACTTCCCTTTCTATATCGCTGTTACTTGCACCACTGGGAGGCTATTCCATGTATCTACTACCCTTTCTATATCGCTGTTACTGCACCACTGGAGGCTATTCCATGTATCTACTACCTTTCTATATCACTGTTATGCCCCCTGGGAGGCTATTCCATGTATCTATACCTTTCTATATCACTGTTACTGGCTCCACTGGGAGGTTATTCCATGTATCTACTGCCCTTTCTCTATATCACTGTTACTGCTCCCACTGGGAGGCTATTCCATGTATCTACTACCCTTTCTAATATCGCTGTTACTGCGCCCCTCTGGAGGATATTCCATGTATTCTACTACCCTTTCTATATCGCGTTACTGGCCCCACTGGGAGGATATTCCATGATCTACTAACCTTTCTATATCGCTGTTACTGCCCCACTGGGAGGATATTCCATGTATCTACTACCCTTTCTATATCGCTGTTACTGCCCCCACTGGGAGGCTATTCCATGTATCTACTACCCTTTCTATATCACTGTTACTGCCCCACTGGGAGGCTATTCCATGTATCTACTACCCTTTCTATATCACTGTTACTGCCCCCACTGGGAGACTATTCCATGTATCTACTACCCTTTCTATATCACTGTTACTGCCCCCACTGGGAGACTATTCCATGTATCTACTACCCTTTTCCATTCGCGCCCCTAAAACTGGCCCGGGGGTTGAGGGACCCAGATGCCGGGCAGCGCGAGAGCGCCTGCCCGGTCTTGAACAGTCCGTCCTGTGAAGTGGATGCGGCTGTGTGCGTGCGCAGCCGGTCACGTGGTCCGGCTAATCAGGTGGTACTGAGTCTCAGTACCACCTGACTGGCCGGACCGCGTGACCGGCTGCGCACGCACACAGCCGCATCCACTTCACAGGACGGACTGTTCAAGACCGGGCAGGCGCTCCCGCGCTGCCCGGCATCTGGGTCCCTCAACCCCCTGCCGGAGCTGGGGCAACAATCCAGGTGAGAGCTGGGGGCAAATCCATGACCTGGGGGCAAATCCATGTGTGACCTGGGGGCAAATCCATGAGCTGGTGGCAGTATCCATGAGCTGGGGCAAATCCATGAGCTGGGGGCAGTATCCATGAGCTGGGGGCAGTATCCATGAGCTGGGGGGCAAATCCATGAGCTGGGGGGCAAATCCATGAGCTGGGGGCAAATCCATGAGCTGGGGGGCAAATCCATGAGCTGGGGGCAAATCCATGAGCTGGAGGGGGCAAATCCATGAGCTGGGGGCAAATCCATGAGCTGGGGCAAATCCATGAGTGAGCTGGGGCAAATCCATGAGTGAGCTGGGCTGGGGGCAAATCCATGAGTGAGCGGGCAAATCCATGAGTGAGCTGGGGCAAATCCATGAGCTGGGGGCAAATCTATGAGTGAGCTGGGGCAAATCCATGAGCTGGGGGGCAAATCCATGAGCTGGGGGCAAATCCATGAGTGAGCTGGGGCAAATCCATGAGCTGGGGGCAGTATCCATGAGCTGGGGGCAGTATCCATGAGCTGGGGGCAAATCCATGAGCTGGGGGGCAAATTCCATGAGCTGGGGGCAAATCCGTGAGCTGGGGGGCAAATCCATGAGCTGGGGGCAAATCCATGAGCTGGAGGGGGCAAATCCATGAGCTGGGGGGCAAATCCATGAGCTGGGGGCAAATCCATGAGCTGGGGGCAAATCCATGAGTGAGATGGGGCAAATCCATGAGTGAGCTGGGCTGGGGGCAAATCCATGAGTGAGCTGGGGCAAATCCATGAGTGAGCTGGGGCAAATCCATGAGCTGGGGGCAAACCTATGAGTGAGCTGGGGCAAATCCATGAGCTGGGGGGCAAATCCATGAGCTGGGGGCAAATCCATGAGTGAGCTGGGGCAAATCCATGAGCTGGGGGCAGTATCCATGAGCTGGGGGCAGTATCCATGAGCTTGGGGCAGTATCCATGAGCTGGGGGGCAAATCCATGAGCTGGGGGGCAAATCCATGAGCTGGAGGGGGCAAATCCATGAGCTGGGGGGCAAATCCATGAGCTGGGGGGCAAATCCATGAGCTGGAGGGGGCAAATCCATGAGCTGGGGGCAAATCCATGAGCTGGGGGCAAATCCATGAGCTGGGGGCAAATCCATGAGTGAGCTGGGGCAAATCCATGAGTGAGCTGGGCTGGGGGCAAATCCATGAGTGAGCTGGGGCAAATCCATGAGTGAGCTGGGGCAAATCCATGAGTGAGCTGGGGCAAATCCATGAGCTGGGGGCAAATCTATGAGTGAGCTGGGGCAAATCCATGAGCTGGGGGCAAATCCATGAGCTGGGGGCAAATCCATGAGTGAGCTGGGGCAAATCCATGAGCTGGGGCAAATCCATGAGCTGGGGGCAGTATCCATGAGCTGGGGGGCAAATCCATGAGCTGGGGGGCAAATCCATGAGCTGGGGGCAAATCCATGAGCGAGCTGGGGGCAAATCCATGAGCTGGGGGCAAATCCATGAGTGAGCTGGGGCAAATCCATGAGCTGGGGGCAAATCCATGAGTGAGCTGGGGCAAATCCATGAGCTGGGGCAAATCCATGAGCTGGGGCAAATCCATGAGCTGGGGGCAAATCCATGAGTGAGCTGGGGCAAATCCATGAGCTGGGGCAAATCCATGAGTGAGCTGGGGCAAATCCATGAGCTGGGGCAAATCCATGAGTGAGCTGGGGGGCAAATCCATGTGTGAGCTGGGGCAAATCCATGAGCTGGGGGCAAATCCATGAGCTGGGGCAATATCGATAACGTGTCTACAGGTTGGGGGGGGGCGCACAATTCTTGGCTGGCCCCGGGTGCTGACAACCCACGCTACGCCACTGCTTTCTATATCCCTGTTACTGCCCCCACTGGGAGACTATTCCATGTATCTACTACCCTTTCTATATCCCTGTTACTGCTCCCACTGGGAGGATATTCCATGTATCTACTACCCTTTCTATATCGCTGTTACTGCCCCCACTGGGAGGATATTCCATGTATCTACTACCCTTTCTATATCACTGTTACTGCTCCCACTGGGAGGCTATTCCATGTATCTACTACACTTTCTATATCACTGTTACTGCTCCACTGGGAGGCTATTCCATGTATCTACTACCTTTCTATATCACTGTTACTGCTCCCACTGGGAGGATATTCCATGTATCTACTACCCTTTCTATATCACTGTTACTGCTCCCACTGGGAGGCTATTCCATGTATCTACTACCCTTTCTATATCACTGTTACTGCCCCACTGGGAGGATATTCATGTATCTACTACCCTTTCTATATCGCTGTTACTGCCCCCACTGGGAGGCTATTCCATGTATCTACTACCCTTTCTATATCACTGTTACTGTCCCACTGGGAGGTTATCCATGTATCTACTACCCTTTCTATATCCCTGTTACTGCCCCCACTGGAGACTATTCCATGTATCTACTACCCTTTCTATATCCCTGTTACTGCCCCACTGGAGACTATTCCATGTATCTACTACCCTTTCTATATCCTGTTACTGCCCCCACTGGAGACTTATTCCATGTATCTACTACCCTTTCTATATCCCTGTTACTGCCCCCCTGGGGAGACTATTCCATGTATCTACTACCCTTTCTATATCACTGTTACTGCTCCCACTGGGAGGTTATTCCATTCTATCTACTCCCTTTATCATATACTCCTGTTACTGCCCCACTGGGAGGCTATTCCATGTATCTACTACCCTTTCTATATCAATGTTACTGCTCCACTGGGAGGCTATTCCATGTATCTACTACCTTTCTATATCAATGTTACTCTCCCACTGGGAGGTTATTCATGTATCTACTACCCTTTCTATATCAATGTTACTGCTCCCTGGAGGTTATTCCATGTATCTACTACCCTTTCTATATCACTGTTACTGCTCCCACTGGGAGGCTATTCTTTGTACTACTACCCTTTCTATATCCCTGTTACTGCCCCCACTGGGAGGCTATTCCATGTATCTACTACCCTTTCTATATCACTGTTACTGCCCCCACTGGGAGGCTATTCATGTATCTACTACCCTTTCTATATCACTGTTACTGCCCCCACTGGGAGGCTATTCCATGTATCTACTACCCTTTCTATATCACTGGTTACTGCTCCCACTGGAGGCTTATTCTTTGTACCTACTACACTTTCTTATCACTGTTACTGCTCCCACTGGGAGGCTATTCCATGTATCTACTACCCTTTCTATATCACTGTTCTGCTGCTCCCACTGGAGGATATTCCATGTATCTACTACCCTTTCATATACTGTTACTGCTCCCACTGGGGTTATTCTTATCTATCTACCCTTTCTATATCACTGTTACTGCCCCCCTGGGAGGATATTCATGTATCTACTACCCTTTCTATATCGCTGTTACTGCCCCCACTGGGAGGCTATTCCATGTATCTACTACCCTTTCTATATACTGTTACTGCTCCCACTGGGAGGTTATTCCATGTATCTACTACCTTTCTATATCCTGTTACTGCCCCACTGGGAGACTATTCCATGTATCTACTACCCTTTCTATATCCCTGTTACTGCCCCCACTGGGAGACTATTCCATGTATCTACTACCCTTTCTATATCCCTGTTACTGCCCCCACTGGGAGACTATTCCATGTATCTACTACCCTTTCTATATCCCTGTTACTGCCCCCACTGGGAGACTATTCCATGTATCTACTACCCTTTCTATATCACTGTTACTGCTCCCACTGGGAGGTTATTCCATGTATCTACTACCTTTCTATATCCCTGTTACTGCCCCACTGGGAGGCTATTCCATGTATCTACTACCTTTCTAATATCAATGTTACTGCTCCCACTGGGAGGCTATTCCATGTATCTACTACCCTTTCTATATCATTGTTACTGCTCCACTGGGAGGTTATTCCATGTATCTACTACCTTTCTATATCAATGTTACTGCTCCCACTGGAGGTTATCCATGTATCTACTACCCTTTCTATATCACTGTTACTGCTCCCACTGGGAGGCTATTTTTGTATCTACTACCCTTTCTATATCGCTGTTACTGCCCCCACTGGGAGGCTATTCCATGTATCTACTACCCTTTTTATATCACTGTTACTGCTCCCACTGGGAGGTTATTCCTGTATCTACTGCCCTTTCTATATCACTGTTACTGCTCCCACTGGAGGCTATTCCATGTATCTACTACTACCCTTCTATATCGCTGTTACTGCTCCACTGGGAGGTTATTCCATGTATCTACTACCTTTCTATATCACTGTTACTGCTCCACTGGGAGGCTATTCCATGTATCTACTACCCTTTCTATATCACTGTTACTGCCCCCACTGGAGGCTATTCCATGTATCTACTGCCCTTTCTATATCACTGTTACTGCTCCCACTGGGAGGCTATTCCATGTATCTACTACCCTTTCTATATCACTGTTACTGCTCCCACTGGGAGGTTATTCCATGTATCTACTGCCCTTTCTATATCACTGTTACTGCTCCACTGGGAGGCTATTCCATGTATCTACTACCCTTTCTATATCACTGTTACTGCTCCCACTGGAGGTTATTCCATGTATCTACTACCCTTTCTATATCAATGTTACTGCTCCCACTGGGAGGTTATTCCATGTATCTACTACCCTTTCTATATCACTGTTACTGCTCCCACTGGGAGGCTATTCTTTGTACCTACTACCCTTTCTATATCCCTGTTACTGCCCCCACTGGGAGGCTATTCCATGTATCTACTACCCTTTCTATATCACTGTTACTGCCCCCACTGGGAGGCTATTCCATGTATCTACTACCCTTTCTATATCACTGTTACTGCTCCCACTGGGAGGTTATTCCTGTATCTACTACCCTTTCTATATCACTGTTACTGCCCCACTGGGAGACTATTCCATGTATCTACTACCCTTTCTATATCGCTGTTACTGCCCCCACTGGGAGGATATTCCATGTATCTACTACCCTTTCTATATCGCTGTTACTGCCCCACTGGGAGGCTATTCCATGTATCTACTACCCTTTTTATATCACTGTTACTGCTCCACTGGGAGGTTATTCCATGTATCTACTGCCCTTTCTATATCACTGTTACTGCTCCACTGGGAGGCTATCCATGTATCTACTACCCTTTCTATATCGCTGTTACTGCTCCCACTGGGAGGTTATTCCATGTATCTACTACCCTTTCTATATCACTGTTACTGCTCCCACTGGGAGGCTATTCCATGTATCTACTACCCTTTCTATATCACTGTTACTGCCCCACTGGAGGCTATTCCATGTATCTACTGCCCTTTCTATATCACTGTTACTGCTCCCACTGGGAGGCTATTCCATGTATCTACTACCCTTTCTATATCACTGTTACTGCTCCCACTGGGAGGTTATTCCATGTATCTACTGCCCTTTCTATATCACTGTTACTGCTCCCACTGGGAGGCTATTCCATGTATCTACTACCCTTTCTATATCACTGTTACTGCTCCCACTGGGAGGTTATTCCATGTATCTACTACCCTTTCTATATCACTGTTACTGCCCCCACTGGGAGACTATTCCATGTATCTACTACCCTTTCTATATCGCTGTTACTGCCCCCACTGGGAGGATATTCCATGTATCTACTACCCTTTCTATATCGCTGTTACTGCCCCCACTGGGAGGCTATTCCATGTATCTACTTCCCTTTCTATATCACTGTTACTGCTCCCACTGGGAGGCTATTATTTGTATCTACTGCCCTTTCTATATCACTGTTACTGCTTCCACTGGGAGGCTATTCCATGTATCTACTACCCTTTCTATATCACTGTTACTGCTCCCACTGGGAGGCTATTCCATGTATCTACTACCCTTTCTATATCACTGTTACTGCCCCCACTGGGAGACTATTCCATGTATCTACTACCCTTTCTATATCCCTGTTACTGCTCCCACTGGGAGGCTATTCCATGTATCTACTACCCTTTCTATATCACTGTTACTGCTCCCACTGGGAGGCTATTCCATGTATCTACAACCCTTTCTATATCACTGTTACTGCTCCCACTGGGAGACTATTCCATGTATCTACTACCCTTTCTATATCACTGTTACTGCTCCCACTGGGAGGCTATTCCATGTATCTACTACCCTTTCTATATCACTGTTACTGCTCCCACTGGGAGGCTATTCCATGTATCTACTACCCTTTCTATATCACTGTTACTGCCCCCACTGGGAGGCTATTCCATGTATCTACTACCCTTTCTATATCACTGTTACTGCCCCCACTGGGAGACTATTCCATGTATCTACTACCCTTTCTATATCACTGTTACTGCCCCCACTGGGAGGCTATTCCATGTATCTACTACCCTTTCTATATCACTGTTAGGCCCCCTTCACACCTAAGCGTTTTACAGCGCGCTCCTGCGCGGTGTAAAACGCTTAAACAATGAAATCCCATGATTTCCTATGTGGACATGTCACACCTAAGCGTTTTAAAGCGTGCAGGAACGCGCTTTAAAACGGCCGACGCAAAAAGAAGTCCGGGAGCTTCCTTTTGGGCATACAGCAGCGCGTTTGCGGCCATATCATAGCCGCGAATGCGCTGCAATGCGCATTCGCGGGTTTTTTGTATGCGCGAACGCGCGTAAAATAAACGCGCGCATTGCGCGACGCAGCACTACGCCCAGGTGTGAACCCAGCCTTAATGCTTCCACTGGGAGGCTATTCCATGTATCTACTAGGGATGATACGAACCTCCCCCCCCGAGTTTGGTTCGAGCCCGAACACGAACTTCCCATGCAAGTCAATGGGGCTGAAAATTCGGTTTTTACAGTGTCCTCCAAGAGGGCATATATGCTAGATATTTGCCATAAAAGGTGTATGGGGGTCCGGGTAGTGCCCTGGGGGACAGGAAACAAGGTCAAAAAGTAAAAAAAAAAAACGTTTTTAAAGGGACAGTGAGTTTGCCATGAAATATGGGTTAAAAATAAAAATGAAAAATTCCTTCAAATATCGTGCCTAGGAGGTCCCCATAACCTGCACGTGAAGTGGCGGATTTCTAGGATGTATAGAAACACTTAAAATCAAAAAAATGACGTTTCAAATGACGGTAAATGCTTTTCCTTTAATCTATCCATAAACAACTGCTCGGGGCGGCAGTCTGTATGAAAAGAGGAGACATTTTCGGACACGCAGAAAAAGTTTACTGATTTTTTGGCTAAATTATTGTGAAACTTATGCAGGCTTTGGATGAAAGTAACAATAGGTGCTTTAAAATTGGGCCTTTAGCGTTCCCAACAGTGCCGTCACACCGTAACCCCTCTGAGGATATGAATCTGATACAGGCGTCAGTGGCAGAGCACCCAGATATTGTGCTTTTGGTGCCAGGCCTGCAAGTACTATCATACAGTAACCCCTCTGTGGTATTGTGGAAGAGTGCAGGGTTGGACCCTGCGGTTAAAAAAATTAAAATGATATAAATCTGGCACAGGCGTCAGTGCAGCCAAATATTGTGCCTTTCATGGCAGCAAGTGCCTTCACACCGTAACCCTTTTGTGGTATTGTGGAAGAGTTCAGTGCTGGAGGTTTTGTGAATGCAGAAGAGGACATCCCCGATCTATTCCATTACTTCAGCATCAGGGGATTGATAGCTGCTGATCCAGGACTGATTCATTTTTATAAATGTCAGCCGGTCTACAGAGTCGGTGGACAGACGCACTCTTTTGTCTGTGACAAAACCTCCAGTGGCACTGAACGTCCTTTCGGAAAGTACGCTAGATGAAGGGCAACCTAGTAGCTGCATAGCATATTGGCTAAATTCTGGCCAGTGATCCAATCTCAACACCCTGTAAGCCAGTGGATCATCTGCTGGAAAGGTATCCAGGTCTGCCCTTGCCCCTAGGTAGTCCTGCACCATATGGTGAAGACGCTGGAAATGGGTGCCTACATTTGACGTCCCTGGGCGTCGAGGACTAAAAAAATTAAAAAAGCATCAGTCAAGCGGCCCTGGCCTTCACCACTATTCCTCTGATCATCCGCAGCCTCAGAAGCACGTGTGTCAGCACTTGGTAATCTACCAGTGCCTGGAAAGCTGTTACACAAGTGTCGCTTTAGACTCAGCGTCCTCAAGTTGTTTCATCCTGTGCTCCCTCTGTGCGGGCAGGATGAGCTCTGCAACTTTCCCCTTGTATCGTGGATCAAGAAGGGTTGCCAACCAGTAATGATCCCTCTCCTTGATAGCACAAATCCTGTGGTCCTTTAGCAGGCTTTGCATTATAAGGGAGCCCATGCAGCGTAGGTTGGAGGTGGCATTAGCTTCCGAGTCTTCCTGGTCAATGAGGAGGATGACCCCATCGTGCACTTCCTCCTCCCAGTCACGCACTAGCCCTTCTGTTTCTGGGCACACAAAACCCTCCCTTGAGGAATCCCCACCTTCAATGCCCCCACTACTTAAATATTCCTCCTCCTCCTCATCCACCTCCTGTCTGATCTGAGTAGGACCAGCTGGAATGCTCTCTGCGGAAAGACTGGGGCCTTGAGAGCTAGGGAAGGCCTCCTCTTCCTCCCGCTGCTCTGCCTCTAGAGCCACATCTATAATTCCCCGCAGAGTGTGCTCCAGCAGGAACACTAAAGGAATTGTGTCACTGATGCATGCATTGTCCCTGCTCACCATCCTTGTTGCCTCCTCAAATGGTGACAGTACAGTGCATGCATCCTTGATCATCAGCCACTGCGGGGGGGAAAAAAAACAAGTTGACCTGAACCTGTCCTTGTGCCATACTCACAAACAAAAAGATAGCATTCAATAATTATAAAAAAACTCAGAGTGAAGAAGATAGGCAAACCTATAAAATTAGGCAGAAAGAGGCAAAGCAATTTATAAGAGCTTCCAAAGCACACGCAGAAGAGAAAATAGCTCAGTCAGTAAAAAAGGGGGACAAAACATTTTTTAGATACATAAACGAGAAAAGAAAAGTAAAACAAGGATTAGTTAGATTAAAAACAAAGGAAGGAAGGTATGTAGAAGAGGATAAAAGTCTCGCTGACTGCCTCAATGAATATTTTTGTTCAGTCTTTGCAGAAGAAAAGGAAGGAAAGGGACCTCAGTTAGGAGAGAACACTAAAGAGACATTTACATATCAGTTTACAGAGGAGGAGGTTCTACAGCAGCTGTCTAAAGTAAAGACAAATAAGTCAATGGGGCCTGATGGGATCCACCCTAAATTATTAAAAGAGCTCTGATGTAATAGCAAAACCATTAACAGATTTATTTAACCAATCCTTGTTAACGGGAGTCGTCCCAGAAGACTGGAAATTAGCAAATGTTGTGCCCATTTACAAGAAGGGTAGTAGGGAGGAATCGGGGAACTATAGGCCAGTTAGTCTTACATCAGTAGTGGGGAAATTAATGGAAACCATGTTAAAGGAAAGGATTGTTGAACATCTAAAAACACATAGATTACAGGATCAGAAACAACATGGGTTTACCTCAGGGAGATCATGCCAAACTAATCTTATTGATTTTTTTGATTGGGTAACAATAATAATAGACACAGGTGGTGCAGTAGACATTGCTTATTTAGATTTCAGTAAGGCTTTTGATACTGTTCCGCATAGAAGGCTTATCAATAAATTGCAATCTTTGAGCTTGGATTCCAATATTGTTGAATGGATTAGGCAGTGGCTGAGTGACAGACAACAGAGGGTTGTGGTAAATGGAGTTTATTCGGCGCAAGGTCTTGTTACCAGTGGGGTACCTCAGGGGTCAGTACTTGGACCCATTCGCTTTAATATTTTTATTAGTGATATTGCAGAAGGTATTAATGGAAAAGTATGTCTTTTTGCTGATGACACAAACATTTGCAACAGGGTTGACGTTCCTGGAGGGATCAGCCAAATGACAAATGATTTAGGTAAACTAAAAAAATGGTCGGAGTTGTGGCAATTGAGTTTTAATGTGGATAAGTGCAAGATAATGCACCTGGGACGTAAAAACCCAAGGGCTGAATATAGAATATTTGATACAGTCCTAACCTCAACATCTGAGGAAAGGGATTTAGGGGTCATTATTTCAGAGGATCTAAGGGTAAGTAGTCAATGTAATAGAGCAGCAGGAAATGCTGGCAGAATGCTTGGAAATGCTGGCAGAATGCTTGGTTGTGTATGGAGAGGTATTAGCAGTAGGAAAAGGGAAGTGCTCATGCCACTGTACAGAGCACTGGTGAGACCTCACTTGGAGTACTGTGTGCAGTACTGGAGACCGTATCTCCAGAAGGATATAGACATCTTATAGAGAGTTCAGAGAAGGGCTACTAAAATGGTGTATGGCTTGAAGGAGAAAAGTTACCAGGAAAGGCTTAATGATCTTAACATGTACAGCTTGGAAAAAAGACGAGACAGAGGAGATATGATAGAAACATTTAAATACGTAAAGGGAATCCACAAGGTAGAGGAAGGGAGTATATTTAAAAGGAAACAAAGTAGCAAAACAAGAGGACATAGTCTTAGATTAGAGGGGCAAAGGTTTAAAAGTAACATCAGGAAGCATTATTTTACTGAGAGGGTGGTGAATACATGGAACAGCCTTCCAGTAGAAGTGGTAGAGGCCAAAACAGTAATTGAATTTAAGCAGGCATGGGATAGGCATAAGGCTATCCTAAACAAAAGATAAATCCAGGTTAAGTATCCATGTAATTGGGCAGACTAGATGGGCCGAAAGGTTCTTATCTGCCGACATTTTTCTATGTTTCTATGTTTCTATGTTTCTCTGCTGCTTGTGCAGACGCTGCAGCATTGCTAATGTCGAGTTCCACCTGGTGGGCATGTCAGAGATCAGACGGTTTGTGGGAAGGTGGAATTCTCTTTGAATTTCTGCCAGGCGAACACTTGCTGGGAATGACCGTCTGAAGTGGCTGCAGACTTTTCTGGCCTGGATGAGAAGCTCTGGCAGCCCTGCGTACTTGGTTAGGAAACGCTGTACCACCAGATTTAGGACGTGTGCTAGGCATGGTACATGCGTCAATTTACCCTTGCACGGGGCGGAGAGAAGGTTGCTGCCATTATCGCAGACGATCATTCCCAGCTCAAGCTGGCGTGGTGTTAACCATCTCTGCACCTGCCCCTGCAGAGCTGACAAAATTTCTGACCCGGTGTGGCTCCTGTCCCCTAAACAAACCAGCTCAAGCACAGTATGGCATCTTTTTGCTTGAGCCATTGCGTAGACCCTGTCAGGCTTCAGTTTAACTGCCACTTTGCCAGAGACAGAGAAGGAGGAGGAGGAAGAGGTGGTGGTGGTGGAGCAGACAGACCTCATACAAGCAGCTTTCTGGAGGCGTGGTGGATGAACAAGCTCCAGCAGAGAGCCCCGTCTTGGATCCCTCCCAGCTGCAATCAGAGTTACCCAGTGTGCCGTGAAGGAAATGTAACGACCCTGTCCATGCTTGCTGGACCACGTGTCTAAAGTCACATGCACCTTGCTGCTGACTGCCTTTCCCAATGACTGGATAACATTGTCTTCCACGTGCTGGTATAGTGCTGGAATGGCCTTGCGTGAAAAGTAATGGCGTTTTGGAACCTGCCACTGTGGTACAGCACATTCAGCAAATTCACGGAAGGGAGCAGAGTCCACCAGCTGGAAAGGCAGCAGCTGCAATGCGAGTAATTTTGCTAAGCTGGCATTTAGACGCTGTGCTTGGGGATGGTTGGGACTATATTTTTTCTTTCGCTGCAGCAGCTGCGGCAACGTAATCTGACTGCGTAAATCTTCAGCTACTGGGATGATGTCACAGTGTGAGGAAGGACCTGGTACATCCATTACTGTAGCATCATCCCTGTCGGTGGAGGTTGTAGGCAATGACATGGCAGGACATACAGTGGGGGTAGAGACAGATGAGGAGGAGGAGGACCTACTCAAAGTTTTGCGCCAACGGGATGTGTGGCACTTGTTCATATGTCGCCTCAAGCACGTGGTACCCAAGTGTCCGGTATCTTTCCCACGCTTAAGCCTCATCTGACATAGATTACAAATAACAACGCTGCGCTCTACTGCACATTTCTTAAAGAACTCCCAGACAACAGAGTTCCTGCATGTGTTCTTTGAGACAACAGCGCTCTGCACCGGAGCAGCTCTGACATGTGATTCCTTGGACTGGCTAGTGCTACGGTTGGTCACAGAGGATGTTGTGCCTCGTGTTTGCTGTGCCTCCTCCTCCCCCTCTTCCTCACTTAATTCCTCTGTTTGATCTGGCACCCAGGTGGAGTCAGTAACCTCATCATCATTGTCATCTTCACCCCCTATCTCCTCGTCACTGGAGCCAACTTGGCAGTATGATGCAGCTGCTGGGGCAACATGAGTGCCAGTTATTTGTGTGTCATCACTGGCACCCCCTTCCTCTAGGTTGATTATACTCCCTTGCTCAACCTCAGAGATTGAATCAGAGCACTGTAGTTGCTGCGCATCCTCAAGCAGCATGTCACTCTCATTGTAGTCAAACAATTCAGCGGACTCCTCCGTGTGTGATAATGAGGCTACGGCAGGAGTAGCTGTGGACATGGAGGCTGCATTAGATGCTTTGGCAGCTGAGGTGGACTGTAAAGCACTAGAAGCCTGGCTGGCAGAGGACTCGGAGGATGAGGATGGCCTGGTTAGCCAATCCACCAAATCCTCTGTATGTTGCTGCTGCTTAAGACGGCCAGCACCAGTTAGAAAGGACAAGCGTGCCCCTGCAGAGGATGCACCATGTCCACCACGACCAGAGGCACAGCCTCCCGACTGTCACGCTCCTCGCCGGCGGCGGCGCCGCAGATGATAAAGCACGCTATTGTATTCATCATACTGCAGGACAGCACCCTTCAGTTGCTGCCACAGAATATCTGTTGCCTTATCCAGCTCTGCACTGTATCAGGTGCATCTCATTCAGCTGGCTGTCTCTATATAACTCAACCACACCCTTACCTAGATGCTTCAGCATCAGACTTCACTTCCAAGTGAAACTCGTGCAGCCAGGAGCCTGTTTTCGCTGACAAGTCTGTGTGCAGGATTTACCAGATGATCTGACGGCTTGCTAGCCTACCAGACAACCGCCTTCCATACCCCTGGACCTGTCTGACTTCATCTAAGTGCACCCCTCTGGCTTCATCTCAGAGAAACCCCTCTGGCTTCATCTCAGAGAAACCCCTCTGGCTTCATCTCAGAGAAACCCCTCTGGCTTCATCTCAGAGAAACCCCTCTGGCTTCATCTCAGAGAAACCCCTCTGGCTTCATCTCAGAGAAACCCCTCTGGCTTCATCTCAGAGAAACCCCTCTGGCTTCATCTCAGAGAAACCCCTCTGGCTTCATCTCAGAGAAACCCCTCTGGCTTCATCTCAGAGAAACCCCTCTGGCTTCATCTCAGAGAACCCCTCTGGCTTCATCCAGGAGAACCCCTCTGGCTTCATCCAGGAGAACCCCTCTGGCTTCATCCAGGAGAACCCCTCTGGCTTCATCCAGGAGAACCCCTCTGGCTTCATCCAGGAGAACCCCTCTGGCTTCATCCAGGAGAACCCCTCTGGCTTCATCCAGGAGAACCCCTCTGGCTTCACCCAGGAGAACCCCTCTGGCTTCATCCAGGTGAATCCCTGCATTTGTCTAAAGGACTTACCTGTGTATCATAGAATCCCTGCATACTGGACTTTTCCTTTTACTTCAGTTTATCCTGCTTCAAGAACCGTCCCTGTGTGGTCAGTCTGTCTGTCTGTCCGCATCCCTTTTCCTGTGTTATCCCTTCATGTTCTGTGAAGCTTCTCAAATAAATCCCTTTCTTGTTGCAATCCATTGCCTCCTTGTGTCACTGCACCTCTGGGCTCGCAACCTCACCCACCTGCCTGGTTGAACGTTACACCGACACAGGGGCTGCTTGCCCTCTTATCTGTGTCTGGGAGCGTCTGCCTGTCCTTTTTGTTCTTTCAGACATGGTGAGTGATATATAGATTAATATATACATAACTCTGATTCAACTCTGGTATAAAGATTTAAATAACTCTGGTATAACTCAGTGACACACCCTGATAGCTGGCAGCCAGTGACAAGACACAGATCACCTTAATTCACAAATGTTTTAAATAAAGTTGTAAACCCCAAAAAAACTTGCTGGCACAGTGACAAGACACACATCACCTAAATTCCCTGATATTTGGTCGAAATGAGACCCCCCCAGACCCCCCCAGTAGCGTGGCAGACCGGCAGTAACAACACACAACTATCTCCTCTGAAATCTCCTCTGAAATGCGTGCAGAAGCGCTGCGTGGAAACCTTATATAGTGTGCTGCGGGACTTAGCTCTGTGAGCCCATAATTGGGCAAAATTTGCCCAATCAGGACTCTGAGCGGTGATTGGCATAGTGTTCAACCAGTCTTGCACCAGACCTGTGGTCAGGTGCAAGGCTGTAGCCAATTACGAGCTTCAGGCCAGTTTGAAAATGCATTTTGGTCCATTGTGGTCGAACATGCGGCGAACACCCGGAAATGTTCGGTGTTCGCGATCTAATCGAACAGGCTAAGTTCGGGTCGAACTCCGAACCGTCCGAACCGAACAGCTCATACCTAGTATCTACTACCCTTTCTATATCACTGTTACTGCCCCCACTGGGAGACTATTCCATGTATCTCTGACACAGCAGTGGTGATGACTGGTTTTATTCTGTGGAGTTTTGTGTATCTGGTTAATGTTTCTTTTTTCTGGTTGTTAAATCCATTAAATCATTTCGCTGCAAACTGAAACCTGGGATTTCTGGCTCACGTGACCTGATAGTGTCGCCCTGAGCTCCTTGTGCTGTGAGTTTCATAGATATTATTGTTGAACCTTTCAATTTTTTGATTGTTTGTGTTCAGTGTTTTTAAACAATGACACCCACACTTATGCACAGCATATACAGTCAGGTCCAGAAATATTGGGACATGGACACAATTGTAACATCTTTGGCTCTATACACCACCACAATGGAGTTGGAATGAAACAAACACAATGTGCTTTAACTGCAGACTGTCAGCTTTAATTTGAGGGTATGTACATCCAACTCAGGTGAACGGTGTAGGACTTACAGCAGTTTGCAGATGTGCCTCCCACTTGTTAAGGGACCAAAGGTAATGGGACAATTAGCTTCTCAGCTGTTCCATGGCCAGGTGTGTGATATTCCCTCATTACCCCAATTACAATGTGCAGATAAAAGGCCCAGAGTTAATTTCAAGTGTGCTATTTGCATTTGGAATCTGTTGCTGTCAACTCTCAAGATGAGATCCAAAGAACTGTCACTATCAGTGAAGCCAGCCATCATTAGGCTGAAGAAACAAAACAAACCCATCAGAGAGATAGCAAGAACATTAGGCGTGGCCAAAACAACTGTTTGGAACATTCTCAAAAAGAAGGAACGCACCGGTGAGCTCAGCAACACCAAAAGACCCGGGAGACCACGGAAAACAACTGTGGTGGATGACCGAAGAATTCTTTCCCTGGTGAAGAAAACACCCTTCACAACAGTTGGCCAGATCAAGAACACTCTCCAGGAGGTCGGTGTATGTGTGTCAAAGTCAACAATCAAGAGAAGACTTCACCAGAGTGAATACAGAGGGTTCACCACAAGATGTAAACCATTGGTGAGCCTCAAAAACAGGAAGGCCAGATTAGAGTTTGCCAAACAACACCTAACAAAGCCTTCACAGTTCTGGAACAAGATCCTATGGACAGATGAGACCAAGATCAACTTGTACCAGAGTGATGGGAAGAGACGAGTATGGAGAAGGAAAGGAACTGCTCATGATTCTAAGCATACCACCTCATCAGTGAAGCATGGTGGTGGTAGTGTCATGGCGTGGGCATGTATGGCTGCCAATGGAACTGGTTCTCTTGTATTTATTGATGATGTGACGCTGACAAAAGCAGCAGGATGAATTCTGAAGTGTTTGGGGCAATATTATCTGCTCACATTCAGCCAAATGCTGCAGAACTCATTGGACGGTCTCCAGTTAAAGCACATAGAAACATAGAAAACGTCAGCAGATAAGAACCTTTCGGCCCATCTAGTCGCCCAATTACATGGATACTTTACCTGGATTTATCTTTTGTTTAGGATAGCCTTATGCCTATCCCATGCTTGCTTAAATTCAATTACTGTTTTGGCCTCTACCACTTCTACTGGAAGACTGTTCCATGTATCCACCACCCTCTCAGTAAAATAATGCTTCCTGATGTTACTTTTAAACCTTTGCCCCTCTAATCTAAGACTATGTCCTCTTGTTTTGCTACTTTGTTTCCTTTTAAATATACTCCCTTCCTCTACCTTGTGGATTCCCTTTACGTTTTTAAATGTTTCTATCATATCTCCTCTGTCTCGTCTTTTTTCCAAGCTGTCACATTGTGTTTGTTTCATTCCAACTCCATTGTGGTGGTGTATAGAGCCAAAGATGTTACAATTGTGTCCATGTCCCAATATTTCTGGACCTGACTGTATACTGTATATATGCAGAGACACACACTGACAGACACACATACACACCTACACATTCCCAACACAGAGAGAAGCACAGACACACACAAGCATTTTCGGACAGACACAGGATTATTCAGAAAAAGGTGAAACTCAGGAGAACTGGCAGGAGGAGAGAACAATCTAGTCCAAATAGCTGATTTGGAAAGTGAGATAAATAGGAGAAATTTTCTGGTTTGGCTTTTCTGACTTTTGACTATTTTTCACTTTTATAGTCATTCTCCTGAGTTTCACCTTTCTTTGAATAGACAGACACAGATACACACATACACAAAGTAAGACAGATACACACATACACAAAGTAAGACAGATACACACATACACAAAGTAAGACAGATACACACATACACAAAGTGAGACAGGTAGACACAGATACACACATACACACATACACAAAGTGAGACAGGTAGACACAGATACACACATACACACATACACAAAGTGAGACAGGTAGACACAGATACACACATACACAAAGTGAGACAGGTAGACACAGATACACACATACACAAAGTGAGACAGGTAGACACAGATACACACATACACAAAGTGAGACAGGTAAACACAGATACACACATACACAAAGTGAGACAGGTAGACACAGATACACACATACACAAAGTGAGACAGGTAGACACAGATACACGCATACACAAAGTGAGACAGGTAGACACAGATACACACATACACAAAGTGAGACAGGTAGACACAGATACACAGATACACACATACACAAAGTGAGACAGGTAGACACAGATACACGCATACACAAAGTGAGACAGGTAGACACAGATACACACATACACAAAGTGAGACAGGTAGACACAGATACACAGATACACACATACACAAAGTGAGACAGGTAGACACAGATACACGCATACACACATTCATACACAAAGTGAGACAGGTAGACACAGATACACACATACACAAAGTGAGACAGGTAGACACAGATACACAGATACACACATACACAAAGTGAGACAGGTAGACACAGATACACACATACACAAAGTGAGACAGGTAGACACAGATACACACATACACAAAGTGAGACAGGTAGACACAGATACACAGATACACACATACACAAAGTGAGACAGGTAGACACAGATACACACAATACACAAAGTGAGACAGGTAGACACAGATACACAGATACACACATACACAAAGTGAGACAGGTAGACACAGATACACGCATACACAAGTGAGACAGGTAGACACAGACACACATACACAAAGTGAGACAGGTAGACACAGATACACACATACACAAAGTGAGACAGGTAGACACAGATACACAGATACACAATACACAAAGTGAGACAGGTAGACACAGATACACGCATACACAAAGTGAGACAGGTAGACACAGATACACACATACACAAAGTGAGACAGGTAGACACAGATACACACATACACAAAGTGAGACAGGTAGACACAGATACACAGATACACACATACAGTGAGACAGGTAGACACAAATAACACATACAGTGAGACAGGTAGACACAGATACACAGATACACTACAGACAAGACAGGTAGACACAGATACACACATACACAAAGTGAGACACGTAGACACAGATACACACATACACAAAGTGAGACAGGTAGACACAGATACAACACATACACAAAGTGAGACAGGTAGACACAGATACACACATACACAAAGTGAGACAGGTAGACACAGATACACACATACACAAAGTGAGACAGGTAGACACAGATACACACATACACAAAGTGAGACAGGTAGACACAGATACACACATACACAAAGTGAGACAGGTAGACACAGATACACGCATACACAAAGTGAGACAGGTAGACACAGATACACAGATACACACATACACAAAGTGAGACAGGTAGACACAGATACACACATACACAAAGTGAGACAGGTAAACACAGATACACACATACACAAAGTGAGACAGGTAGACACAGATACACACATACACAAAGTGAGACAGGTAGACACAGATACACACATACACAAAGTGAGACAGGTAACACAGATACACACATACACAAGTGAGACAGGTAGACACAGATACACACATACACAAAGTGAGACAGGTAGACACACATATACACACATACACAAAGTGAGACAGGTAGACACAGATACACACATACACACATACACAAAGTGAGACAGGTAGACACAGATACACACATACACACATACACAAAGTGAGACAGGTAGACTCCGATACACAGATACACACATACACAAAGTGAGACAGGTAGACACATACACACATACACAAAGTGAGACAGGTAGACACAGATACACACATACACACATACACAAAGTGAGACAGGTAGACACAGATACACACAATACACAAAGTGAGACAGGTAGACACAGATACACACATACACAAAGTGAGACAGGTAGACACAGATACACACATACACAAAGTGAGACAGGTAGACACAGGATACACACATACACAAAGTGAGACAGGTAGACACAGATACACACATACAACAAAGTGAGACAGGTAAACACAGATACACACTATACACACAAGTGAGACAGGTAGACACAGATACACACATACACAAAGTGAGACAGGTAAACACAGATACACACATACACAAAGTGAGACAGGTAGACACAGATACACACATACACAAAGTGAGACAGGTAGACACAGATCACACATACACAAAGTGAGACAGGTAAACACAGATACACACATACACAAAGTGAGACAGGTAGAACACAGATACACGCATACACAAAGTGAGACAGGTAGACACAGATACACACATACACAAAGTGAGACAGGTAGACACAGATACACAGATACACACATACACAAAGTGAGACAGGTAGACACAGATACACGCATACACAAAGTGAGACAGGTAGACACAGATACACACATACACAAAGTGAGACAGGTAGACACAGATACACACATACACAAAGTGAGACAGGTAGACACAGATACACATACACAAGTGAGACAGGTAGACACAGATACACACATACACACATACACAAAGTGAGACAGGTAGACACAGATACACAGATACACCTATACACAAAGTGAGACAGGTAGACACAGATACACACATACACAAAGTGAGACAGGTAAACACAGATACACACATACACAAAGTGAGACAGGTAGACACAGATACACACATACACAAAGTGAGACAGGTAGACACAGATACACACATACACAAAGTGAGACAGGTAGACACAGATACACAGATACACACATACACAAAGTGAGACAGGTAGACACAGATACACACATACACAAAGTGAGACAGGTAGACACAGATACACGCATACACAAAGTGAGACAGGTAGACACAGATACACACATACACACATACACAAAGTGAGACAGGTAGACACAGATACACAGATACACACATACACAAAGTGAGACAGGTAGACACAGATACACACATACACAAAGTGAGACAGGTAGACACAGATACACGCATACACAAAGTGAGACAGGTAGACACAGATACACAGATACACACATACACAAAGTGAGACAGGTAGACACAGATACACAGATACACACATACACAAAGTGAGACAGGTAGACACAGATACACACATACACAAAGTGAGACAGGTAGACACAGATACACGCATACACAAAGTGAGACAGGTAGACACAGATACACACATACACAAAGTGAGACAGGTAGACACAGATACACACATACACAAAGTGAGACAGGTAGACACAGATACACAGATACACGCATACACAAAGTGAGACAGGTAGACACAGATACACACATACACAAAGTGAGACAGGTAGACACAGATACACAGATACACACATACACAAAGTGAGACAGGTAGACACAGATACACGCATACACAAAGTGAGACAGGTAGACACAGATACACACATACACAAAGTGAGACAGGTAGACACAGATACACACATACACAAAGTGAGACAGGTAGACACAGATACACGCATACACAAAGTGAGACAGGTAGACACAGATACACACATACACAAAGTGAGACAGGTAGACACAGATACACACATACACAAAGTGAGACAGGTAGACACAGATACACGCATACACAAAGTGAGACAGGTAGACACAGATACACAGATACACACATACACAAAGTGAGACAGGTAGACACACATACACACATACACAAAGTGAGACAGGTAGACACAGATACACAGATACACACATACACAAAGTGAGACAGGTAGACACAGATACACACATACACAAAGTGAGACACGTAGACACAGATACACACATACACAAAGTGAGACAGGTAGACACAGATACACACATACACAAAGTGAGACAGGTAGACACAGATACACACATACACAAAGTGAGACAGGTAGACACAGATACACGCATACACAAAGTGAGACAGGTAGACACAGATACACAGATACACCTATACACAAAGTGAGACAGGTAGACACAGATACACACATACACAAAGTGAGACAGGTAGACACAGATACACACATACACAAAGTGAGACAGGTAGACACAGATACACATATACACAAAGTGAGACAGGTAGACACACATACACACATACACAAAGTGAGACAGGTAGACACAGATACACACATACACAAAGTGAGACAGGTAGACACAGATACACACATACACAAAGTGAGACAGGTAGACACACATACACACATACACACATACACAAAGTGAGACAGGTAGACACAGATACACACATACACACATACACAAAGTGAGACAGGTAGACACACATACACAAAGTGAGACAGGTAGACACAGATACACACATACACACATACACACATACACAAAGTGAGACAGGTAGACACAGATACACACATACACACATACACACATACACAAAGTGAGACAGGTAGACACAGATACACACATACACAAAGTGAGACAGGTAGACACAGATACACACATACACACATACACAAAGTGAGACAGGTAGACACAGATACACACATACACACATACACAGATACACACATACACAAAGTGAGACAGGTAGACACAGATACACACATACACAAAGTGAGACAGGTAGACACAGATACACAGATACACACATACACAAAGTGAGACAGGTAGACACAGATACACACATACACACATACACAAAGTGAGACAGGTAGACACAGATACACACATACACAAAGTGAGACAGGTAGACACAGATACACACATACACAAAGTGAGACAGGTAGACACAGATACACACATACACAAAGTGAGACAGGTAGACACAGATACACACATACACAAAGTGAGACAGGTAGACACAGATACACACATACACAAAGTGAGACAGGTAGACACAGATACACACATACACAAAGTGAGACAGGTAGACACAGATACACGCATACACACATACACAAAGTGAGACAGGTAGACACAGATACACACATACACAAAGTGAGACAGGTAGACACAGATACACACATACACAAAGTGAGACAGGTAGACACAAAGGGTTATATTACAAAGTTGAGCCATTAAAGTCCATGGATTTGTTATGTTTACAACAGCTCTGGTTAAGTTAGCACCAACTTTGGAATAGCCCACAGTGAGGCTGGACACACTCAGGGAGAAATGTCTGGATTCTCCAGAAACACACACTATAGACAGACAGACAGACAGACAGAGGGGATGGACACAGTGTTTCAGGGTGGAATGTTGGGACAGACAGACAGACAGACAGACAGACAGACAGAGGGGATGGACACAGTGTTTCAGGGTGGAATGTTTGATTCTCCAGACACTTTGTAACAGAAGGGAAGAGATTTGTGCTGTAACAGGGATGTGTATGTGTTTGGGGGGGGGGGGGTGTTGAAATTTAGGGGGAATTGGGAAGGGATAAGTTTGGGTTATTTGCATTTTGGTCAGCCCTGGCCAATCCTAGACCTAGTGGGCGTGGCAAAGGAGATTGGAGGCTTTGCTTGGGCGCATGCGCGTTCTGGAAGCTCACAAAGCAGCAGCTCAGCCACATCCCTGGGGTCAGGGAGAGCTGGGGGGGATCTGAGAGCACGGCCTGACCTGAGACCCTGCACTGTGAGTACCATGAGAGGAGGGGGGCTGTGCCAGCTCCATGCCAGGGGCATCCAATCAGGATTAACATGCAGGGAGGTGGTGAGTCTGCTTTATCCTCCTGGTCAGCAGAAATCTGCAGGCTGGATCCCCAGGGTACCAGGGGGGGGCCACATCCCTCCCAGCAGCCCTGCACCTCATCCCTGGAGGGGCCACATCCCTCCCAGCAGCCCTGCACCTCATCCCTGGAGGGGCCACATCCCTCCCAGCAGCCCTGCACCTCATCCCTGGAGGGGCCACATCCCTCCCAGCAGCCCTGCACCTCATCCCTGGAGGGGCCACATCCCTCCCAGCAGCCCTGCACCTCATCCCTGGAGGGGCCACATCCCTCCCAGCAGCCCTGCACCTCATCCCTGGAGGGGCCACATCCCTCCCAGCAGCCCTGCACCTCATCCCTGGAGGGGCCACATCCCTCCCAGCAGCCCTGCACCTCATCCCTGGAGGGGCCACATCCCTCCCAGCAGTCCTGCACCTCATCCCTGGAGGGGCCACATCCACCCCAGCAGTCCTGCACCTCATCCCTGGAGGGGCCACATGCCTCCCAGCAGCCCTGCACCTCATCCCTCTGCCTGCCAGGGTGAAGTGATGTCCAGGATGGGGTGGTGTGTCCTGTATATAGGTATATGTGCCCCCCCACCTGCCTTAATATCCTCCCAGTCTGGATTGTCTATACAATGTGTGTGGCCCTTAACCGTTAATGTGCTGGAGGGCATCACATCCTGTCTCCTCTGGGGGGGGGGGGTGCTCCTGCAGACTCCGGCGTGTGCCAGTTTGCTGGATCCGGCGTGTGCCCGTTTGCCGGATCCGGGACCTCATGGCATTTAATTAAAATATAGAAATGACACTGATCACGGGCGCTGCGTCCTGTTTGCCCCGCCGTGTGCCCGCTCTGTTTGCCCCGCCGTGTGCCCGCTCTGTTTGCCCTGCCGTGTGCCCGCTCTGTTTGCCCTGCCGTGTGCCCGCTCTGTTTGCCCCGCCGTGTGCCCACACACACACACTGAGTTTTCCATCTGCACGTTCATCTGGTGGGGCTCGTCATGTCCTCAGAATATACACACCTAACTCTCACCTCTCACATCATGACAGACTGTGCCTTCACTTAAGGGGGGGGGTTTCTGGGACCCCCTCTGATGGGGGCCAACACCCTGGGGTGATCACTCCCTCCTGCATGGCCACGCAAAGAGCCAGGACAGGGGGCGCGTGTGTCTCATACGTCAGCCCGAGCGTGGAGGCGAGATGGTCTGCGGGGCCTGTGAGGAGGCGAGATGGTCTGCGGGGCCTGTGAGGAGGCGAGATGGTCTGCGGGGCCTGTGAGGAGGCGAGATGGTCTGCGGGGCCTGTGAGGAGGCGAGATGGTCTGCGGGGCCTGTGAGGAGGCGAGATGGTCTGCGGGGCTGTGAGGAGGCGAGATGGTCTGCGGGGCCTGTGAGGAGGCGAGATGGTCTGCGGGGCCTGTGAGGAGGCGAGATGGTCTGCGGGCGTGTTTGGATCTGGGGTTAAAGGGATGGCGCATTGGATGGAGGTTGCGTTGCTGGTCACTGCGCGCTGCAGGGGGTCACTCAGCGGCTCCCTACGAGCTGCGCAACGCTCCGAGAAGGTGGGCGCAGCGTTTCGCATTGTTGGCTGCGATACCGGGTGAGCCCTGTTTTTTGGAACCAAAAGGTGGCTGGCACGGGGGGGGGGGGGGGCGGCCGGCACGGGGGGGCACCCTGTGTTGTCACTACCAAGAGCATCGTGGACTAAAGAGTTAAAATAAATCCCTGGTCCTGCTCATTATCCACCATGAAGGGGTTAATTATCAGGTTCCTGGTCGTGCGTCACACTGAGGAGGTCCCGGAGTGGCGGGAGAGCAGAAGGTGTTACACACCAGCTGGCAGTGGGTTATGGGAATTGTAGTCCAGCAGCACCTGCAGGGGGGGGGGGCGTTGCCTTCAGAGCCGAGTGTTTGTCATGGTGGGTGCTGGCAGCGGCACTCAAGAAGGTCCATGTTGTCTCCATGCCGTCACCTATCCCCGGTACACCGACTCATGTCTCAACGAGTCAAGGTCACCACCCGATGGCAATAAGGCTATGGTCAAGTTGGTTTTTGGAAATTGTCTTTTGATCCCCGGCTCCTTGACTTCTCCACAGAGGAACGTCCTCCCCGTGTGCCTGACGCGTTTCATAAGACGCCAGCGTTGTCCTGTGCTCGGATTACAAATCTGACGGGGGACACATCTCCTCCGGGTTCCGGTCAGTGGGTGAAGTTTTGATCCTGCGAATATATAGCGTTTCTGGGTCAAGGACCAGTTCCATTTCCAAACTCCAGAGAACACCCCATGGCCTTGGGTCTATAGAGATGGGTGATGACTTGGCCTCTGTGGATCAGGCAAGGAGAAGGTCCATTTCAAAGTCCCAGAGGACGTACAATGACCTTAGGTCTCTAGAGACGCGTGACGACTTGGTCTTTGTAGACACTGATCAGGCAAGGTGAGGAGAATGTCTGTTTCCAAACCCTCAGGAGACCATGTCTTGCCTATGGGTTTTTGGTGATGTGGAGAAGGGTCCACTTCTGGAACGGGGTGATGTCATCTCACAAGGTGTTGTGTGTGTTTTTTTTTTTTTTTTTTTTTTTAGTAATGTGTGATGATGTCTTGTGGTGGCCATAGTAGCCTGGAGAAGATACATTTCCAAATCCGCAAGATGAAATCCCCCTCATTCTCTGGTCTTGGCGCTGGATGAGGACTTTGTCTGTTGGAGACGTGGTGTTACCGTGTCGTGGTGACATGTTATTCCCCGAAGCAAGCTTTTATGGTGGGGAAGTTATAGCTTCGCCTGGTGGAGATGGGTAGAAGGTCCTTTTCCAAATCTGGAGGAGCTGGTATGGAAACCAGGGATGGTGGTGACGCCTGGTTTCTCCTTCACTTCTGGCTGTCGCTGGCGGGAGCTTTGGCCTCATGTGGGTGTTGTTGTGGTTTTGGTCATCACCCTTGGCTTCATTCATGAAATCACGAACGCGTTGGCAGAGAAGGAGCCACTGGAGCAGGTGGTCTGAGCTGGAGGACCCTTAAGGAGGTGACTTCAGCTGGAGCTATATTTATTCCTGGATGACTTCATGTCCTCTGGTGCGGCGGCCGCTGGCGGGAAACAGATGTTCTAGTAGGGGAGTTTAAAAAAAACAAACGAACATGGTCTTGGCGTGGGGATGGTGAGCCGGTAAGTGTGACGCCGGGAGAGCCTGGAACAGAGCTTACAATGCAGTGTGCGGAAGGAGAGGACATGAGGGGTGTGAGGAGACACGCTGTGGAGGGCCACGGAGCGGGTGGAGGGTCAGGTTGGCGGAGGAAGGTGGAGGGTCAGGTAGGTGGAGGGTCAGGTTGGTGGAGGGTCAGGTTGGTGGAGGGTCAGGTTGGTGGAGGGTCAGGTTGGCGGCGGGGCGGGTGGAGGGACAGGTTGGCGGCGGGGCGGGTGGAGGGTCAGGTTGGTGGCGTGGAGGGACATGTTGGCGGGTGGAGTGATGTGCAGACACACACGCTGTGGAGTGGAGGGATGGATGGAGGGGAGACGCCCTGTCGGGTTTCGTTCCGTCCCGGCGCTGCCAGAAAAATCAAATAAACCAAGAAAAAGGAAATGATTTTGTTTTTGTGAAGCAAATAGAGAAGAGATGGAATAAACCTGGGATGGTCAACACGGAGGAATTGTATGGATTAGTGGTTCATATTATGGCAGGTGGGTTGGGTCTGGTTGGGTGGATCTGGCCGGTGGGGCGGTTGGGTGGATCGGGTCTGGTTGGGTGGATCGGGTCTGGTTGGGTGGATCTGGCCGGTTGGGTGGATCTGGCCGGTGGGGCGGTTGGGTGGATCTGGCCGGTGGGGTGGTTGGGTGGATCACAGGGATCGGATGGTAAAGCTGCTTCCTGCACATTGGCTCTCGCTGCCGCAGCAGCTTTATTTGCCCCTCATGTCCTGCCTGTTTTGGTTTCCACGGTAACGGGCTGGGAATCCACGCTGCGGGTTTGTGACTTTGTGTTTATTTTGTTCTTTCCGTGATGTTTGTTTTCTGTCACCGGCTCGGAGTGTCGGGGTTTGTTGTCGCCTGTGACCCCTTTGTGTCGCAGGATTCCCGCGTCCTCTCTCGTTCCTGGTTTGTGTCGCGGCTAGAAATGACCGGAAGTAAACAAATAAAATATGATATTTACTGAGAGAAATGTCAGCCGCGCGGCGACGCCCCCTCATTTAACCCAATCACAGAGAAGGTGTGTGTTTTACAGGGACGTGCGGTGAGGTCAGTGGCTGGTGAGGCACTGGCTAGCATCAGAGCCAGATATACACAGGTTACGTAGGTTCAGGTTCAGTGCTCCCCAGGATCTGCGTCATTCATTCCAGGCAACCGAGTCACACATGTGGTGACCACACTCTCTTGAGGCCCCACCCTCCCAGCCCCATGACTGACGAACACCGTCACATGACTGTCTTGCATCAATCGATCAATGCATGGGAGGCCAGCCTCCCATGGAGGCGTTTTTTGAATGGCTTGAGACCAATGGTGCTTTCCCATTTGGTCCAAGTTATTCCCTTGCTCTCAGTGCCTCTCTGAGGCACTGAAGAGTGTAGTTTCAGGAAAGTAGGCAGCGCTTGAATCTCTTGGCCAGCTTGAGCTTATGCGATTAGCGTAGCGTTTAGCTACGCAAATTGTGTAGTCTCACGGAGGGCAGGCTGCCACTGCTGTGAATATATAATGCGCACAGAGACAGATGGTGGGGGAGCATGGAGCAGGGGAGTTTGTTAACTATTTTATTATTCATTCAGTACTAGTGATTTGGCAGGTGAGCCCACTTAATGACAAGTGAGGCCCTGCCTCACCTGCCGCCCCTGACTGCACATCCCTGGTGTGTTAGCTCCCACCTCCGAGGAAGCATCTCCGCTCTAAACCTATAAATACTACAAGAAAAAGGAGGTGACTCCGCGTGGGGAAACACGAGCGCGGCCTCCTCCATTTGTGTGGAGTCTTGAATGTTGTTGTGCGGTTTCTATGTCTTTTGTGTTTCTGTAATGTAGCTCAGCTTTCTTTTGCGCTCTGATAGTGTGTGTGTGTGTCGCTCGCGCTCTGATAGTGTGTGTGTGTGTCGCTCGCGCTCTGTACACGTCTGTTTCATTGAATCTTTCTGGGTGAGTTTTTGTATTGCAGATTATATTGTGTGTGTGTGTGTTTTCATGCATATGGGTTTCTGTTCGTCTTTTTGATTTTTATGCACGTGTATTTCACTGTGTGTCTCTGTGTCTGGTTTTTCTTTGTGTATTTGTGTGTTTTGTGGGATGTTGTCGTGTTTTAATCCTATGCATAATGTAGGAGCCGCTCCCTCGCGTCGGATCTAATGATCGGATTTATTGTTATTGATCGGGAAACGCGAGCTCTGCGTGCCGGGCCGGTGAGCGCCGCGTGTTCCAGGAAGGGATCAATGGTTTCCCGCGTCTCCCATATCACGGTGTAATGGGCCGGCGGGATGCACTGCGCACCCTGTAACATGATGGCGCCTGGGTATATAGGGGCGACGTGCTGATTGGCTGCTCGTGGTATGATGTCATCCTCCCACTGCGCGCCATTCCCTCGCCCGTACAGGTGATCACACCTCACGCTCTGCTTATTGGGTTAAAGCCCAGGAAGTGTCAGCCCCGTCACATCCGCTGCGGGATCACTGGAGATGTAGCTCCGCCCTCTGCGCATCTGTCACCCCGTGAGCAGCTTTATCTGCCGCGTTTTTGGCCTCGTTTGGCTCTTTTTTGGATTTGTCAGTTGTTCTCTGGCTCCCAACGTAAAAACACAAGGTCTGGCGGCCCCTTGTCCCAGGAGCTTGCAATCTACAGGTTCACTGCACCATTTCTCTTGTCTGTAAGCACTCGGCGTCGCCTCCCCGTGCAGTTTCTCATTCATACCGTTACTCTTTTCCCCGTGACGCTCCGTCATGCCCCTCGCGCTCTCCCATTCACACATTCCCGCCCCCTGCGCTGCAACGTGTAATTAGGGACCCGCAGAGCGCGAGACGCCGCGGATGAATGGAGCCACAAAAAGATCCCCTGAAAGCGTGCATGACCTCACACTGAATGAGGAGTGACCTCACGCGGGGCGGCTGGTTACTGTGTTTTTTAGGGGGATCCGGTGCAGTGCACAGATTCTTCTCGTTAGAGCGTTTCCCGCGCGCTGGCAGCGATTCCAAAAAAATCACAATAATGACGAGGAGGAAAATAATCTCCTTCTGGTGTTTTTCTGCTTTTTCTCCGCGGCTGAAAACGTGAATCATCGGCGGCGAGAAAAGGGGGGGCGCAGCGTCGCAGCCCAACAATCTGTCTCTCTGAATCTGCCTGTTTGCCGCCGAGCATCATGGGAGATGTAGTCCATGCCAGTATTAAAGGCACGCTGGGGTGGGGTCTGAGTGTCCCCAAAATCCATTCGTCCCGTTAAAACCAGCGTTTTCCTCCATTATTGATCTCCGGTCGGTATAAAAGTCCGCAGACTTCTATCTCCTGACCGGAACGGCTGCACGCTCTGAGCAGCGCTCCGGTTACTCCGCTCTGCTCTGAGCAGCGCTCCGGTTACTCCGCTCTGCTCTGAGCAGCGCTCCGGTTACTCCGCTCTGCTCTGAGCAGCGCTCCGGTTACTCCGCTCTGCTCTGAGCAGCGCTCCGGTTACTCCGCTCTGCTCTGAGCAGCGCTCCGGTTACTCCGCTCTGCTCTGAGCAGCGCTCCGGTTACTCCGCTCTGCTCTGAGCAGCGCTCCGGTTACTCCGCTCTGCTCTGAGCAGCGCTCCGGTTACTCCGCTCTGCTCTGAGCAGCGCTCCGGTTACTCCGCTCTGCTCTGAGCAGCGCTCCGGTTACTCCGCTCTGCTCTGAGCAGCGCTCCGGTTACTCCGCTCTGCTCTGAGCAGCGCTCCGGTTACTCCGCTCCGGTTACTCCGCTCCGGTTACTCCGCTCTGCTCTGAGCAGCGCTCCGGTTACTCCGCTCTGCTCTGAGCAGCGCTCCGGTTACTCCGCTCTGCTCTGAGCAGCGCTCCGGTTACTCCGCTCTGCTCTGAGCAGCGCTCCGGTTACTCCGCTCTGCTCTGAGCAGCGCTCCGGTTACTCCGCTCTGCTCTGAGCAGCGCTCCGGTTACTCCGCTCTGCTCTGAGCAGCGCTCCGGTTACTCCGCTCTGCTCTGAGCAGCGCGCTCCGGTTACTCCGCTCTGCTCTGAGCAGCGCTCCGGTTACTCCGCTCTGCTCTGAGCAGCGCTCCGGTTACTCCGCTCTGCTCTGAGCAGCGCTCCGGTTACTCCGCTCTGCTCTGAGCAGCGCTCCGGTTACTCCGCTCTGCTCTGAGCAGCGCTCCGGTTACTCCGCTCTGCTCTGAGCAGCGCTCCGGTTACTCCGCTCTGCTCTGAGCAGCGCTCCGGTTACTCCGCTCTGCTCTGAGCAGCGCTCCGGTTACTCCGCTCCGCTCTGAGCAGCGCTCCGGTTACTCCGCTCCGCTCTGAGCAGCGCTCCGGTTACTCCGCTCCGCTCTGAGCAGCGCTCCGGTTACTCCGCTCCGGTTACTCCGCTCTGCTCTGAGCAGCGCTCCGGTTACTCCGCTCTGCTCTGAGCAGCGCTCCGGTTACTCCGCTCTGCTCTGAGCAGCGCTCCGGTTACTCCGCTCTGCTCTGAGCAGCGCTCCGGTTACTCCGCTCTGCTCTGAGCAGCGCTCCGGTTACTCGCTCTGCTCTGAGCAGCGCTCCGGTTACTCCGCTCTGCTCTGAGCAGCGCTCCGGTTGCTCCGCTCTGAGCAGCGCTCCGGTTACTCCGCTCTGCTCTGAGCAGCGCTCCGGTTACTCCGCTCTGCTCTGAGCAGCGCTCCGGTTACTCCGCTCTGCTCTGAGCAGCGCTCCGGTTACTCCGCTCTGCTCTGAGCAGCGCTCCGGTTACTCCGCTCTGCTCTGAGCAGCGCTCCGGTTACTCCGCTCTGCTCTGAGCAGCGCTCCGGTTACTCCGCTCTGCTCTGAGCAGCGCTCCGGTTACTCCGCTCTGCTCTGAGCAGCGCTCCGGTTACTCCGCTCTGCTCTGAGCAGCGCTCCGGTTACTCCGCTCCGGTTACCTCCGCTTGCTCTGAGCAGCGCTCGGTTACTCCGCTCTGCTCTTGAGCAGCGCTCCGGTTACTCCGCTCTGCTCTTGAGCAGCGCTCCGGTTACTCCGTTCTGCTCTTGAGCAGCGCTCCGGTTACTCCGCTCTGCTCTTGAGCAGCGCTCCGGTTACTCCGCTCTGCTCTTGAGCAGCGCTCCGGTTACTCCGCTCTGCTCTTGAGCAGCGCTCCGGTTACTCCGCTCTGCTCTTGAGCAGCGCTCCGGTTACTCCGCTCTGCTCTTGACAGCACGCTCCGGTTACTTCCGCTCCGCTCTGAGCAGCGCTCCGGTTACTCCGCTCCGGTTACTCCGCTCTGCTCTGAGCAGCGCTCCGGTTACTCCGCTCTGCTCTGAGCAGCGCTCCGGTTACTCCGCTCCGCTCTGAGCAGCGCTCGGTTACTCCGCTCCGGTTACTCCGCTCCGTTACTCCGCTCTGCTCTTGAGCAGCGCTCCGGTTACTCCGCTCTGCTCTTGAGCAGCCGCTCCGGTTACTCCGCTCTGCTCTGAGCAGCGCTCCGGTTACTCCGCTCTGCTCTGAGCAGCGCTCCGGTTACTCCGCTCTGCTCTGAGCAGCGCTCCGGTTACTCCGCTCTGCTCTGAGCAGCGCTCCGGTTACTTCCGCTCTGCTCTGAGCAGCGCTCCGGTTACTCCGCTCTGCTCTGAGCAGCGCTCCGGTTACTCCGCTCTGCTCTGAGCAGCGCTCCGGTTACTCCGCTCTGCTCTGAGCAGCGCTCCGGTTACTCCGCTCTGCTCTGAGCAGCGCTCCGGTTACTCCGCTCTGCTCTGAGCAGCGCTCCGGTTACTCCGCTCCGGTTACTCCGCTCCGGTTACTCCGCTCTGCTCTGAGCAGCGCTCCGGTTACTCCGCTCTGCTCTGAGCAGCGCTCCGGTTACTCCGCTCTGCTCTGAGCAGCGCTCCGGTTACTCCGCTCTGCTCTGAGCAGCGCTCCGGTTACTCCGCTCTGCTCTGAGCAGCGCTCCGGTTACTCCGCTCTGCTCTGAGCAGCGCTCCGGTTACTCCGCTCTGCTCTGAGCAGCGCTCCGGTTACTTCCGCTCTGCTCTGAGCAGCGCTCCGGTTACTCCGCTCTGCTCTGAGCAGCGCTCCGGTTACTCCGCTCTGCTCTGAGCAGCGCTCCGGTTACTCCGCTCTGCTCTGAGCAGCGCTCCGGTTACTCCGCTCTGCTCTGAGCAGCGCTCCGGTTACTCCGCTCTGCTCTGAGCAGCGCTCCGGTACTACTCCGCTCTGCTCTGAGCAGCGCTCCGGTTACTCCGCTCGCTCTGAGCAGCCGCTCCGGTTACTCCGCTCTGCTCTGAGCAGCGCTCCGGTTACTCCGCTCTGCTCTGAGCAGCGCTCCGGTTACTCCGCTCTGCTCTGAGCAGCGCTCCGGTTACTCCGCTCCGCTCTGAGCAGCGCTCCGGTTACTCCGCTCCGCTCTGAGCAGCGCTCCGGTTACTCCGCTCCGCTCTGAGCAGCGCTCCGGTTACTCCGCTCCGCTTCTGAGCAGCGCTCCGGTTACTCCGCTCCGCTCTGAGCAGCGCTCGGTTACTCCGCTCCGCTCTGAGCAGCGCTCCGGTTACTCCGCTCCGCTCTGAGCAGCGCTCCGGTTACTCCGCTCCGCTCTGAGCAGCGCTCCGGTTACTCCGCTCTGCTCTGAGCAGCGCTCCGGTTACTCCGCTCTGCTCTGAGCAGCGCTCCGGTTACTCCGCTCTGCTCTGAGCAGCGCTCCGGTTACTCCGCTCTGGCTCTGAGCAGCGCTCCGGTTACTCCGCTCTGCTCTGAGCAGCGCTCCGGTTACTCCGCTCTGCTCTGAGCAGCGCTCCGGTTACTCCGCTCTGCTCTGAGCAGCGCTCCGGTTACTCCGCTCTGCTCTGAGCAGCGCTCCGGTTACTCCGCTCTGCTCTGAGCAGCGCTCCGGTTACTCCGCTCTGCTCTGAGCAGCGCTCCGGTTACTCCGCTCTGCTCTGAGCAGCGCTCCGGTTACTCCGCTCGGCTCTGGAGCAGCGCTCCGGTTACTCCGCTCTGCTCTGAGCAGCGCTCCGGTTACTCCGCTCTGCTCTGAGCAGCGCTCCGGTTACTCCGCCTGCTCTGAGCAGCGCTCCGGTTACTCCGCTCTGCTCTGAGCAGCGCTCCGGTTACTCCGCTCTGCTCTGAGCAGCGCTCCGGTTACTCCGCTCTGCTCTGAGCAGCGCTCCGGTTACTCCGCTCTGCTCTGAGCAGCGCTCCGGTTACTCCGCTCTGAGCAGCGCTCCGGTTACTCCGCTCTGAGCAGCGCTCCGGTTACTCCGCTCTGAGCAGCGCTCCGGTTACTCCGCTCTGAGCAGCGCTCCGGTTACTCCGCTCTGAGCAGCGCTCCGGTTACTCCGCTCTGCTCTTGAGCAGCGCTCCGGTTACTCCGCTCTGCTCTTGAGCAGCGCTCCGGTTACTCCGCTCTGCTCTGAGCAGCGCTCCGGTTACTCCGCTCTGCTCTTGAGCAGCGCTCCGGTTACTCCGCTCTGCTCTTGAGCAGCGCTCCGGTTACTCCGCTCTGCTCTTGAGCAGCGCTCCGGTTACTCCGCTCCGGTTACTCCGCTCTGCTCTTGAGCAGCGCTCCGGTTACTCCGCTCTGCTCTTGAGCAGCGCTCCGGTTACTCCGCTCTGCTCTTGAGCAGCGCTCCGGTTACTCCGCTCTGCTCTTGAGCAGCGCTCCGGTTACTCCGCTCTGCTCTTGAGCAGCGCTCCGGTTACTCCGCTCTGCTCTTGAGCAGCGCTCCGGTTACTCCGCTCTTGAGCAGCGCTCCGGTTACTCCGCTCTGCTCTTGAGCAGCGCTCCGGTTACTCCGCTCTGCTCCGAGCAGCGCTCCGGTTACTCCGCTCTGCTCTGAGCAGCGCTCCGGTTACTCCGCTCTGCTCTGAGCAGCGCTCCGGTTACTCCGCTCTGCTCTGAGCAGCGCTCCGGTTACTCCGCTCTGCTCTGAGCAGCGCTCCGGTTACTCCGCTCTGCTCTGAGCAGCGCTCCGGTTACTCCGCTCTGCTCTGAGCAGCGCTCCGGTTACTCCGCTCCGCTCTGGAGCAGCGCTCCGGTTACTCCGCTCTGCTCTTGAGCAGCGCTCCGGTTACTCCGCTCTGCTCTTGAGCAGCGCTCCGGTTACTCCGCTCTGCTCTGAGCAGCGCTCCGGTTACTCCGCTCTGCTCTGAGCAGCGCTCCGGTTACTCCGCTCTGCTCTTGAGCAGCGCTCCGGTTACTCCGCTCCGGTTACTCCGCTCTGCTCTTGAGCAGCGCTCCGGTTACTCCGCTCTGCTCTGAGCAGCGCTCCGGTTACTCCGCTCTGCTCTGAGCAGCGCTCCGGTTACTCCGCTCTGCTCTGAGCAGCGCTCCGGTTACTCCGCTCTGCTCTGAGCAGCGCTCCGGTTACTCTGCTCTGCTCTGCTCTGAGCAGCGCTCCGGTTGCTCCGCTCTGAGCAGCGCTCCGGTTGCTCCGCTCTGAGCAGCGCTCCGGTTGCTCCGCTCTGAGCAGCGCTCCGGTTGCTCCGCTCTGAGCAGCGCTCCGGTTGCTCCGCTCTGAGCAGCGCTCCGGTTGCTCCGCTCTATTTGGGTATTATTTGGCAGACCTTGTGATCCCGCCGCTCCTCATCACGCGGGTCACTGCTGGGAATCCTTTCCGTCTCTGACTTGTCCTGCGCTGCGGCGTATGGTGGAGATATTTAATCATTTTGTGCGGTTTCCCCACATCCTGTAAGGCTGCCTTCGCTTTCAATCTCCATCAATCGACCCTATAACCGCTGAGTGACTTTCAGCCGGCTCTCGAGTTCCCCTTAATAAACCCAGGCCGGTAAAAGAAGCGTTCTAGCACCTGAAGCGATTCCCTTTATGCTCCTGCCTCGCTGCGCCTTTTGGCATCCTGCAGACTCCACCGCCTGCTCCTTATCCTCCTGCATCAGGGTAGAGGTGGTCGGGGGCTTCTGCTGGTCTGCGCAGAGGTATGAGGATTGATAACGGGTTACAGAGTGATGAGACGGAAAGCTGCAAAACGCTCAGGGTCGTTCAGTGCGGCGCGCTGCGCTTTGTAGACGGAGCGCATAGTTTACGGGACAGTCGGAAGCTAAAAAAAATCCTCTTTTTAAACCCGTCCTGTTTTGCGACGCGATCTTGAGAATGTGCCGCGTGGGATGGCGCGGTGACTCGGTGTTGTGACGTCGCTGAGCGAGGACGCCCCGGTCTGTGGGAAACCTTGCAACGTTGCATTTTTTTTTATTTTTTTGCCTCGCCGGTCATTAAGGGGTTAATCCCAGCGGTGAGATGCAGATTATCTCACGCTCAGGATCTTGTGGTTTGTTTACTTTTGGGGTTTTCCGTGATGTTCTATCTCTGGCGCTGAGCGACGTATCCTCCACCAGCAGCCGTGTTTAACCCGTTGGGTGCCGGTAACGGGAACCTCTTCCGTTACGATTATTTATTTTTAACCCTTCAGATTCAACAACGTGTTGTCAGGAGGTTATTATTTCGGGGTTTATAGTGACACCTGGTCCCATTATGTGCTGCATTTTGGGGGGGTGCGGGGGGGTTTATCACTGTTGTTCTATCAAAAATAGATTGCAAGCTCCTCTGACGAGGCGTAAAAGAAAGCCTCATTACCAGCACTCAGGTCTCTTTCCGTGGTGGCTGAAGGATGTGTAAGGGTTAGGGGTCACCAGGTCGACCATGTTTTCCTGGACACATGTTACTATTTCATGCAGAAGGGGAGCACAGGGTAAAGTGCTGCCCTGCAACATGTATAATTCATATGCTGCAGGAAGGAAATCAAGGCAAGTCACCTGGGATTCCTTACCTGCAGTGTATGGATTATACACGCTGCAGGGTGGCATTTTTCATGCACTGCCCATCAGCATGAATACATTATATGCGTCCAGGAAAACATGGCAGACCTGGCAGCCTTGGTAAGGGTCTATTAGTGACCTGTGTGAACCTGTCCTGTTTTGGCCACTGGAGACTATTTTAGTACATTGTGTTTTTTTTTATTCTTAATCTGAGATGATGCCTTCATTCCCAAGCGGAGTGGTAAAGCACTTCTTCTATGGAGGAATCCTTTTTCCCCAGGTGCTGATACCGGGAAAGCCTGATCACGCTTTCCTGGTGGCTACAGGGGCTGAGCGTGTACCTTGGAGGATCTCGCTCCCTCTCAGGCAGGTGACTTTGCTGTAAGCTCTCTAGGCGCAGGTGTTTGATGCTTTACCTGTCACTGCACCTGCACGAAGCAGCGATGCATCATAACACCTGCCTGTGGGGGTAAGGGAGGGCGAGACGCTCCTTTTTTTAGATGGACCAAAAAAACCTTCACAACCTGAAAAATCTGCAAGTTTTTGAAACGCTGCAACAGTTTTACATCTCCCATTGGGAATACATTGCCTTTGTCAGAGTAATTGCACCCAGATACTTTGTAACCAGCCTCTTGATATCCTGCTTTTTTTTTTTTTTTTTTCCTTTGGTACGCCAAAAAGCGACGGCCGTCAAATTGAGGATTCCAGCAGAAAAAGCGGGTAATGTATGGGGGGAATAAATGGTATATGAAGCGGCATCCCTCTGGTTTCCATGGCGACAGCCCCAAGCTTTTCAAAGGCTGCTTCTTGTTGGTTCCCCCAGATCTCCTGAAACAGAGAAATAACCTTTTTTTTTGTTTTGTTTTTTTGGCTATTTGTTACTTTTTGTTTTTTCACAAAACGGTGATTTTTTAAAAATTCACTAAAATAAATAAATTTAGGGGAAATTAAATTTTAGTGATTTTTTTTTTTTTTTTGTACGTCCGGAGTTCCTTATATGGGTATTAGTGATTTAGGGGCGCCAGGGCGGCCATGTTTTCAAGGACAACCATTACTATTTCATGCAGAGGGGGAGCATGGGGAAAAGTGCTGCCCTGCAACATGTGTAATTCATATACCGCAGGAAGGAAATCAAGGCAGATCACCTGGGATTCCTTACCGGCAGCGTATGGATAATACATGCTGCGGGGTGGCATTTTTCATGCACTGCCCATCAGCATGAATACATTATACGTGTCCAGGGAAACATGGCCGCCCTAGCATGATGATCTAATCCACGGGTTCCAGATAGTCCGGACGCATGAGCTGACGCTCTGCTGAGGATGCCCTGCACGCATTATCAGTGCCGCAGCACAAAGTAATAACCTCTTCAGAAAGCGGAGCAGTGCGCGGGGCTGACTGGCCCCCGGGGGTGACGCCCGACTCGTTTTACCACTTTTACAGAATCTGAAGTATTTTTAAAGAAACCTTTTTCGCTGGGTTTCTATTAACCGCGTCGGACGCAGGGTCGCCGGGTCGCCCATGTTTTCCTGGACACATATTACTGTTTCATGGAGGGGGAGCACAGGGAAAAGTGCTGCCCTGCTACATGTATAATTCATATGCTGCAGGAAGGAAATCAAAGCAGGTCACCTGGGATTCCTTACCTGCAGTGTATGGATTATACATGCTGCGGGTGGCATTTTTCACGCACTGCCCATCAGCATGAATACATTATATGCGTCTGGGGGGAAACATGGAGAATCTGACCCTCTTCACTCGGCAAATCAGGAGCCGGGCAGCTGCGGGTCCAGGAAATGTAATCCCCGGCTCCTTTTTTTTTTTTATTCTGGATTATTATATATAATCTTTCCTTGCCAGAAAACGTATCGAGCGCCGACATGTCACCGCAAGTGTAAAATCCCACTGCTGACACCATTTGACGAGGAGAAAGTGCGTGTGACATAAATGAACGTCGTGTTTACACTTGGGTCCCCGAGATATTATTATTATTATTATTATTATTATATGTAAATATCCCAAAAACTCCAATCCAGGACATTCTTAGAAAGTTACAAACCTTTATTAATAATAATTTATATGATTTTTATTCGTTCATTTATTTATTCTGCAAATTACTGGATTGTTTTTTTTTTTTTATTTTACTTTAAAAAAAGAGGGAAAAGATAATTACAAAAACTCCCAATTTCTACATTTCTCCACCCAAAATATCCGTGCTGCCTCTACAGTGATAGACAAAATCCATTAGTGGGTCACCTGGATCCAGAAACCAATCCGATGATCACCCCAAGTTTAAGAAATCCAAACCTGTCTCGAGAGGAAGAAAAAAGATAATAAATCCTCATTCCCCTCATCCTCCCCCCCCCCCCCCCGCAGGGGCTGAACTGCATGACTCGTTTTTTTCGTGCCAGATATATATATTATATATATTTTGCGTTATAAGGAGGCGGAGCCTGATGACGTGATCCTCATAGCACATAATGCGTTCTGGGAATGCAATTCTGTGTCTGATTCCAGAGGAGCGATACAATGTATCCAGAGACCCAGGAACACCCTATCCTGCTCATCCCTTTTAATTACTATGGGGAGGGGGGCCACGACAGGGAGGAGGTGGGGGTGACGATAGGGAGGGGGGGTCACCATTAGTGACGTGTGAGAGTGTTGACGTTGGGAATAATTCCAGCAGTGCGCAGGTTGTTCCACGAATTGGAAGTGTCTGGATTTATCACAGCAGATTATCCCAGGGACGCCATAGTAATTCAGGGCCCCTCCTCCCTCGCTGAGGCTCTCCTATTCTCCTCCTCCCAGACACTTTCTGGTCTCCGACAGCCCTGACATCAGTCTCACTGGGGTTCAGAATGTGGCTCCTCCAACCCTGATCTGTGACTGGCACGATGTGGCCTGCTGCGTCTTCCTTCATTATTCCTCAGTGTGGCCCTCTGCGTCCTGTCTTTGGACTGGTCCTCACGGTGTGGCCCTGCAGATTTGTGGCCGATAATTGGACGCCGCGATGGAGCAGTCTCCTGCTCTTTACCCAATGCCTGGGCGAGCTCTGCTCCATGTGCTAAGGGCTCGGAGCTTCTGCCCGTCCTGACCTGGGACTGAGCCTCAAACTGTAACTGTATACATTAGAACGTCAGATTACATCCTCTCGCTGTGACCTCTGACCTGGATCAGATTCCCTGGATAGAGTATTACATGTGTGATGATGAAGCCCGGGGGGGGGGGGGTTATATATAGAATTACATATCCAATAATGGACATCCCCATGTTATTGAGAGGTGTGTGTGTGTCCTTTTTTTAATTTCTTCTTGGATTCCTTGGTGCTGGGTTCGATCTTGTTGACTCGGAGACCTTTGTGATGGTGCAGTTTGTGTAATTGTGTGCTCTACCCTTGGTTTGTTGTGTCTATTTGTCAAGAGGAGCTCCTGCCTGTTAGGTGCTGCTCTCCTGAGCATATATATACAGTCATGGCCGAAATTGTTGGCACCCCAGACATTTTTCCATAAAATCGAGTATTTCTCACAGAAAAGTATTGCAGTGACACATGTTTTGCTATACACAGGTTTATTCCCTTTGTGTGTATTGGAACAAAACAAAAAGAGGGAAAAAAGCAAATTGGACATAATGTCACACAACTCCAAAAATGGTCTGGACACAATTCTTGGCACCTTAACTTAATATTTGGTTGCGCACCTTTTGGAAAATATAACTGATATCAGTGGCTTCCTATAACCATCAATAAGCTTCTTACACCTCTCACCCGGAATTTTGGACCACTCTTTCTTTGCAAACTGCTCCAGGTCTCTCTTATTGGAAGGGGGGCGCCTTTTCCCAACAGCACTTTTTAGATCTGGACTCATTGCTGGCCACGTCAGAACTCTCCAGCGCTTTGTTGCCATCCATTTCTGGGTGCTTTTTGACGTATGTTTGGGGTCATTGTCCTGCTGGAAGAGCCAAGATCTCCGACGCAAACCCAGCTTTCTGACATTGGGCTCTACATTGTGACCCAAAATCCTTTGGTAATCCTCAGATTTCATGATGTCTTGCACACATTCAAGGCACCCAGTGCTAGAGGCAGCAAAACAACCCCAAAACATCATTGAACCTCCACCATATTTCACTGTAGGTACTGTGTTCTTTTCTTTGTAGGCCTCATTCCGTTTTCGGTAAACAGTAGAATGATTGTGCTTTACCAAAAAGCTCTATCTCGGTCTCCTCTGTCCACAAGACGTTTTCCCAGAATGATTTTGGCTGACTCAAGTACATTTTGGCAAACTGTACTCTTGCTTTTTTATGTCTCTGTCAGCAGTGGGGTCCTCCTGGGTCTCCTGCCATAGCGTTTCATTTAAATGTCGACGGATAGTTTGCGCTGACACTGATGCTCCCTGAGCCTGCAGGACAGCTTGAATTTCTTTGGAACTTGTTTGGGGCTGCTTATCCACCATCCGGACTATCCTGCGTTGCAACCTTTCATAAATTTTTCTCTTCCGTCCACGCTCAGAGAGATTAGCTACAGTGCCATGGGTTGCAAACTTCTTGAAAATGTTGCACACTGTGGACAAAGGCAAATCTAGATCTCTGGAGATGGACTTGTAACCTTGAGATTGTTGATATATTTCCACAATTTTGGTTCTCAAGTCCTCAGACAGTTCTCGTCTCCTCTTTCTGTTGTCCATGCTTAGTGTGGCACACACAGACACACAATGAAAAGACTAACAGGGTTATTCAGAGCGTGAAAAGCAGGAGCATGACTGGAGAATGGAAAATTCTAGGTCAAAATAGCCAAACCAGAAAACTTCTCCCTTTCATCTCACTTTCCAAATCGGCTATTTTGACCTAGAATTTTTCATTCTCCAGTCATTCTCCTGCTCTTCACCGCTCTCTGAATAACCCTGTAAGTGAACTTCTCTCCTTTTTATCTGCTTTCAGGTGTGATTTTTATATTGCCCACACCTGTTACTTGCCCCAGGTGAGTTTACAGGAGCATCACATGCTTGAAACAATCTTATTTATCCACAATTTTGAAAGGGTGCCAAGAATTTTGTACAGCCCATTTTTGGAGTTTTGTGACATTATGTCCAATTTGCTTTTTTTTTTTTTTTTTTTTTTGTTTTGTTCCGTTCCAATACACACAAAGGGAATAAACCTGTGTATAGCAAAACATGTGTCACTGCAATACTTTCTGTGGGAAATGCTTGATTTTCTGGAAAAATGTCAGGGGTGCCAACAATTTCGGCCATGACTGTATATGTTTTTAGAATTGCAGATGTCATTTACACATCCCAACAATTCAGAGAACTGCTTCGCAGAGCTCATGTGCTACATTCCCCGTATGCAGCAAGGAACTCTGGGTAGCACATGCAAATGAAGTTGTATAGATCTCTCTACAAGGGATAGAATATTAGGATTCCCCTCGCTGTCTGGTTCTACCTTACTCCAGTTTGTGTATTAGGGTGTAGTTGTTGGTGTTTGTACTGTGTTACTTGTTTATTCTAGTGATACATTGTAACTGATAATGTTTATGTTCTGCTCCCTGGTTATACAGTGCAGCACTACACCTGCTGCTCAGACATTGTTTTCCACTTTACTGTTACCATACAATGACTTAACCTGCGGCACGGCTGGTATCCCCCGTACAATGACTTAACCTGCGGCACGGCCGGTATCCCCCGTACAATGACTTAACCTGCGGCACGGCCGGTATCCCCCGTACAATGACTTAACCTGCGGCACCGCCGGTATCCCCCGTACAATGACTTAACCTGCGGCACGGCCGGTATCCCCCGTACAATGACTTAACCTGCGGCACGGCCGGTATCCCCCGTACAATGACTTAACCTGTGGCATAAAGTAAATGGTGAATTCACCGTGGTTTCACCGGAGATGCCGACTTAAAACCACAATTCTGTCAGTGAAGTCTCGGTGTTTAGTGAATAGCCCCTATAGCAGGGGGTCTCAAACCATGGGCCCCCCAGATGCTTTTTTCCTACAAGTCCCAGAATGCTTTGAATGCAACAGATGTTTCTGAACTACGACTCTCATGATCCTCTGAACATCTTTGTCAGTGCTGTGAAACCCGTGCCCCCCCACCCCAGATTTTGATGCCTACAACTCCCAGAATTCTTACAATGCAATAGATGGCCAGGGAATCATGGGAGTTGTAGTTCAGCCAGAGTTTGGCAGCCCTGCTCTATTGTATCCAAAGAATTCTGGGAATTGTAGTCCATCAATATCTGGGTGTTTTGAGATCCCTGCACTAGTGTCCAGTGGGCCGAGCGAGGGGTCTCTCCGGTCCCTGTAACCGCCGGCGGCATGGCACAGTTGCGGCGCGGCCATGCAGGGGTTAAGCTGCGCGTCCTGGTAATCCAAACTCTGCGTTTCCTCGGCCGCAGACAGACCCGGACGGACCGTCCGATGCTTCTCCTCTGGCGGAAGGAAACCCCCTTTTTGTTGAATGCTCAGAACGCGGACCCTCCCTGCCGTCTTCCCTGCGGCCCCTGGGGCGTCGCGCCCATAAGACGCGGGATGGAAGGGTCCAGGAAGGAAGTGGGGGGGCTCGCTTGATTTAGGACGGGGCCCTCCCCAGCCAGATCCTACACTCTGTCCCCCCTCTATCACCTGGGGGCTAGGATTTGGGGTGAAAAAAACACAACCCCCCCCCCCCAGTAATCAAAGCCTTACTGTATCCCGGGGAGCTTATTCACTAAACAGCCACGTGGCGTCCTGGCAGCACAGAGCGTACAACACCTCGCTATAGTTTTGAGCTCTATATAGAAGATCATGGGAGCATTTTCTTGTCAGAGTGTTAAACACTAGAGAATAAATGCCATTTCTGTGTCGCCCGGCGGCCGATCTGCTGCGTGTTGGCGTTATTTATTGTCTGGTCTCCCGCCTCAGCTGGGCGGCCGCTCAACGGTAACGTTTTGTAATCTATAAAGTTAAGAAAAAAATTGTATATATAAAAATGGTTATGGTCATAAAATCAAAATTATTTTTTTTTACCCCCCCCCCCCCCATGTCTTCTTTCCAAATTCCCGCCCGGACCCTCCTCCTCGTCGCCCTCATTTTACTGTAATTCTTAACGTTTCATTGAGCATTAATAGTCTTTTTTTTTTCTTTCTTTTTTTCTCCTAGTAGTAAAGGTTTTTGCTTGTCGGTAACCGAACGTTTAACTCCTAGGGGGCCGATCTGCTAAACTGTGAACTGGACATTTTATGTCAAAACTGCTAATCTGAGGAGGAAAAAAAAAAATCTCAATCTCGACTCTTCCTCCTGAAATGTTGTTTCCCCTCAGCGACTCCTCACAAATCCCCAGTTTAGCGAATAAATGCCTAAAGGTGTAGAAACCAAAAATATATATTTTATTTTTTGGTTCTATCTCTGTTCCGCCCTGGTTCTTCGTCCTGATCTTCCAGGACTTTTTATTCTTATGTATTTTAATCTCTCCCCTCGCTCAGCAGTTTCCGTGCTTTTTGATGCGGGGCCCCGTGACGCCGCCAGGCTTCGTATTTTTGGACCAAACTCTGTGAAATTTAATGCTCGAGCTCCAAATCACGTGTTTTTTCAGACGGGGGGGGGGGGGGTCGGTATCTGGCTCAGGTCTTCAGGGTGTGAGACCAGCAATCCGGATAAACCTTTAGTCCACGAGATCCGGTGAGAGCGGGCAGTGGGGGCTTATTCACTAAATGGTAATTTGCAGAATTTGGGTTGAAGTGGATAAAAAGCCCCCAGATTCATTTTTATTGTAATTTGTTTTTTTTTTTGTAGTCCGTTTGCTGCCCTGCGTGGCTCAGCGTTTAATTGGTCGGCGCCTTTTTTTCGTGCAAAGACGCACCCTAGTGATTTCTTGAGCTTTCCCAGAACATGTGCTTGGTGTAAAAACCAGCGTTTTCCTCGTTTCCCTCATTATTTATCTCCTGCCTCCAGTCAGTTATTCCTGTTAGGAGTCCGTTGACTTCTCCCTCCTGGGCAGAACGCTCGCGCTCCAGCTGATTCCCTGCGCCGCCACTCAATCTGCTGTGCCCCGCTATGCTATGGGGCTGAGACGGTGAGTAAAGCGCGCACCAGTTAGGAGGAAGTCTGCGGACGCCTATTTAGTCAATGAAGGTTAGAGCCCCCCCCCCCCACCTCACTGGTATGTTCCAGGGCAGCTGATGTTGCGGGCTCCGTCACAATGTATCGTCCTCTGATCCATGCGCGATGCTCAGCCCTGGATGGGGGGGGCTCAGTGTCTAGCAAACAGCTGTCCTGATTTATTTTTTGTGCCCCCAGCTGCTCTCCGGACCCTCTGCGCTGTCCGAGGCCTTTGTCCCCGCACCCCGGTGTCAGTTCCTCCGCACAGCTGTTGCCGAGTGTGACTTTTCTTGGCCTTAATCAAACTGTGGACACACAATAGACACGTAGAGATGGGGCTGGGGGGGGCACCGGTCACGACTTCCCGGGGTACAGCGCCAATCTGCTCCGAGGCGCAGCGCGTCTGCTGAAAGCCCAGGCCACATTAATGGCGCTTTTTTTTTTTTTCTCTGTTGATGGACGGGGGGGACGTGTGTGTGTGCGCGGTGGTGGGGGGCTTTGTTGCTGTCACGGCATCTGTGTCCCTTTTCAAGCCCTCGTGCCGGAGTCATTGATGTGAAATAAAAGAGACAGGCATTGTGCGTGGCACACGCTGGACGGACCCCCGGCACGCCCACTCGGGGCCCCCACGAGCGAGAGGTCATTTATATGAATTATTTGCATGGGGGAAATGAAGCGGGTCACACGAGGCCATCTGCAAACCCGCCTCTGTCACTGGTAATGAGGGGGGGGGATTCCCAACAACCCCCCCCCCTCACTTATTTACTGCAAATAGAATTTAATGAAAAGAGCATTAAGTGAAACGTAATAATATAATGAAAACAGACTGTATATCCTGCCATGAGACCCCACCCCCGCCACGCCGGTCCCTCCCCGCCACGCCGGTCCCTCCCCGCTTTATGTGAAGGATGGTAAAATATATATATTTCATTTCATTCTTGTTTTGCTGTAACTCCGGATCCAAAGGAACAGAAGATTATTTTGTTTTTAGCTTTTTGGTTTGTTTTTTGTTTTTTTTGCCGCTCAGCGCCGTTACTTACAGAGCGAAACCACCACTTTCGATTCTGATGACCTTGATGTCCTCTGCACTTCTCTCCCATGGGTTACTGTCCCCTGCCCCTCTCCTCCTCCTGCGCGGGGCTCGCGTGCCCCTGCCCCTCTCCTCCTCCTGCGCGGGGCTCGCGTGCCCCTGCCCCTCTCCTCCTCCTGCGCGGGGCTCGCGTGCCCCTGCCCCTCTCCTCCTCCTGCGCGGGGCTCGCGTGCCCCTGCCCCTCTCCTCCTCCTGCGCGGGGCTCGCGTGCCCCTGCCCCTCTCCTCCTCCTGCGCGGGGCTCGCGTGCCCCTGCCCCTCTCCTCCTCCTGCGCGGGGCTCGCGTGCCCCTGCCCCTCTCCTCCTCCTGCGCGGGGCTCGCGTGCCCCTGCCCCTCTCCTCCTCCTGCGCGGGGCTCGCGTGCCCCTGCCCCTCTCCTCCTCCTGCGCGGGGCTCGCGTGCCCCTGCCCCTCTCCTCCTCCTGCGCGGGGCTCGCGTGCCCCTGCCCCTCTCCTCCTCCTGCGCGGGGCTCGCGTGCCCCTTCTCTCTGTTGCCCTTGGTGCTGCCTCCGCTCGGTGTATGTTGCCCTTGGTTCTGGGTGTCGTCAGCCCCGGGCCCCTGCGCTCTGCCGCCAGCTCCGCTTGTGCCGCGCTGGACTCCATTGTAGCAACACGGAAAGTTCTCCTCCCCGCATCACCTTAACGTTTTAATCCCATCAGAATCCCGTCTCCTGGCAACCATCGCCACAGCGACAGCGCGCTCAGCATCCGTGGGAAGCGTCTCTCCCCGACATATTGACAGCTAAACCTGTGCCACGTTTGTCCTGCGCCGCCATGTATAGTGCTGCCGGGGAAGGAACCTTCAGGGCTGGGGGGGGGGGCAATATTAGGGCCAGGTGCTGGGTCTTAAAACGGCCCCTACTTCCTATAAGGCGCAGTGCCAAGAGAACCCGTCATTAACCCACCCTGGTCCTGTCCTGCGCGGTCAGGAAGGGGTGGGTCGGCGGGACGATCTCTAAGCGAGGATCCAGGTTTACCTGAAGGTCACCGTAGCTCAAACTCCAGTTTCCATCAGATCTACTTTTAATCTTCCCTGGGGCATCGCCCCAAAATATAAGTGTAATGCGGGGGTCCAGTGGGGGGGGGGGGATGGTGGCATTGGGGCCTCTGGTTCCAGAATTTCCGGATTATTCCGTGCAGTCGGACGCTGCTAGGCTCCGGCACGTGACAGACATTTGCTGGGTTTTTGACACGTCGCCATAATCTCTCTCCCCCGTGTGTGTCGCTTATCCTTTCCCTGGCTCCCTCTGTGCCATCTTCCCGCTGCCAGGGCACTATCTCGCCAGGCACAGGCTGCCCTCGCAGCCGCTGCGGATAACACATGGTGCTCGGGGCCCACGGCCTGTCGTACCGATTAGCCGGCGCTTCCAAAACCTGGATACGTTCATCCCCTGTGGATAACGGCGGCTTTGGGGCATCGATGTAATGCCGGCGCGGGCAGCGCTCGATGGGTCTCTTGATGATTGGAGAGTATTTTAATATTTTGTGAGTTATTCAGAGAGCACCGAACAGTGAATTTCCCCGTACGGTGACATTTTGGGGCCATTTGGCTATTCAGGGAGCAGACAGTTCGCCAAATATTGGCGAATTGTCAGTGAAATGCGGTGCCTGTTCGGCGGCAGTGAAATCCCCCATAGAGAAGCGATGGTTAATCTATTCACATTGAACAGCAGAGAAATGTCAGTGAAATGCCCTGATGTTCAGTGGTTTCATTCGGCAGGTTTATTCAGGAGAATCCCATAGGTTTCAATGATAAAAATATTCCCGTTTTAATCCAATATCTAACAAACTGTTTAATATTTTAATCTGCAGCAAAAAGTCTCTTTTTTGTTATTTATATTTTTTTATATATTATCCTCGTGCAATATTTTGTTTAAGTTGCCTCCTGTTCGGCGGCAGATCGTCGGCTGTGTTCGGTGTTTTTTTCGGCGGCGTTCGGATCCAATCGGCGCACTTCGGGCACTGAATGAAAGGGCAGTGAAATGTCAGTACCCTTTGGTTTAACCCCTTTTATAAACCTTGTCGCTCCAGATGTCCGTGGACTACATATCCTTTGCTCTTTCAGGCTGTTTGAGCATCATGGGACACGTAGTCCAGGAATACCTGAGGTGCTGAGTGTAGCACGATTAGATTATATATTTGGGCGGGGGGGGGGTGTGACCCGGGGGGGGGGGGAGTGACCCGCCCTCTCTGCCCCATTTACCCCAATATTAATGTTTCTTTTCTTGGTTTCAGGAGAACATCTTGAAGCTCCGGCAGCCGCGCCGTCCGCCACCCCTTAGTCGACCTGTGGAGGGTCTTACAGGAGCGACAGGCTGATTTTCTGGAGAGTTGGATGCCCACATCACATCACGCTGCCTCTCCCACCAGCACTGTAAGTGCCCCCCCCCCATGCCGCAGTGATGCCCACCTCGCCACGCTATCCCATGGGGGGGGTGTTGTGAGGGGGCACTGTCAGGAAGCTGGGGAAGGGTCAGAGATTGTGTTGGGGGGTGGGGGTCAGAGATTGTGTTGGGGGATGTGCCGGGATTTTCCCAGTCGCAGGTTTTATTCCCTCCATGAATAGGTTTTATAGAAATCGCACGTGATTTCCCCCCCCCCCCCCGGTCTCCTGCTAATTAAGCGCTCTTTAATAAAGGCTCCGTCTGACATCCTGTGTCTCTTTATATGAGAGCAGCGGGGGGGGCCCGAAACCTCCATATACAGAGGCCACACACAGCGGCGAACACTGCGAGCGGCAAACCTGTGTATAGCACTGCCGAGTATCTGATATACAGCGACCCCCCCCCCCCCAAACCTATATACTGTGTATAACAATCTGCTCACTGTAAAATGCACAGCCTGGTCTGCGCCACCCCCTGCAGGGCGACACAAGAGGAGGGAGCTCTGGGATATGGAGTCTGCTCCTTCCCCTGCAGGGCAACACGAGGAGGGAGCTCTGGGATATGGAGTCTGCTCCTTCCCCTGCAGGGCGACACAAGAGGAGGGAGCTCTGGGATATGGAGTCTGCTCCTTCCCCTGCAGGGCAACACGAGGAGGGAGCTCTGGGATATGGAGTCTGCTCCTTCCCCTGCAGGGCGACACAGAGGAGGGAGCTCTGGGATATGGAGTCTGCTCTGGGCTCTGAGCTCTGGGATGTGGACATTCATTAAAGTGTAAGCTCGGCTGAATTCGATGCTCGGCCTGTGCCATGCCTTGATCCGTAACGCGTCACCTTCTCGATCTGCACTATTTGGGGGGGGGGGGGTAGGTCTGGCGCTGCACACTCTAGGGTTAATTTGATTTTGGGGGGGGTCGTGGCGCGCCGGGTGTTTAATGGCAGGATATTAATTCCTGGCGGCTGCGACGCGGCTCCCTCCTCTGGCAGATTAAGTGAAGCCTCTGAATATTTGCCACGCGGAGAGATAAAGCGCCGATATAACCCTGTATATTAAAAAAGAATGTTTTAAATCCTAGTTTTGGAATTTCAATCTACAACTAAAAAATAAAAATTTTATTTCTCCCCCCCCCCCCCCTGTTATTTTATCTTGTGCTTGTTCCAGCCGTCAGGATTTCCCAGCATTGTTTGGAGATTTGGGTCAGTTGTTTTTGGTCCCCCCCCCCCCCCCTGGACTCGTGGTCCGTGTTATGAATTTTTTGTGCCCGTTTTGAGCAGATTCGGTGATTGATAATAATTTTATTAGTTTTCTGACTCTTATCTTTTATTTAGGTTTTGGGAAGGCGGCGCTTTACTGTTAATTTATCTTTTATTTATTTGTAAATATTTGGTTTGCGGCTTTTTTTCCAGCCCTGCAGCTCCTGAGATGAACAAGCTGCGCCAGAGCCTGCGCCGGAAGAAGCAGACGTATGTGCCGGAGGCCAGCCGGCCGCATCAGTGGGGGGCGGACGAGGAGGCGGTGAGGAGGGGGAAATGCAGTTTCCCTGTGCGGGTAAGTAAAGGGTTAAGCGGTGATTTACTCCCCCCCCCCCCCCCGCGCCTCTGCTCATAGAATCCCACAAGGTGAGAGTGTGGCGAAACGCGTCGGGTACCGCATCTGACCTGATACAATGTGATGTATCTTGGTGCCGTGTTACGCGGTGACACACTGCGCCGAAAATCACACGTTCTGCTTAAAGTTTGCAAAACAAGGCGATAAAACCGTAACCGCGCACGTTTTATATTAGTGATACAATAACAATACAATGAATATGAGGCGCGCGCGGATAAATCTGATTGGCTGAAAGGCAGAGGGGCTGTATCTCACCTCCTCCTTAGAGCGGCGCCGGATTCTGACCCCTGACCCTCGCTTTGTTCGCAGTACCTGGGCCACGTGGAGGTGGAGGAATCGCGGGGGATGCACGTGTGCGAGGACGCCGTGAAAAAACTCAAAGTGGTGAGTGTGAAGGAATGAAAAAACACGAGATCCCACCTAGAGCATTGTGATCAGATCTATAGAGCGGATCCCAGGAGGTCACAGAGAGCCAGTGATGGAGCGCTATAGATCCCTCCTGGATGAAGCTCACATGGCGTTGCTTCCTCTTAACTCCTGCTCCTTCTCCAATTTGGCGTTGAGGGGGACATTGGGACAGGACGGGGGGGGGGGATTATTGAGGGGCTTTTCGGGAAGGATCACTTCTGCTGCATGAAGATAAGATGAAAAGCCCCGGCGGCAGAAAAGCGTCCAAACCAAAAATAAAGGCCGGGTAATCCCTCTGCAATCCCCCCCCCCCGACATACCCCAACCCCCCCCCCGACATACCCCAACCCCCCCAATACCCCAACCCCCCCCGACATACCCCAACCCCCCCCCCCGACATACCCCAACCCCCCCCCCACCGACATACCCCAACCCCCCCCCCGACATACCCCAACCCCCCCCGACATACCCCAACCCCCCGACATACCCCAACCCCCCCCCCGACATACCCCAACCCCCCCCCCCCGACATACCCCAACCCCCCCCGACATACCCCAACCCCCCCCGACATACCCCAACCCCCCCCGACATACCCCAACCCCCCCCGACATACCCCAACCCCCCGACATACCCCAACCCCCCGACATACCACCCCCCCGACATACCCCACCCCCCGACATACCCCAACCCCCCCCGACATACCCCAACCCCCCCGACATACATACCCCAACCCCCCCCCCCCGAGACATACCCCAACCCCCCCCCCCGAGACATACCCCAACCCCCCCCGAGACATACCCCAACCCCCCCCCCGAGACATACCCCAACCCCCCCCGAGACATACCCCAACCCCCCCCGACATACCCCAACCAACCCCGACATACCCCAACCCCCCCCGGCATACCCCAACCCAACCCATATCATTGTTACTGCCCCCACTCAGAGGTTAATCCATGCATCTACTACCCTTTCTATATCACTGTTACTGCCCCCACTGGGAGGCTATTCCATGTATCTACTACCCTTTCTATATCATTGTTACTGCTCCCACTGAGAGGCTATTCCATGTATCTACTACCCTTTCTATATCACTGTTACTGCCCCCACTGGGAGGCTATTCCATGTATCTACTACCCTTTCTATATCACTGTTACTGCCCCCACTCGGAGGTTAATCCATGTATCTACTACCCTTTCTATATCACTGTTACTGCCCCCACTGGGAGGCTATTCCATGTATCTACTACCCTTTCTATATCACTGTTACAGGGAATAACCTCCCAGTGGGAGCAGTATCTACTACCCTTTCTATATCACTGTTGCTGCTCCCTTTGTGAGGCTGATGTTTCTCCTCTGTGTTTCCAGCTCGGGAAGAAGTCGGTTAAGTCCATCCTGTGGGTTTCCGCGGACGGACTGCGCGTCGTGGATGATAAAACCAAGGTGAGCAGAGGCAATATATTCTTTTACAAATAAAACAAACGCTGCTGCATTCACTGCCCTCCTTCTACTTTAACCATTCTACCCCACGGACTCCCTCACTCCCTGCCCCCTCTTCTATGTCTTCCTTTTCTACAGTCTTGGAGGATGCAACAGAACTTCTTATGTCCTCCTACCTGACCACCTGTCCACTTGATCCCGTCCCCTCACACCTTATTCGGCCTGTCCTACCAGTTCCTGTCCCTGCTTTGACTCATATTTTTAACCTCTCCCTCTCTGGAATCTTCTCTGTATTCAAACGTGCTTTCATCACCTCATTCTAAAAAGCCATCTCTTGATCTACCTCCATCCCTCTACTGTCCCATCTCTCTGCTCCCCTTTGCCTCCACAATCATAGAAAGTCTGGTCTATAACCAGCTCACCAGTTTTCTTGCTGCTAACTCTCTACTTGATCCGCACCAGTCTGGCTTTCACTCCCAGCGTCCACTGAGACTGCTCTGACCAAGGTGACTAATGATTTAGCTGCTGCTGAAACCGAAGGTCACTTCTCCCTCCTTATTCTTCTTGACCTTTCCGCTGCATTCGACACTGGTGATCACCCTCTCCTGCTCCTCACGCTGCGTCAACTTGGCCTCAGTGACATCACTCTCTCCTGGTCCTCTTCCTGTCTCTCTCTTCGCTCCTGCAGTATCTCCATCGCTGGTGTCTCTTCACCACACGTTCCTCTTTCAGTTTGGGTAACTTAAGGCTCTGTTCTGGGTCCCCTACTCTTCTCGATCTACACCGCCTCTCTGTAACCTCATCTCTTCCTATGGACTTCAATATCCTCTCTTTGCCGACGACACCCGAATCTACCTTTCCTCTCTCGATCTCTCTCCTCCGGTGTTGCTCCGTGTTACTGCCGGCCTATCCGCTGTCTCTGATTGGATGACTTCCCATTTCCTAAAGCTCAACCTCTCTAAAACAGAACTTCTCGTCTTCCCTCCCTCTAAAACTAACATTCCTGCGCCCATTTCCCTTCAGGTGAATGAGCCACCGTTACTTCTACCTCTCAGGCCCGCTGCCTCGGTGTCCTCCTAGACTCTCATCTCTCCTTTACTCCTCACATTCAGTCTCTAACCAAATCCTGCTACTTCCACCTAAAAAAACATTGCGCACGTCCGTCCCTTTCTTAATCCAGACTCTACTAAAATGCTCATCTAAGCTCTTATTATCTCCCGCCTTGACTACTGTAACCTCCTTCTCTCTGGCCTTAAGAGATCCCAGATTCTCCCTCTGCAGTCTGTAATGAACGCCTGTGCCAGACTCATACACCTCACCTCCTGCACCTTACGTCTCTGTCAATCTCTACACTGGCTCCTGTTTCCTTTAGAATCCAATTCATTATATTGGTCACATACAAAGCTCTCCATAACCGCGCCCCGGCCTACATCTCCTCCATTATTAGCAGGTACATCCCATCCCCACCACTTTGCTCGGCCAATGATCTGATATCAGTTCCTTGTACCCGCACCCCCCCCCCCCAACTTTCGCCTTCAGGACTTCACTCGAGCTGCACCCTTTCTATGGAACTGCCTCCCCACAACATCAGACTCACCCGTCTCTCCAGTCCTTCAAGAAGTCTCTGAAAACACATTACTTTAGAGAAGCCTAATAATCCCCCACTGTCATTTCCTGCTCCATCTTCCCATTCAGTCCTCATGCAACTCGCTACTTCAAATACCCGATTCATCCTCACCTAATGTGTCACCCCTCTCCTCTTAGATTGTAAGCTCTTGAGCAGGGTCCTCCCTCCTTCTGTTCCGTGTCTGTAACATTTATGTATATTTGTTATTCTGTCTCTCCCACTGTACAGCGCTAAGGAATTTGTTGGCGCTTTAAAAATACTTGTAACTGTAACTATTTCAACTAAGGCAACGGATTCTGTCCCTTTTGATTTGAGCGCAGAGAAAAAAAAAAGTTTGTTTTTTTAAAATGTGTATTCAGTTTTTTTTTTTCTTTTTTGCCTCAAAACAAAAATGTAAATAGTAATTTTGGCATGTTTATTTTTTTTGTTGGGGGGGTAGGGGCGCTCCTCATTTCTGTGCCTACAGACTCCTGAGGTGAAAATCCGGCCCTGTATGTCCTGGGTGGCGAATGTACCGTTGGGTGTCTTGCCCAAGGACACTTACTGGAGAGGAGCTCGTCTCGTCTTGTCTTGGGCTCAGGTTCTTCTCGAACCGGGTGTAAATCTCAAACACTGTGCTCAGGGTGAGAAGCCAGAGCCCCCCCCCCCCCCCACACACACACACACACACAGACCGAGGGAGCGTAACAACCCCCCCTCCCCCAGGGAGAGGCAATGGGAAACCTGGGCCTAGTGTCCTGCCTCCCCCTGGTGGAGAGATGGGGTATTACATGGAGACTCTTCATTCCAGAGGATATTCTCGGCTGGCAGTGATGGGAGTTTCCGAAGTAACCCCTAACCCTGCATACCTCATACCCCCCCCCCCCCCCAGCCTGGTGCACACTTGATTAAAAAGTGTGTATACGGGTATACACTGTACAGTGTGGGCGCTTGTTAATTTTAAAGTGCTATGTGAATAAATATTCAATTGCTGCCTAAGTATGGTAAGAAACACATAAAAAACAACCAAAATACGTGCCAAGATTAAGATAAAAGGATAAACGAGACCATACGGCGCATAAAACAATGAACAGATAATTGTATGAACTGCTGGTTAATAGGAGTAAAAGTGAAGGTGTCCTCCAAGATATAAAAGTGTCCTTAAAAATGCAAAAAAAGTCCTTTAAAATACCAAATAGAGGAGGTAAAAGAGTACAAGAAAATTGTAAAAAGATTAATAAGTCAATTTGTGCAAAATAAGTCAGTGGTTTATACTCAAGGGGTGTTGTTGATTGAAGACAAATACATTAATCTTCACTGTGGTGTGGATGTCAAATCTTCTCTTTAAAGGTGTCCCTCAGGGAAAATAAAATAAAGGCAATAATAGTGCAGATGGTCTTACTGAGATGAGATAATTTAATAAAATGAATGTTTCACTCACATTTATTAGAGCCTAAGGAAATCCAGGCTCAAGGAAAATAGCTTGTGGCCAAGTATAGGGTGGCACGTCCCTCCTTTCATCTGTGGTGATTACTAGATAAAGCAGAGCACTCCCATAGCGTAACTCTGTGCAATACAGGTGGAGAATTAAATTAAAATTGGTCACACTCACCAGTTATAGAGCCTCTCAATTCCAGGCTCAAGGAGTATCGCCTTGGGTCCTCTTAAGGTGGGGGCCCAAACCTCTTTGATGTAGCAGCAGTTGGTCCAGATGTCCAAAAGGAGGAAAAAGTGGCGAATGCAAAATATAGATAATGAATTTATTGGAATAAATAAAATCCTGGACAAATTGTACCGAGACGCGTTTCGGCTAAAAGCCTTCCTCAGTCGGTATGTTTAGTGTCCATAAAGTGCAAGTAAAGTAAAAGTGAAAATGAAAGTGTCCTCTTATATAGTATCATTTCCTGCCACATTCAATTTGTTAACTCCCTATTTCCTGTTGGCCGATTTCCGTTCGTTCGGATTTACCCAGAAATGCTTTGCGGTCGTTTCGGAATAAAAACGAAAATGAATACAATACATTGAACGATCGCGGGAAATCCGAATATTTTGAACAATCGCAGCAGTTACGAATCTTTAAAACAATAATCTTATATAGAAAATTTAAAACAAGGCTTAAACCAAGTTGTAGCCTATGTAAAATACGGAGATTCGGAAAAAACGGGCAGCATTTCGCATCGAAAGTAAACAAAAAGGTCGACCAATAGAATTCTACGAAAAGTCGTAAAGGTTATTATCATGATCGAAATGCACACATAGTCCGGCATACTAAGATCAAGTGAAATACAGGTCAGGTATATACATACGATACGAAAAAGAAAAGAAAAGCGAAAGAAAATTTCTTTCTTTAATTTCACCATGCGTGAACTGGACAAACCCTTTTTACCAGAAGTGCTTTGCGAAAATTTTCTTAGTTTCGTTTTCGTTCGTATCCATAGTCTGGGACTTTACCCAGAGAGGCCTTGCGAATACTTATTAGTCTCGTTTTCGTTCGTATAATGAACCTGACTTTTTACCCAAGGTTTACTCGATTTTTTAGGGTATAGTAATTAATGATAATAATACATCTTTTCGTATATAAGAAACGAAAGGACGGGAAAAGAAGGGCGAAAAGTATATGAATTTTCTTTTCGTATCTAGTAGAAATAAAAATAAAAATAAAAAAGTATATATGCTAGAAAGCAAGGATGTTGTCAAATAGATATATTCAGATAAAGATAGGGTAGAGGAGTTTTAGTAATGTCTCATCATGGCCGTTCTCTATAAAATAGATTGGGAAGTTGATCATAAGAAAGTTATTAAAATCTCATAAAAATGGGCTCGAATTATAGAATATATGCATGGTGGTAAAAATATTATTGATATTAAAAATATTAATAAAAATGGAGAGCTGGGTATCATAAAAATGGATATAAAAATGTATCGAGGGGGTCATCTAAAAAGAAGAAGAAGGGGGGAGGGAGTATTATATCATTTAAAAGGAATAATTAATTAGCTGTTAAGAAAATGGCACAGTTCAAAATCTGCATTTAATCCATGTGGCTGAAGTGTGTTCATTAAAAAAATCCACCTCATTTCTTCTTCTTTGCCTAGTCGTGTTTCTAGGCTTCCTCCTCTCCAAAGGGGTTCAAGTTTTTGGACTGCCATGAATGAGAGGCCTTCTGGGTTTTGCCCATGTTTTAATTTAAAATGTAATGATACACTATGCTTATCAAAACCTTTCTTAATATTTCTTATATGCTCCTGTATACGTATATTGAGTGGCCGTGTAGTACGTCCCACATATCTGAGTCCACAAGGACAAGTTAAGACGTATATAACATTTTTTGAAAAGCATGTCATCATTCCTTTAATTCTAATTTTTTGGCCATTTCTTTCAATCTCCGAACTTTTTGTTTCTTGCCTTTGGTATTTCTGCAGTTTAAACAGTTTCCACATTGGTGGAAACCTTCTCTTATTCCAAAGTGGTTAGGTACTTTCTTATTTCTTACCCTATGTGAGAGTTCCATCTTTAGATTCTTCACCCCTCTGCATATAATACGTGGTATCGTTGGGAGGATGCCATTCAATATAGGGTCTCTTTGTAGTATTGGCCAATGCTTCTTAATACTCTTCCTTATTTCTTTATTGAGAGGATTATAAGAAAATATAAATGGCACTCCTTCCATATACCTCTCCTTTTAAATGATATAATACTCCCTCCCCCCTTCTTCTTCTTTTTAGATGACCCCCTCGATACATTTTTATATCCATTTTTATGATACCCAGCTCTCCATTTTTATTAATATTTTTAATATCAATAATATTTTTACCACCATGCATATATTCTATAATTCGAGCCCATTTTTATGAGATTTTAATAACTTTCTTATGATCAACTTCCCAATCTATTTTATATAGAACGGCCATGATGAGACATTACTAAAACTCCTCTACCCTATCTTTATCTGAATATATCTATTTGACAACATCCTTGCTTTCTAGCATATATACTTTTTTATTTTTATTTTTATTTCTACTAGATACGAAAAGAAAATTCATATACTTTTCGCCCTTCTTTTCCCGTCCCTTTCGTTTCTTATATACGAAAAGATGTATTATCATTAATTACTATACCCTAAAAAATCGAGTAAACCTTGGGTAAAAAGTCAGGTTCATTATACGAACGAAAACGAGACTAATAAGTATTCGCAAGGCCTCTCTGGGTAAAGTCCCAGACTATGGATACGAACGAAAACGAAACTAAGAAAATTTTCGCAAAGCACTTCTGGGTAAAAAGGGTTTGTCCAGTTCACGCATGGTGAAATTAAAGAAAGAAATTTTCTTTCGCTTTTCTTTTCTTTTTCGTATCGTATGTATATACCTGACCTGTATTTCACTTGATCTTAGTATGCCGGGACTATGTGTGCATTTCGATCATGATAATAACCTTTACGACTTTTCGTAGAATTCTATTGGTCGACCTTTTTGTTTACTTTCGATGCGAAATGCTGCCCGTTTTTCCGAATCTCCGTATTTTACATAGGCTACAACTTGGTTTAAGCCTTGTTTTAAATTTTCAATATAAGATTATTGTTTTAAAGATTCGTAACTGCTGCGATTGTTCAAAATATTCGGATTTCCCGCGATCGTTCAATGTATTGTATCCATTTTCGTTTTTATTCCGAAACGACCGCAAAGCATTTCTGGGTAAATCCGAACGAACGGAAATCGGCCAACAGGAAATAGGGAGTTAACAAATTGAATGTGGCAGGAAATGATACTATATAAGAGGACACTTTCATTTTCACTTTTACTTTACTTGCACTTTATGGACACTAAACATACCGACTGAGGAAGGCTTTTAGCCGAAACGCGTCTCGGTACAATTTGTCCAGGATTTTATTTATTCCAATAAATTCATTTCTATATTTTGCATTCGCCACTTTTTCTTCCTTTTGGACATCTGGACCAACTGCTGCTACATCAAAGAGGTTTGGGCCCCCACCTTAAGAGGACCCAAGGCGATACTCCTTGAGCCTGGAATTGAGAGGCTCTATAACTGGTGAGTGTGACCAATTTTAATTTAATTCTCCACCTGTATTGCACAGAGTTACGCTATGGGAGTGCTCTGCTTTATTCTAGTAATCACCACAGATGAAAGGAGGGACGTGCCACCCTATACTTGGCCACAAGCTATTTTCCTTGAGCCTGGATTTCCCTTAGGCTCTAATAAATGTGAGTGAAACATTCATTTTATTAAATTATCTCATCTCAGTAAGACCATCTGCACTATTATTGCCTTTATTTATTTTTCCCTGAGGGACACCTTTAAAGAGAAGATTTGACATCCACACCACAGTGAAGATTAATGTATTTGTCTTCAATCAACAACACCCCTTGAGTATAAACCACTGACTTATTTTGCACAAATTGACTTATTAATCTTTTTACAATTTTCTTGTACTCTTTTACCTCCTCTATTTGGTATTTTAAAGGACTTTTTTTGCATTTTTAAGGACACCTTTTATATCTTGGAGGACACCTTCACTTTTACTCCTATTAACCAGCAGTTCATACAATTATCTGTTCATTGTTTTATGCGCCGTATGGTCTCGTTTATCCTTTTATCTTAATCTGGTGCACACTTGAAGCTACAGACTTCTCAACCTTTTTAACCTTTCTCCGTGGCTGCCTGAGCCTGTCCCTATAATCAGGACTGGTCAGCGGCCGCGTTGTATCACTGGAATGATAATTAACTCTTCAAACCCCCCCCCCCCATGTGCATTAACCCTTTCACTATGATCATGGAGGGGACGGTTCGTGTAGCAGTAACGCACCCCCCCCCCTCGCAGTGAGGAAGGGGTTAATAATGCAGACACAGGGTGGTTCCGGCGGGTCAGGCTTGCGCGGAGGAATGAAGTCATGGAATCCGCCGCCGCGCCGGTTCCCTGGGTAATAATGAGCTAATGGTAGAGCGGCGCCTCGCCCTGACCCCGCGGGGCCCGAAAACTGAAAAGGCCAAACACAGATTCCCCCACACCAGCCAACGCCTCCCGGTACCGGCAGCATCCACTCCGGCCAGCTGTGGATAATGGGAATTATCGTCCTGTGTAAACGGGTAGGAACTGGCAGACGATTAAAAAAAACATGCAAATAAAAGGTATTTAGGGGGGGTCTGTCCTACCTCCCTCGTTTACGTGTATAAATCGTTTTTATTGGGGCGGATGCTTTATTTCTGTCATTATCTCCCCCCCCCCCCCCCCCCCCCCCAGGACCTCATCGTGGATCAGACCATCGAGAAGGTGTCGTTCTGTGCTCCCGACCGCAACTTCGACAAAGCCTTCTCCTACATCTGCCGCGACGGCACCACCCGCCGCTGGATCTGCCACTGCTTCATGGCGCTGAAGGACTCGGTGAGTCGGGTCCACGCGTCACGTAGAGTCCCGATGATCCCATCACTCCCAGCCGCCCCTGCACTGCGCTTTAAATGACAGAATTCCAGCGGTTTTTAGATTTCCCCCCTCCCTCCCCCTGACCGTTCGAAGACCTGCACTTTTTAATAAGTTTCCTGTTTATTGAGTTTTTGTCCCCGTCTATTCCCCCAGGGCGAGCGGCTCAGTCACGCGGTCGGCTGCGCGTTCGCCGCCTGCCTGGAACGCAAGCAGAAGAGGGAGAAGGAGTGTGGCGTTACCGCCTCGTTCGATGCTAGCCGGACCAGCTTCGCTCGAGAGGGATCGTTCCGGGTGACGTCGGCGTCCCAGCAGGCCGAGCGCGAGGAGGTGATGAAACATCTCCAGGATAAAAAGAAAGGTAAGGGGACAAGCGCTGCGCGCAGAGCCTCAACATTACCACAGCTCCCGGCGTGTCAGGGCATGGTGCTGGAGGCGGGGTCAGGGACTAGGCCACTCCCAGATGTTTTAGATGGCGTCATGACCTAACACCTGCACACCCCGAATATATGGCGGAAACCCACACACCCCAAATATATGGATGAGCCCCTAAAAACACACCCACACACCCTAAATATATGGAGGAACCCCTAAAAACACACCCTGAATATATGGAGGAACCCCTAAAAACACACCCGCACACCCTCAATATATGGAGGAGCCCCTAAAAACACACCCTGAATATATGGAGGAGCCCCTAAAAACACACCCTGAATATATGGAGGAGCCCCTAAAAACACACCCTGAATATATGGAGGAGCCCCTAAAAACACACCCACACACCCTGAATATATGGAGGAGCCCCTAAAAACACACCCGCACACCCTGAATATATGGAGGAGCCCCTAAAAAGACACCCGCACACCCTGAATATATGGAGGAGCCCCTAAAAACACACCCTGAATATATGGAGGAGCCCCTAAAAACACACCCTGAATATATGGAGGAGCCCCTAAAAACACACCCTGAATATATGGAGGAGCCCCTAAAAACACACCCTGAATATATGGAGGAGCCCCTAAAAACACACCCACACACCCTGAATATATGGAGGAGCCCCTAAAAACACACCCGCACACCCTGAATATATGGAGGAACCCCTAAAAAGACACACACCCTGAATGTGATGTTTTACACAACCGTGTTTATATTCTTACTTAATTCGTTGACTTGTATAAAACCAGTCACTTACTTCCATATAAGCAAGTTGTAGTTTATTAATCTCTATAGACCAGTTTCCTCACAGAGCTGCCTCATAACACTGCTCTGCTTCAGCCGCCATTTTACATCTACCAGAACATTCCCCCCAACTGACAACAGGAAGTGAAAAATCACCTCAGAGCAGAACAGGAAGTAGGAAGAAAAGCAACGCATCATTCACAACCAACAGTCGATGCCTCACAATACACACACACACTATACATTCTTACAGTCTAACAACCCATACATCACCCTGAATATATGGAGGAGCCCCTAAAAACACACCCACACACCCTGAATATATGGGGGATCCCCTAAAAACACACCCACACACCCTGAATATATGGAGGAGCCCCTAAAAAGACACCCACACACCCTGAATATATGGAGGAGCCCCTAAAAAGACACCCACACACCCTGAATATATGGAGGAACCCCTAAAAACACCCGCACACCCTGAATATATGGAGGAACCCCTAAAAACACACCCACACACCCTGAATATATGGAGGAGCCCCTAAAAACACACCCGCACACCCTGAATATATGGAGGAGCCCCTAAAAACACACCCGCACACCCTGAATATACGGTGGAACCCCTAAAAACACAGTCACACCACCCGCAATACAAAACCGAGTAGTGAGTGTTGTGGGTGGTTCACCATGTAAACCTCCTTTTTGTTTCCTATAAAAGGTTGCATAGTATCACATGGTGTATAATATTTTTTGATATTGATAACCTTTCAGGAGTTCTAGTTTTGCTGCTTATATTTAAAGGGTTAATGGCTTTTTTTCTTTATTTTGCAGTTGAGGAAGTTCAGATTCCGCCCTCGAATGTGCCGCCCGTGGTGGCGGTGCCCAGCCCCTCACTACCAGCACCGCCTGAAAACCACTCCCCCACACAGTGCGCGGCCATTCCTAATGAGAAGGGGGAGGCGGGGGGTCAACATGCCATCCCGCGCCGGCACGCCCCCCTGGAACAGCTGGTGAGGCAGGGATCCTTCCGCGGCTTCCCCGCCCTTAGCCAGAAAAACTCGCCCTTTAAACGCCAGCTCTCCCTCCGCCTCAACGAGCTCCCGTCCACCCTGCAGCGCAAAACCAACTTCCAAGACAAGAACCAAGGTGAGTGTGTGCTGAACGTCCCGGCTCCTTCCCCTGTGTGACCTAATCAGAGGGTCCGGCTCACAGGAGCTTACAATCTAGAGGAGCAGAGGGTCCGGCTCACAGGAGTTTACAATCTAGAGGAGCAGAGGGCCGGCTCACAGGAGCTTACAATCTAGAGGAGCAGAGGGTCCGGCTCACAGGAGTTTACAATCTAGAGGAGCAGAGGGTCCGGCTCACAGGAGCTTACAATCTAGAGGAGCAGAGGGTCCGGCTCACAGGAGCTTACAATCTAGAGGAGCAGAGGGTCCGGCTCACAGGAGTTTACAATCTATAGGAGCAGAGGGTCCGGCTCACAGGAGCTTACAATCTAGAGGAGCAGAGGGTCCATGAAATTTGAGACATAAATTCCCATGATGCTCAGGCCAGCAGAGGCTGAGGATTGTGAGGGATCTAGTTCCCCCTTGTCTGGTGGGTCGGGGTTCGCTTTGGGTCTGGCCTCTATCACGTCACTCAGTCCCTGGCATCGCGGCCTCCTTGATTTAACCCTTTGTGTTCCACGTGGAGTCATTAAGCCATCTCTCTTCTGCCCCAGTCCCTGAGTTGGATCCGGCGGCTCCTCCGGATTCGGACGGGATCACGGACCTGTGCAACCAAATCAATCACTCCTTCACCGACGACCCCTTCATCAACGGGACGAGGACACCCACCACGGTGCCCAGCCTCCCTCCCCCGCCACAGCCAGGTGAGATGTGCGTAGGTTTGTAATTGGCTGGCTGCACTTACCTTGTGATTATTGGTCATTATCCTGAGCCAATCACAATCCTTTAATAAAAGCAATGGATCAGGGAGGCCAGGGGCATGCTGGGAGTTAGTCTGGTCAGATCGAGGAGTGGGTAAAGTAGCCAGGTGCATGCTGCGAAATTAAATCATTGGATGGGGGGGTGCATGCTGGGAATCATTGGATGGGGGGTGCATCCTGGGAATCATTGGATGGGGGGGGTGCAGGCTCTCTGCACCTGCTTCCCTTCGCTTGTGATGCTCTCTGAGTCTGTTGTGCTTCTTGCAGGGAATCCCGGGTGGGCGGAGGCAGTTGTTACTGTGCCGGCGACCTCCAATTTCCAGATGGGCCATCGCCGCACTCCATCAGAGGCAGAGCGCTGGCTGGAAGAGGTGGCGAAGGCAGCCAAAGCCCAGCAGCAACAGCCGCCACCTCCTCCCCAGCCCATGGTTCCAGTCCCCATGGCAGTGCCAGCTGCTATATCGTCTGCCATGCCAGCTTCCATGCCAGTATATCCAGTTGCGTACGATCCTGCTTCTGCGCCGGTTGCCATGTTTGTTACTCCCCACATGCAGGCTGCCTATGTGCCCGTTGGGGGTTATGTGCCAGCTATGCCAAGCAGCATGCCATACCCAGCTGCCAGTGTACCGGTGGTGGGCATCACCCCATCACAGATGGTGGCCAACGTTTTCTGCTCTGCCACTCAAGTATCTTCCAACTTGGCCAACAAGTCCAACCCGTTTCCTCCGAGCGTCCTACATTCCACCATTGTCCAGAACCCTACCTCATCCCAGCCATCACCGGTGGGACCAAAGCCAAATGCAACCGCCAACGGTACCACGTGGCCTCCTGATCCCAGCCAGCTGAGGCTTGCCTCCACTGCCCAGGAGGTGGACCAGTTTGAAGCTCAATGGGCCGCCCTGGAGTCCAAATCCCAACAAAGGTTGGCGAACCCTTTCTCCAATGAACTGCAGAAGACTTTCCAGATAGAATTGTAGCCAACGTGTTGCCATCTCCTCGAACAGACTGATATTCAGGATCAACTGCCAGAACATCCCCCGACCGGGCCACGGCCACCAGTCGGACTCTCTCCGTACCCAGGAACTCGATTCAGCCATGTATAAAACATCTTACCAGGTCGTTGGCCGTGGATTGTTGGTGGTTGGAGACCTAGCGACATTATTGTAAAACATCTCATGGATCCATATAGTGGGAATGTGTAAGTCACTGCCTGTACCGGTAGCCTCTCCGCAGTCTGTACGCATGCTTGGCTTGTGGTGGGTCGCGGCTGACTCCTCGCGCGATTGCTGGTAACCGTGACCACTTGGCTATGTGTTTGTGATGTTGGCCGGACGGCCGCGATGGCCTTTCCGAGCAGAGATTTAGATGTGGAAAGCTCAGCATGTGACGAGGGGCGTGACGCAGGTGACGTTTTTTTGAGGTTGGTTCAGTATGTGGTGGAGGAATCGGTGACGGTGATGACGCAGCCTCTCCTGTCGCTTCCTATTCGCTCAGTCGTATCATTTTAAGGGCTTTATTTTTACATTTAGGTTATTTTCCCGTCAAACCATCTTTTAAGACCTTTTTTTTTTTTTTTTTTTTTCTCCATTTTTCTGTTTTCAGACGTCTGGTTAAATTCAGTAAAGGCTGTGACATAATTTAATGTTGTTTATGGCCGTTTGTGTAAAAAATCCTTTTATTTTTTTATTACAACAATCCGCTCTCAGATATGTTGTAATTCATGCTTAAATATTTATTTTGATGGGGGTTAAAGTGCTGGAAAATGTGTAAATGTTACAGTACAGTGTAATTTAGTTGTGTGTATTTGTAAAGCGAACGCACCAATTGATACATTGATTTTGCTTTTTATCCCTAAACTGTTGAAAAAATTATGGGAATTTTGGCCATACTAAAATATATATATTTTCAACCCCAGAATATTCCCTAAATTTTTTTTTATATATGAAGTTGATGCTAAAACACCCCAAACAAGGCATTTTAGTATTTCCCTTACAAATACAGGAGAAATTAAGCGCCCTATTGTCGTGTGTGTGTGTGTGTGTATGTACATCTCCTTTTTATTTTATTTTTTTTATGTATAGTTAATGTTTAATTTTCGGCAAAAATGATCTTTTTCCCCCAGATATAAAGGAAATATATATAAATATCCCCTTTTTTAAAAAAAATTTGCCTAAATATACATATATATAAAATTATCTCCATTTAATATAAATTATATAGATCCCTATTTTGGCAAAAATAATAAAGGGGGATGGAGATATATCTCAAAATTTCAAGTCCTGAGCTACTAGCCAGGCCTTAAGAGTTACTCGCCACTAGTTGCCCCACCTAACCCCTTTCCAGCATTGCCTCTGCATTCCCACTTGCCGTCATGTAATTTCCACTCGCCAAATGCGAGCAGGCGAGTGGAAATTTTGAGGTGTGTGTGTGTGTATATATATATATATATATATTTCTCCCTTTTTATTTATTTTTGCCAAAATCTACACATTTCTCCCACAAATGGACAAATTCTTTTCTGATTGTAGGAGCTTCACGTGTCATATTAATGGTCGTTTATTATGTAAAGGAAGAGTCCTCCTTTTTGCCGTTCCGCTTGTTTCTTTGTGAAATATATATATATATATATTATATATATATATATGCCAGTGCTCTGGGGTCTTCGCAGTGTTTAAATGTACTTCTTAATTACTCATAATACAAAAATGCTGCTTTTAATTAATTATGAGTATTTAACAAAAGAAGTTAATTTTTACAACCATGAAGACCCCCAGAGTGCTGGCTGAATTCAGGGGACTGTCATCGAGCAGCGCACCGGCCATGTAAAAATAGAAGCCCCCGAGTGCAGGAGTACTTGGTATTATATTTATTTAAATATCCATCATTCATCCGCTATTCAGAGATTTCTAATTTCATTAAGTTATCACCGGCCTCTCCGTTCCTCCTTTTTAATCCAGGTTGTTTTAGTAAATAATATATAGAATATTTATATTTTATGTCCCTGTATAAATGGCCTTTAAATAAAAGTCAAAAACAAAACCTTTTAATAAATACATCCTGAGTAATACACTGCTCAAAAAAATAAAGGGACACAAACATAAGACCTGCTCGATCTGAATGAATGAAATCTTCTTGTTAAACACTGGGGTCGTTACATTGTGTCGCTGAATGTGCTGACAACAAAATCACTCAAACATGATCAATGGGAATCAAATTGATTAACCCCTGGAGGTCTGGATTTGGAGTTACACTCAAAATTAAAGTGGAAAACAACACTACAGGCTGATCCAACTTTGATGTAATGTCCCTCAAACAAGTCAAAATGAGGCTCAGTAGTGCGTGTGGCCTCCACTTGCCCGACCTCCCTACAATGCCTGTGCATGCTCCTGATGAGGTGGCGGATGGTCTCCTGAGGGATCTCCTCCCACACCTGGACTAAAGCATCCCCAACTCCTGGACAGTCTGTGATGCAACGTGGCGTTGGTGGATGGAGCGAGACACGATGTGCTTAATTGGGTTCAGGTCTGGGGAACGAGCGGGCCAGTCCATAGCATCAATGCCTTCGTCTTGCAGGAACTTACTGACACACTCCAGCCATATGAGGTCTAGCATTGTCTTGCATTAGGAGGAACCCAGGGCCAACCGCACCAGCATATGGTCTCACAAGGGGTCTGAGGATCTCCTCTCGTTACCTAATGGCAGTCAGGCTACCTCTGGCGAGCACATGGAGGGCTGTGCGGCCCCCTAAAGTAATGCTGACCCACTGCCAAACCGGACATGCTGGAGGATGTTGCAGGCAGCAGAACGTTCTCCACGGCTTCTCCAGACCCTGTCACATGTGCTCAGTGTGCACCTGCTTTCATCTGTGAAGAGCACAGGGCGCCAGTGGCGAAGCTGCCAAACGTCCTGCACGGTGTTGGGCTGTATACACAACCCCCACCTGTGGACGTCGGGCCCTCATACCACCCTCATGAAGTCTGTTTCTGACCGTTTGAGCAGCCACATGCACATATGTGGCCCACTGGATGTCATTTTGCAGGGCTCTGGCAGTGCTCCTCCTGTCCTTCCGGGCACAAAGGCAGAGGTAGCAGTCCTGCTGCTGGGTTGTTGCCCTCCTACGGCCTCCTCCACGTCTCCTGATGTACTGGCCTGTCTCCTGGTAGCGCCTCCATGCTCTGGACACTATGCTGACAGACACAGCAAACCTTCTTGCCACAGCTTGCATTGATGTGCAATCCTGGATGAGCTGCACTACCTGAGCCACTTGTGTGGGTTGTGGACTCCGTCTCATGCTACCACTAGAGTGACAGCACCGCCAGCATTCAAAAGTGACCAAACCATCAGCCAGAAAGCATAGGAACCGAGAAGTGGTCTGTGGTCACCACCTGCAGAACCGCTCCTTTATTGGGGATGTCCTGCTACCTGCCTATGCTTCCCACCTGGTGTCTATTCCATTTGCACAACAGCAGCATGTGGACTCGATTGTCAATCAGTGTTGCTACCTAAGTGGACAGTTTGATGTCACAGACGTGTGATTGACTTGCAGTTACATTGTGTTGTTTAAGTCGTGTTCCCTGTATTTTTTTTTGAGCAGTGTATATAAATGGATATTGCACAGATTCAGGGGGGCAGACTCTATTCTGGCTGAAAGAGGATTAAAAAAAATAATATTTATAGGAAAAATTATTTTGTGTTTCTATTCTACATTAAATTATGTAAATTAAGCACGAATAGGGGTCAGATTATTAAAATCGGTGGACCCCGGCTGATTTGATTAATTTCGGGGTTTTTTTGTAAATAAATGTATATTGCACCGGCGCCACCTATTGTGGAAAATGTAGATGTGATCGCTAGCACTATGGAGAACTGCACACCATCACGCAGTACAAATCTTAAAATCTTGGTTTCTTTCTCCAGTATCTTTAAGTGCAGCGCTCAATTGGCGTAGATTACCTTTTCTATGCACTCGACAGTAGTCCTATATTCAGTCAATATTGATCGTATCACCTCTAAAAGAGACGCAATAAAATTTATTTTTAGTGCAACATTGTTTTATCAAACTTTTCTGTCTAGAGAAATGGTGCAAAAAAACTCAGAGCCACCGTGACTCTTATGAAAGTAGATGGACTCTTTACGGCCGTCCTCAGCCCTTTCCCAAACAGTATGTCCGTGATGATTTCTTTAAACGACAAATATCGACTTGGTGTAGGTCGAATAAGCCACAAGAGCTAGAAAATACATATGGTTTCACTCACGTGGTTCTGAGCCTAAGGGAGGCTCTCCTTATTCAGCATGCGGTCGTTTTGTACGGTACAACCGAAACCCCAATAGAAAACTGGTAGGCAGGCGTTTTCTGGAAAAGAGTTATTTAAAATGACACCGAGACGCGTTTCGGTAGTAACACAGACCACCTTTTTCAATATCCGCATATCCGTGGAGCTGGGGCTGCTAGCGGAATGCATGAAGAGCATTCTGTTAGCATTCCCCTCCAGCTGTCTGCGTGGTCGGAGTGCCAACTCAACTGGCTGCGTCACGTGGTCCTCCAGGCTGTGATGCGGCCTCCCATCCTGAAGATCCAGGACATAGTTGAAAACGAGAGAAATCTCAATGTATCCTTCCTGGTAAAATACTTTGCAAATAAATAAATGTTGCGGGGATCGCGTCACAAGCCGGCAGCCTCTCGGACCACGTGACGTGGTCGACTGGCACACGGAAGAACACGTGGCCAGCCGGAAGGGAATGCTAGTGTAATTCTCTTAATGCATTCCACTAGCAGTGAGGTCTGTGTCTGTGTCTGGGTGTACGTGAGGTCTGTGTCTGGGTGTACGTGAGGTCTGTGTCTGGGTGTACGTGTGGTCAGGGTGTGTGCAGGCAGGGGGTAAATGGGGGGGGGGGGTCCGGCCATACATTTTTAATACTAACTTATAATGGACAGGTTTTGAACAAAAATCCTAAATTATTTATTGGAAAGTGTCACATGACATTAAAGTATCGGTACTCGTTCTTACAATATTGCTATCGGTGCTTCCCTATTTGCTATACGGAGGCTTTTAATCCACTTTTTTTCCCTCCACCATAAGTTAAATTTGTGTATCTTTTTGTTGTTGTTGTACATTTAGGCTAGGGTCAGACGAACGCATTTTTATGTTGTCTGTGAAAAAGTGCGTTCGAACGAATGGACGCATTTTTTCACAGAATACGTGATAGTGGTCATACTATGCGCATTTTCGGCCGTGATTTTGTACGGATCATCAATAAAACACTTTTTGTGTCTGGACGTTATGTTGGCCGGACATTAGCAGCGTCTGACGTCTCCTAATCACGCACACACGCCGCTAGCGGACGCAGCGCACTCTGTACGTCAGTACCTGCGGTTTCACGTTCTCGAAAAAATACGTTCATTTTCCACTTGCGTTGCGCAGCCGGACTTTTGTGCGACCGTACTTCGTATATTGGCCGTCATTGCCCGGCATCTGCTGCTAGTGCGGCCGTGATTAAGTGCGGCTGCACGCGCGTTCGCACTGCCTCAGTCTGACCCTAGCCTAACACTTGTGTTTATTCTTAACATATAAATGTTACTAACAGACCTCCTTACCACTACGTGTTTTAAATTTTATTTGTTTCCCTTTTTTAATTAATTTGGTATATTTCTTAATGAGCACTGACGCCCGTTCCGCAGCCTTTACTGAATTTACCCCTTTATTTATATTTTTCTGAAACGTTCATTATGTGTCGCTTAAAAGATTATTTATTTTTTTCGGTGAAGGAATGTTAGTTTTGCGTTCAGGCGTTAGTCTCCCCTCCGACATATTGCGCCAGCGTGATGCGTTTCTAGTTCCCTCATCCCTCCAGGCGCTTCATCTGGAAGGTCTCCTGATTTCTCTGATGGCAGAGTACGTGTCTTTTTAGGGGTTTCCAGAGAATGTTGGAAGAATGTCGGGGTTCACTCGGATTTCTTGTGCCAAATCCTCTCGGGACTTCGCAGCGCGCCGGTATGTGGTCGCCGCGGTCACCCAAGCCAACGCCGTACATAAACGTGTAATAAAAAAGAAATAAAGACCCGCGCCCTTTATTTCAAACATCCCAAAAACTCATCCTTTAGACTTTTTTTATATTTTTTTTTATATATAATTTAACTTAAATGCCAAATGTATTCTATATTTAATATATATATATTTTTCGTAGTCTTGTCTTTATAAAATAGGGGGAAACAAACGACCAATTAACCAGATCACCTGTTCATTTCTGTCCGGTACGAGCGAGGGGCGGGGAGGATGAGTCATAAAAGGGAAAATTGCTTCTAGAAATAAAGTTCTAATTATCTTCAGGAACCTGATATATCAATAGACGTGTCGCTCGTGTTTCATGCGTCACCTTCCATCTGATTAGGACTGTTTTGGCAAGCCACAGCACTCTGCATATCCCTGAACTACTATTCCCTTGATGCTCTGCCAGCCTAAAGCTGCAAACAACTATTCCCATGATGCTCAGCCAGCCTTAAGCTGCATAGACCATCTGGTGCACGCATTGGCACCCACCGTTTAAAAATGAATATATATATATATATATACTGTATATCTATTAGCATATAGTGTGGATGCAGCTGGTAAGTGCTGCTTTTTGCAGATGCCACCATGTGGCCATGTGTGGAACTGCAACTGACAAACACTAATAAACTCCTAAGATCCTCAGCGAGCCATGCAACCCATGAGCCTCGGCCTGACCAAAGGAACCACAGCTATAGCACTACATCTCCCATGATGACTTTAAAACTGGAAAGGCCTAATGAGAGTTGTAGTTCTTTAACACCTGGCTTACCGTTTTGCTCAGCCCTTTCATGAGGGCGCTGCTGGTTGCCCCGTAAAGCATGCCCACCTCTGACTGTGCCCTCCTTAATGGTGCAGCAAAAATTACATTTTCCAGAATCTCTACTTGTTGGCTATACATACAATCTGTCTGTACATGGATAGGTACACGCATGCGCTAGGTGTACATATATTAAGGCCACGACTCAGGTGTCTGTTTTATAAAGTGTAAATTCTTACACGTTGATTATATGCAGAAAGGATAATGTGTGTGTATATACAGCAAAGACTCGCACGTATGTGTATGAAAGCTATATACTGGATATATATAATATATATATGAGAGATACTTCTATATGAGTAGATCAATGGAGAGGATGAAGGATAATGTGTGAAGGTTACCATAGCAACAGCCTCCACGGGTACCGCAGTGAGCAGCCTGTCCATATGTTACCACTTCTTCTTGCGCTGACATTCATTTACAATTTCCCAGTGGGCCTGGGACAGTGACGGCAGACCTCACCGGGGTCAGGACTGCATGTCCCGTGATGCTCGGCCTCAATAATGCCAGCTGAGCATCCTGGGACATGTAGTTCAGAAACATCCAGGCTCATCCATCACTGACCTGGGATCTGTATCTTTGGTTATATGGAGATGAGGCCCGATCCACGGGACAGCAACTGCGCGGGCCAGAAGGGTCTGGGCAGGTTTTACGTTCAGATGTGTTTTTGTTTTTTTTCTGTTTTTAAAAAAATATATATATTTTTTTTTATGTTGCCCCTTTTCTTTAAAAAGTGTAAGTTATGTTGAACGGTTCTGCTGACCCGAGCAGAGGATTTCTATTCCACTATCCAGATTTTGTATCAAAAGTAAATAAATAAAACCTCCTGTATTTGTATTATAACATTGTGAAAAGAGTAAATAAAACCGTATAAATATATAACCCCAATGTTGGTGTGACTTTTTTGTAGTGGGGTATCAGAGGTAAAGGCGATGTAAACTGCGTGTTCCCCTTAATAATCTCAATCTGATCACTACAAACTCCCATAAGCAGGAGATCTCACCATTTTATCTGTCTGCAGCACATTTACTGCATCCGCCAGTATGCTGATAATGCAGACCCTGTGTAAGCAGGAGATCTCACCATTTTATCTGTCTGCAGCACATTTACTGACACAAAGGCCATTTCTGCCTGTATGCTGATAATGCAGACCCCATGTGGCATTGTGCCAGATAGGGATGCCATCTAGAGTTTAGAATCTTTCATCCCAGCAATTTTTCCGTGAAGGATAAACCGATACATGAAAAATTGAGCAAAATTAAATTGTTTTTGTGCAAAATTTTGATTTTTCCCCCCCCCCCCTCCTATAATTAGTTGTTTACGTTGCATCCCATGTCCCCAATCCCGAATGTTTTCCCAACATTTGGTAATGAGGGGGTTAAAGTGACGTTTGATGGAAGTGACACCCCCCCCCCTCCCATTCATAATGTCAAATCTCTATTTTATTTGACATCTATAAGGCCCTCTTCCTGTACCAGGAGACGCTCTCGCAGCAGGATGAGGCTCGGAGGTTCAGGAAGCTCATATGATCCGGTGTATGGAGGCTGTGCGGCGCGTCTGGGATGTATAGCTCCGCATCCAGTACCTGCACAGTGCGCCACGTCAAACCTGAACCCGCCACATCAAACCTAAACCCGCCACTACTGGTGCTGCGCAGCCGCCATTTTTGTTATTTTTTTTAATGTCTGCTGTACTGATGACCTGCTTTCAAAATAAAATTATTGATGACGCAGTGATGTTGGCGGTTCATCCTCCATGCCGCTGGTGGTGGATCCTCGGCCTCCGAGAGCGGCTCTCGGTCTGTGTGGTGGAGACGCACTGGTGCCTGTTGAGCTCGAGGTCAGAGTGACGATTTCTGGAACGGCTGTCTGTTCTCCCGAGAGGTCTGCGGTGGTGGCACTGCTAGGGCTGTCTGCCGGTGGGCAGAGGTGTCGGTCCTCCTGATCCCACAGTGTGGCTTGTGCCACCACTGTGGCTGGCCAGGGGCTACAAAGGCACCGGACCTTCGAGCGCTGATTGAGCCCGGCGGAGCTGCTAACCCTGCCTTGTGGCTGGACATGGGCTGAAATAACCTGCTCTGCTTCGTCTTCATTTTCGGTTCCTGGCCCCCTCTTCTGGATGAGCCCCCCCCCCATGCTGTTACTCCATTCTGAGACATTTACTGAGGACTTTTTTCTTTCCCATTTTTCCCTTTTTTTGAGACCTTATTTTTTGCTCGTCTTCTGATTATTTGTTATTTTATGTTTTTCACTGACTCTTTTTCTATTTTATTTTTATTACAGTTCTGTGGTTTTTGTGATGGTCCTGCGTGACCCCCCCCCCACCCCTTTTTATTTCGCTGACTTTTCTGTGTCTATGCACAAATTATAAATAATTTTAAAAAATGACACATTACGACGAGGGATCATTGTGATCATTTATTATGAAACGTTTGTATTCACAACCGTAAGGGATCTGCATGATGTATCTTCTTCCCCATTTTTTTGGCATTGTATATTAGTGAATTTGTACGTGTGAGGAGTTGTGGCTCAGGTTTGATTATTATTATTGTCATCATTTATATAGCACCAACAGTTTCCGCAGCGCATTACAATAACCAAAGGGAAGGAGATACAGATAAATGGACATAGGATGGAAACACAAGGTGTAGAGGGCCCTGCTCATAGGAGCTTACAGTCTAGAGGGATTTGGGGTTGAGGAGATTTTACTGGATGGCAGGATCATTAGAGCCAGTGGTTTGGAATGTTGGGGCCATAGAAGCGGCTTCAATCCGGTGTGAGTAGGTGAGCAGAGGGAGGAGTTGCATCAGTGATGTGGTACATAATCTGAAGAGATGGGTTTTGAGGGATTTCTTGAAGGCCTGAAGATCAGGGAAGAGTTTGATAGGGCGAGGCAAGTCATCCCACAGGACTGGAGCTGTCCTTGCGAAGTCTTGGAGGCGAGAGTTGGCCTTGCGGGTGTAGACAGATGACAGGCGGAGATCACCCGTTGAGTTCTCTAGATGGGACGTGTTTGCGTAATAACGAAGACGTGGGGGGGGGATCATCAGTATTTTAAACTGTATCCTGGAACGTACAGGAAGCCAATGGAGGGACCGGCAGAGGGGGGAGGTACAGGAAGCCAATGGAGGGACCGGCAGAGGGGGGAGGTACAGGAAGCCAATGGAGGGACCGGCAGAGGGGGGAGGTACAGGAAGCCAATGGAGTGACCGGCAGAGGGGGGAGGTACAGGAAGCCAATGGAGGGACCGGCAGAGGGGGGGAGGTACAGGAAGCCAATGGAGGGACCGGCAGAGGGGGGGAGGTACAGGAAGCCAATGGAGGGACCGGCAGAGGGGGGAGGTACAGGAAGCCAATGGAGGGACCGGCAGAGGGGGGAGGTACAGGAAGCCAATGGAGGGACCGGCAGAGGGGGGGAGGTACAGGAAGCCAATGGAGGGACCGGCAGAGGGGGGGAGGTACAGGAAGCCAATGGAGGGACCGGCAGAGGGGGGGAGGTACAGGAAGCCAATGGAGGGACCGGCAGAGGGGGGGAGGTACAGGAAGCCAATGGAGGGACCGGCAGAGGGGGGGAGGTACAGGAAGCCAATGGAGGGACCGGCAGAGGGGGGGAGGTACAGGAAGCCAATGGAGGGACCGGCAGAGGGGGGGAGGTACAGGAAGCCAATGGAGGGACCGGCAGAGGGGGGAGGTACAGGAAGCCAATGGAGGGACCGGCAGAGGGGGGAGGTACAGGAAGCCAATGGAGGGACCGGCAGAGGGGGGAGGTACAGGAAGCCAATGGAGGGACCGGCAGAGGGGGGAGGTACAGGAAGCCAATGGAGGGACCGGCAGAGGGGGGAGGTACAGGAAGCCAATGGAGGGACCGGCAGAGGGGGGAGGTACAAGGAAGCCAATGGAGGGACCGGCAGAGGGGGGAGGTACAGGAAGCCAATGGAGGGACCGGCAGAGGGGGGAGGTACACGAGGTGCATCTGTGAGTAAAATAACCCTGGCACCTGTATTCATTAGATTGCAAAGGGGCAATACGGGAGTTGAGGCCAATAAGGAGCGAGTTGCAGTAATCAAGTCGTGAAATGGTAAGCGCATGAACCAGCACCTTCGCGGCATCAGAAAGGGACGGACACGGGCGATGTATTTGAGTTGAAAGTAACAGGATTTGGTCACTGTCTGGATGTGGGGAGAGAACGTTAAGTCCGAATTGATGGTGACACCACGGCAGCGAGCTTGAGGCGTCGGGGTAATGAGCGTCCATTTACTCGCAGAGAGATAGGTGGGATTTGGGTTTTTCTTGGAGGGAGGAATAATGAGAATTTCAGTTTTGGTGAGATTGAGTTTAAGGAGGCGGGAAGACCTCCAAATCGAGACGGCGGAGAGACAGTGACGCGATCCAGGAGAGCCGGAGAGAGATCTGGGGAGGAGAGGTAAACTTGAGTGTTCGTCGTCGTCGTTGTGTGTGTGATGTACGTCGCGTGTGGGGACTGTAATGTGTGTGTGTGTGTGTGTGTGTGTGTGTGTGTGTGTGGTGGTTACATTTCTTTATAATTTGCATTTTTCCGCGGTTTCCTGAAATATCGAGGAGACGCAAAGTGCTTATTTTCGCGCAGACCGAAAGACACAAAACCTCCGTGTTTTCAGTGAAATGTTTATTAAAACACTTTTATTACATTTCTGGTTACTACATCAAAACACCACTTACAAAAGAGAAAAGGAAACTTCTAGTAAACCTGGAAGCCGGAGGCGGGTTAGTCTGTACTTTACAAGGTGAACTGAGCGCACTTCAAAGAAAAGGTAACTTTATTCGGTTTAATACTGAACGACGACACTGACACGTAACACCTCGGAGTGACCTGGATTCTCCCGTCCTTACGTCACATACAAGCAGTATTGTTATTTCATACGGCGGTCACGCGTTCCACAGTCACGCTCGAAAATCCTGCACCAAGCCGTGGGATGCCATGTCTTTATACTCCCCCAAAAACCTAACTTTCCATGGAGATTTCCATTCCGCCTCGGTATAGAGACCCGTTACACGCCGGGGGGTGGATTCTGACACTTTTATACATAACCCTATCATATATGTCTACCCGAGCAGGCAGAGAGTTGCCGGCAGCCATATTGTTTCAGTGACGATGTTCGGCAGGAAGTGATGTCATCGTATGGCACTGCAGCCATGTTCAGAAGAATAACAAATCTAGCAACTGTCTGGCATTTATTTTTCTTTTTACAGATTTATATGACGGTGATGCCTGACCTTGGCACTCCTAATCCTTTGGAACTACATGTCCCATGATGCTCATCCAGTGTTGGCTATTGGCTAAGCATCATGGGACATGAAGTTACTTGACAAGCAGGGATTCAATGTTCTATAATAATTACCAGTGCAGGATGACGCAGACTCTTTGATGCGTCAGGGTTAGTGTGATGTCATATGGCTTTGGTCATAGTTTACTTTAGGATTGGCTAACTGGCAGGTCTCTAGCCGTCATGTAACTACAACTCCCATGATGCTCTGTCTGTCTGAGCTCTCCACCTGTATTTTATGGGCCGGGATACGGGATCCGTGTTTCCTCTTCGCTCCCAGGAAATCACCGTCACCGGAGGGGCCGGGTAATGCATTGCAAAACTCAACGCCTGCTGGACTACAACTCCCATGAATCTTAGCTCAATGGAGGCACTGCATTTCCTTTTTTTTTTGGTTATATTAGAATTATATATCCGGTCTCTCAATTTTTCCAACGGGGCATACATGTATTATATGTAAAAAAAAAACAAAAAAAAAATTTTGTGCAGAAAAAAATGGGATGGAGCGAATCCTGAGAAAGGTGAGGTTTGGGTAATCACATTGGGGAAAATTCTGCGATATCCGGGCCTATTCACTAAACTGTGACATGGTGAGATTTGACTTAAGATAAAAAAATTATCAATGTTTTCTTTACCCTAAAAACCTTCAGTTTCAGGATCGATTCCCGCAGTATCGTTGGAGTAATGAATGACACCCCCCCAAATTGTCAATCATGGTTGTGTCCAGAAATGGCGCCTGCGTTTGAGCCTCATAATGCAGAGCAACTGCCTGGAAGTGAAGGGTTAATTTTACAAGTGAGTTACTTATAGTGTGTATAGTAATAATTCCTCAGTTATTCACATTATATTCTCAGGTCGTTATTACAGCTCTGTATATTACTTCCATAAATATATTTATTTTTTACATGTTTGTTATATTTATATCAGCGTCAGGAGAACGTCGGTTTATTTACTAAAGCGGGCGGCTGTGTCTTTAATTAACCCTCTTTGTGCTGATCAGACATTTCTGTTATATATTTAAATGTGTAAGTATATTTATATATATCTCTCCTCTATTCTTTGTATCTGGGGATTGAGGACGATTAACAAAAGGAGTTGAAAATTTTTACACCAAAACCGCGTTGGAAAAACTGTCCAATTTTAGCTGTTTCGACAGAAAATTCACTGTTAATTTATTCTCCTACAATGGCGTTTACAGCCGAAACGGGAAAATGTGGACTTAACAACCAAGGGTATGTCCTCTACAAGCAACTGTATTGTATGCATGAATATTCCTGACACCCCATCCGGGCAATAAGGCACTCAGCAGACTGGATACTGCTCTGATCAGGGTAATAAGGCACTCAGCAGACTGGATACTGCTCCGATCAGGGCAATAAGGCACTCAGCAGACTGGATACTGCTCCGATCAGGGGCAATAAGGCACTCAGACTGGATACTGCTCCGATCAGGGCAATAAGGCACTCAGCAGACTGGATACTGCTCCGATCAGGGCAATAAGGCACTCAGCAGACTGGATACTGCTCTGATCAGGGCAATAAGGCACTCAGCAGACTGGATACTGCTCCGATCAGGGCAATAAGGCACTCAGCAGACTGGATACTGCTCCAATCAGGGCAATAAGGCACTCAGCAGACTGGATACTGCTCCAATCAGGGGCAATAAGGCACTCAGCAGACTGGATACTGCTCCAATCAGGGGCAATAAGGCACTCAGCAGACTGCTCCAATCAGGGCAAGAAGGCACTCAGCAGACTGGTCACTGCCCCAGGGAGAGCAATAAGGCACTTAGACTGATTACTTCCCCCCATCAGGGCAATAAGGCACTCAGACTGGGTACAACATCAATGAAGGCAATATAACTTTCAGAGGTCTAGTTACTGCCCACTGGTTACTACTCCAGTGAAGGCACTAAGGCACTCAACAGTATGTTTACAACCCCAGTGAGGGCAATATGACTTTCAGAGTCATATTGGTTCATCCGGTCAGGGCAATAAGGCACTTAGCAGACTCATTACTGCCCTGTGAAGGCAATATGGCTCTCGGGATACGGCTACAGCCCCCGTGAAGGCAATATGGCTCTCAGGGATACGGCTACAGCCCCCGTGAAGGCAATATGGCTCTCAGGGATACGGCTACAGCCCCCGTGAAGGCAATATGGCTCTCAGGGATACGGCTACAGCCCTCGTGAAGGCAATATGGCTCTCAGGGATACGGCTACAGCCCCAGTGAAGGCAATATGGCTCTCAGGGATACGGCTACAGCCCTCGTGAAGGCAATATGGCTCTCAGGGATACGGCTACAGCCCCCGTGAAGGCAATATGGCTCTCAGGGATACGGCTACAGCCCTCGTGAAGGCAATATGGCTCTCGGGGATACAGCTACAGCACCCGTGAAGGCAATATGGCTCTCAGGGATACGGCTACAGCCCTCGTGAAGGCAATATGGCTCTCGGGGATACAGCTACAGCACCCGTGAAGGCAATATGGCTCTCAGGGATACGGCTACAGCACCCGTGAAGGCAATATGGCTCTCGGGATACGGCTACAGCACCCGTGAAGGCAATATGGCTCTCGGGATACGGCTACAGCACCGTGAAGGCAATATGGCTCTCAGGGATACGGCTACAGCCCTCGTGAAGGCAATATGGCTCTCAGGGATACGGCTACAGCACCCGTGAAGGCAATATGGCTCTCAGGGATACGGCTACAGCCCCAGTGAAGGCAATATGGCTCTCAGGGATACGGCTACAGCCCTCGTGAAGGCAATATGGCTCTCAGGGATACGGCTACAGCCCCAGTGAAGGCAATATGGCTCTCGGGGATACGGCTACAGCCCTCGTGAAGGCAATATGGCTCTCAGGGATACGGCTACAGCCCCAGTGAAGGCAATATGGCTCTCAGGGATACGGCTACAGCCCTCGTGAAGGCAATATGGCTCTCAGGGATACGGCTGGTCCCACTGAGGACACCCTGGACTTGGTTCTTATCCCCTCAGCGACAATAATCCTGTCAGGAGACGTCTCTAAGAGGCCTACACGGCCTGACATACTCGTTATTACTGTCAGACTGTAAACCGTAAGGCCCGAGAACGCCGGCCATCAGTGAGGCCTAAATACCTGCACTTGTGTCAGGGGACAAAAGTACAGCCTAAATGTTAAAAAAAATCTGAAATGTTACAAATCATCCCATGAGAAGGTCTGAGGAACAGATTATGTCATTTTAAATAAAGTTTTGCAGATCCCTGTCGAGTTATTAAAGCATGATGGGTGTTGTAGTTGACACCAGAGGGTCTCTCCTTTGGCCAGACCCGACCTAAAGTATTAAAAATCCAAACTTTAAATAAAAAAAATATCCTTAAACCAGACCCCGCCCCCCTTTTGGCATTAGTTGTGCTGGTTACAGGGCGCGGGAAGCCGCATATCAGTATTAAGCAATTTACAAATTCCCTGGTGGCGAACACAAGGGTGGTTTTAATTCAGGTCTAAAGGGCCATGCCAAAGCAAGGGGCTCAAAGTGGGTCCTATGGTTTCCTGGTAGTCCATCACAGACACCCCAGGGTAAATAACGGACCAGCTCACTGTCATGACGCGGGACAATGCACGTGAACTCACATGGCCAACAAGAGATTATTGTTGTTACAACCGTTAGATGGTCATGGTGATGTCCTTTAGTGAACACCTTGCAGTCGTGGAAGCAATGCTTAAATTCTTGTTCTACATGGATCAACCAAGACCACATCAATCCACCAAGACCAGGAAAGAGAAGACCTCTCCCAGTCTTGGGGACGCCATGGTAAAGGAGCTTGTAGAGCGTACGGCACATGGCTTCATTGCCGTATGAATGGACTGAAAGATCTGAATTCCTGTCTATCGTCCTAGGTCATTTATGGTCAAGACGAGTTACAACTAACATGGTTTTAACAATCTGGTGAGGAACTGCTTGAGAACATGAAGTCAAGCCAACGACTTCAGCTCAACTTGAAAAATGAGAAATGGAAAGTGGTGGAGACATTTTTGCCTTGTCCTACAATTGGGAAATTACTTTTTTGGTGTCTACATTGCACCTCTTGACTTCCGTTGTAACGTTCTCACCACAACCAAATGTTACGAATATCTTCCAGTTTCAATTCTTAGATATAATACACCAGACAGTCCATCCACCCTACGCTAGGTGGGCCTACCATGTTTCGTTTTCATTTTGTTAGACCTGATTCCTCCACCTATGTAGAATGACTCCTGTCCACCATCTTAAAGACTAAACAAATATTCCACCTGTCCAGTCTAATACGCTGACACCACATAAGATCTGCCAGACAGCTTGTAGTAAATAAATTAGACTACTTGCAAAAAAAAAAACACACAGAAAAAGAACGTATCACCTTCGTTTTGACCGTTTCCGGTCTACGGCTGCCGCACTTCAAAGAATAAAGATGTAGAAAGATTATGGCAAAGGCCGGCGACCGCGTCTACGACCAGTTAGCATGCTTTTCACAGAAAGTTCGACTCAGAAGTCCAATTTGCCATCTATATGGAGAGCGTTTTCTCCGTTACAGTCTCTGTCTTGATTTGCTTTGTCGTCGTGATTTTCAGGAATCCTCCGGCCACCGTTTCTTCTTCCACCGTGTGTTCCTCATGATGGGTTGTGAACTCCACGCTCGGCATGCTTATTGTGAAGCCTTCCTGAGAACCCTCCTTTGTAAGATCATGCTTCTGTGTTGATGTTTCTAGATCCGTCTCTGCCTTGGGGCCGAGAGACAGTTTCGGCATCTTATACTTGTTTTTCTCTTTGCTGTTTTCCCCTTCGACGTGCTTCTCAATCCCACTGTTGTCCACTGTATATTCACCCTTGGATTTGCTAGAGAGGAAACCCAGCGAGATTTTAGCCCTCCCTGTCTTCGCCTCTCCCTCTCCTGAGGTTTCCCCGTCTGTCCTGGCAGCAGGACCACCCAGGTGTTCTTCACCCTTTTCTTTCTTCTTAAAGCCTGAAAAGGATTTAAATTTGGAAGTAAAAGAGCTCTCACCACTTTCCTCTTTGGAATCTGGGTCCTCACCTTTGACCAACTTTAAGTTCATTTCCAAATCGGATTCTTTGCCTTTGTATGGAGAAGAAAATTCTACCTTGGGCAGCTTCACTTTTCCCACTTTTGTCACACCATCCTGTGATCCATTCTGGGCAGACCCTCCTTGGTCTCTGTCTGGGTGGCTGGAGGAACTTGTTCCATTAACTTCCCCTTTCGAAAATCCTAACTTGGGGAACTTTATCTTGGAGGACTTGCTTTCTGGACTCAGTTCTGTGTCAGTTTCTCCATCAAACTCCCCGTTTACCTCTGTCCCTTTGGCTTTACCTCTACCAAAGGTTGGCTTCATCTTTATTTTTGGCATTCTGATCTTCAGTTCTGGGCCTTCACCTTCTAAGGTCGTATCGGCATCTGTTGTTAGAAGTCCTGCATTTCGTTCCTTTCCTTTTCCCAATGAGAAAAGATTTCTTCTGCCTTTCTTTCCCTCATGCTGGCCTGACTCATGGTCAGAACTTGGGGTCTTCACACCAGTTTCTCCCTCTTTGACATTTGACTTTACTTTGGGTGTTGTCAGTTCCACATCTGCTGGCACAGCTTTTGGCAAACTTATTCCAAACTTTGGTAGCTTCACCTTGTATTTCTTCCCACCTTCTTCATCGGCAGTGTGATCTTTACTTTCTTCCTTGGCCTTGCTTGCCTTTTTCGTGGATATCAATTCCATTTCCGTTTCCTTTGACCAACTGTCTTCCAGTTTTGCCCCATCTACATTATATTCGGCATGTGCTTTGATTTTTGGGGTGGAGATTTCCACATTTGGCATCTTGAACGCAGATTTCTTTCCTTCCGAATCCACATCAAGAGAAACCTTCATGTCATCGTCTGACTTCCAACCTGGCATTCCAATTGTTGGCATCTTTATTTTGGGCATCTTCAGGCTGACATCTATTTCTAAATCCTCCAGACTGGACGACTTGGGCCCCTTAATCTTGGAATCTGCACTTATGGCTGGTTTGCCTCGACCACTTTCCAGAGAGATGTCACCTTCGGTTTCACTTCCTGAAAATCCAACATCAGGAATGGAGATCTTTGGCATTTTAAATTTAAGTTCACCCCCTTCTTCATTTGGGTGCAAGGGCTCAGTGGCTGAATCTGTTCCTTCCTTGGAAATCCCAAATGAGGGCATCTTGATTTTAAACATTCTGCTGTTGTCAGAATCGTAGAAATCCGAACTCTTTGAGGTGTCTTTACCTATCTTTTTATGGTCACCTTCTGTTTCCACAGAACCTTCATCCCCACCTTTCAGAGGTCCCACCTGCAGCTTAGGCATTTTTATTTTGAAGCCCATTTTCCCTGAATTATCAGCTTCTTCTGTTTTGTGAGCTTTGACATCTAATTTGGTGGTTTCGTCATCAACACCAGAACCGTAGCCACCAAACTTAGGTAGTTTAACTTTTGGCATCTTTAATTTAAAATCAGGAAGTCCAACCTCAGGGCTGGTCACCCCAATTCCGTGTGTCTTTGAGTGCTCAGCAGCTTTTACATCGTCTTTGCCATGGCCGATATTCAGGTCGAGTTCTGGAGCTTTTATTTTGGGAGTTGATATTTTTGGAAACTCTACAGAAGGCATACTGAATTTCCCCTCTGCTGTAGCTACGTTCAGATCTGAACCGTGCATCTCCAGCTCTCCTTCAATGAATGGTATGTCTTCCTCACCTGGCTTGACTCTTGGTAATGAAAGATCGACAAGCGGCATTTTAATTTTAGGCCCCTTTACGTGTGCCTCTGCCTCACTGGTTTTATATTTCATTCCTTCAACGTCAACTTTTGCATCAATAGTTCGGTCAATCTCTCCAAACTTTGGCAGCTCGATCTTTGGCATCTTTAGTTTCACGTCAGACATTTCCACGTTATAACCAGCTTCTTGCTCCAAAACAGGTTTGGGTACACCGATACCCAACTCCAAGCTCGGGACGGAGACTGAAGGTAGTTTTGGTATTTTTAAGTCCCCTTCATACCATTTGATATCTGCATCAGTAACGTCTACCTCCGCCTTCGGGGAAGAGATGAAAGTCTCCGGTTTAATGCAGGGGACAGAAATCTGCAACGAAGGCACCTCTTGAGGCGTGGAGATTTCCAAGGATGGCATTTTTAGTTTTTCACCTACATCAGGACCACTCAGCTGCCCCGATATCTTTGTTTCGACTTTCGATAAAGTGGCACCTACGGTTTTATCACTTTTTATCCCGAAAGAAGATAGCTCCACTTGGGGGACTTTGACGTCAGATAACTGAAGATCTTCTTTAGAACCTTTCACAACAACTTCTACATCAGGTGCTTTGAACTTGGGTGGTGACATTTTAAAGGTGGGCATTTTCATGAAAGAGGTCTTTCCGTCACTCTCTTGGGGTTTTTGTTCTGTTTTTGTTTCTTTTACTTTCTTCACTTGGACTTCAGGGGGGCCGATTTCTAGTTTTGCCACTGAGACATCAGTGTCTTTTTTGGATATTCCAAATGAAGGCATTTTAATCGTGGGCATTTTCATTTTTCCCTTTCCCTTCCCATCAGAGCTGCCTCCATCAGAGGAAGAATCGATGCCACCAGACAATTTAGCAGAAGCAGCTTTTCCCTGCAATTTGGTGCTCTCCATCTCTACGTCAATGTCGCCTTCTTTACTTTTACTGCCAAACTTTGGCATTGAAAATTTTGGAAGGTTGAGTTTGATGTCCGGGATGTCAATACTAATATCGTTGGGTTTGTCCTCGATCTGTGAAGTGTCTGCTTTTGGGAGGTCAATGTCAACATCTAATTTTGGTGCAGAGATGTCTACAGCGGGGAGTGTCACAGATGGAAGTTTAATCTTCCCCTCCGAATGGGCATCAACTTGTCCAACTGATACTTCGGCCTTTTCTTTCTTTGGTTTTCCACCTGCATCTGCAGACGATTTGGAAATGCCCACATCAACTTCATGCTTTGATTTGGGGAAAGTTATTCCAAACTTTGGCATTTTCATCTTTGGTGATTTAACAGAAATTTCGGCTTCTCCCCCCGGATGAGATGACTTCACCTCTGTCTCTCCACCTTTTTTGAATTTGGGTCCAGAAATTCCAAGCTTGCGAAGTGAAAACTTTGAGGTTTTCGTCTTCACCTCCCCCTCGCTGGCCATGTCCAGCGATACTTCTTTGCCTAATCCTTCCAGATCAACCTTCGGCAGACTTGCAGCGATGTCCACATCCGGAAGTTTAGGTGTTGGGATGGTGACAGAAGGTAGCTTCACAGATGGTAATTTCAGTTTAGCATCTACCCCCTCTACCTCTGGTCCTTGTAGTTTCAATTTATGGATTTTGAAGTCAGGTGTCTCAGCATCAAGTAACTCATGATCTGAAGCTTTCCCTAATCCTAATCCAATTTTGGGCAAGCTTATTTTTGCATCGAACCCTTCTGTCTCTGTTTTTTTCATTTCTACGCTAGGTTTAGGTAAAGAGACGTCACTAGTGATCTTTGGGACATTAATTTCCACAGCCATGTCTTTGGTTACGTCACTAAGCTTGGGGAGAGTCATTTTTGGCATCTGCAACTTGACCTCCGAATCTTCAATGCGGGTTTCTAGCACCCCTGCTTTGGCTTTCTGCAAATTGAAGTCAATGTCAAACTTTGGTGGATCTAGTTCAAGACTGGGCATTTTAACAGAATGAAGACCCAGGTTTGAGTCTCCAACTTCACCGACAAATGCAATTGCATCAGACCCAAATTTTGGTGCCTTCAGTCCAACTTTAGGTTCCTCGATAGAAAAGTCAGCCTTTGGTGGAGTTATGTCTATTTCGACAGGTTTGATCTTCGGAACCGAAATATCTACTTTCGGAAGAGCAAATTCAGATGACAATTTTGGAGCCTTCAGTCCAACTTTAGGCTCTTCCATAGAAATGTCAATGTCTGCCTTTGGTGGAGTTATGTCCAGCTCAATAGGTTTGATCTTGGGAACCGAAATATCTACTTTCGGAAGAGTAAATTTATCCCCTTTCTCGGCCAGATCACCATCTTTTACTTTTGTCTCAGTCTTTGCCGTATGAATTCCAAGTTTTGGAGGGGACACTTGTGGTGTATCAACTTTTCCAGACAACTCAAAGTGAGGCAAAGAGACTTTGGGCATTTTTATCTTCAAGTCAAACTTATCAGCACCTTCCAAGTCAGGCGCTTTAATATCTGCCGCAGCTGAAGGTACAGAAACTTCCAATTTTCCTGGATGAATCTCAGGTACTTTTGGCAATGAAATGTCAAGAGACGGCACCTTGACTGAGGGAAACTTTGTTTTTGCCTCGGATTTTAATTTTGACTTTTCTCCTGAAGCTTCCAGTTCAGGGTGTGGTAAGTCAGACTTATCTTTAGAAAGTGACAGTCCAAAACTTGGCAGTTTAATCTTTGGTCCTCGCAGCTTAAAATCGGCCCCTTCTTCTAGTTTTCCTATTGTGGTTTCTTCCTCAAGAGCATCATCTCCTTTCCTGGGCTTAGAAAGTCCCACTTTGGGTAGTTTGAAGGTCATATCTGTAATTCCAACTGAGCTTTCTGATTCCAGCTTTCTGGTTTTCATATCGGCTTGATGGATGGTGCCTTTAATTTTAGCAGAATCTGCAGAGGAATCTTTAAGTTTCATTCCAGGTTTAGGAGGACTCACTTTGGGCATCTTCAGTGTCACATCAGGGATCTCCGGTTCTCCAGACATATCTATATCAAGCTTTGCCTTGGGTAGAGCAATATCGACCCTTGGGGCAGCTATATCCAAGGCTGGCATTTTCATGGACGTTTTCTGTTTTCCATCAGGGCTGTCTCCATCCAGTTTTCCCTTGGGAAGCCCGATTCCAATATCTGGACTTTTAAGAGACGGCATCTTAATCATCCATTCCTCTGACCTCTTCACCTCAATGTCCTTTTTCACTTTACAAGGAGATACTTCAGCATCACCAGTGGGAGATTTGGGGTACTTGCCAAATGATGGCAGTTTGATTTGGAACCCTTTGATATCACCTCCAAATGGCTCATCAAAAACAATGCCTTCAGGTTTTGTGAGGCTCAAGTCAACATCAAGTTTTGGTGGAGCAATTTCTACTTTGGGAAATGAAATCTCTGCCTTGGGTTTTCCTTCAACGGTAACCGAAATATCTGATTTTTGGTCACAAACTGGGGTGCAAATTCCAAACTTTGATACTTGAGGCCCACTAATCTTGGCATCCATTGCCTCCACATCTATTTGAGGAGTCGGAACGTTAATCTCCACATTTGGAATTTTGGCCGACGCATTCAATACAGCCATTTTAATGGTTTCCGTAGTGGATATCTCTTGGGTGTCGGACTTTAGTGTTGGAAGAGGTATATCAAGTTCAACCTGTGGAGCCTTGGTTTCGATCTCCAACGTTGGCAGCGAGAGCTCAACTTCTGGCTTTGTGACTGTTGCTTCGACTTTAGGCTTTTTAATTTTAGGGACAGAGATTCCAAACTTGGCTCCACTTTTGTCCTTCTCTTCGGTATCCAGGCTCCCTTTTGGTAAGGCAGCCTTGCCTTCAGACGCCTCAACAGAAATAGCCCCAGCGGCTGCTTCTTTTACTCTTAGACGAGGAAACTTCATCTTTGCCCACTTGTGCTCCCCGTTTGAAGCTTTGGTGGTCATTTCTTCTGTTTTGGTTGCAACGCTGGCCTCACCCGCCCCTTTTGTTTTTAAGAACTTTGAGAACTTGGGAAAGGAAAACTCAACGTTTACAGGTGGAATCTCCATGTTGCCCACTGACACTTCAGAGCCTTTCAACGCTTCAATGGAACCATCTTCTGAAACCTTCACTTGACTTGGTACCTTCTTCTTTTTCTTCTTCACCGGAGTGAGGCTTTTAACAGTCTGTAAGGACAAAATAAATAATAGTGACTCTAGAATTATCCGAGTGATTACTCATGTGACATCCTGACACAGCTGTGGTTGGATCTTCAACCCTGAAAATCATCTTTAATACAGAATCGACAGATACTCTATGTATGTGGGGCAGGCAACCTTTAGGTCCATAAGACCTCTTGTCATTAGAGGTATCTGCAGAACATCTACATCTTCTAATTGGGTCACTAACAAGACCACAAGATATTAGTGGAATTAATCTTTGTCATACTCACCATTTTTGGCATTTTGGCCTTTGGACCTTTGACCTCCACACTTCCAGATGTTGGTGACACCGAGACGTCAGCTGATGGCACGGTCCTCTTAAAGCAGTAGGAGACTTTGTACTGTTCGGCATACTGAAGGATCTTCACAGCATCTTCATACTTCACATTTTCAAAGAAGACACGGGCGCTTAGGAGCTGGTCGCCTGTTCGAAAGATCGGAAGGACATTATCGATTTTGAGTAGCACTTGCTTTCCCCCAACGGGACCACTCATGGTCATTTTTTTTCTTACCTTCTAACAGATGCAAGGCTTTGGCAGCAGGGGAGTCCTTCAACAGGTCGGAGATAAAGATCCCCTCTCTGCCACCACCAGAGACATTGATGCCACTCATGCCAGACTGTGGCTCAGTCTCGACGATCACCTCCACCATCTCAGAGGCTTTCAGTTTCTCCTGAAAGACAGGAAATGACAGACGTCATTGAAGGCAACCAAGGAGCTTCCCACCTGAGCTCCTCAAACCCTCGGAGCTCCATTGTTCCTACCTCCATAGGTGTGCGCACAGGGTGTGCCCAGGCACACCCTAATGTTGGATGAAGGGTTCATCTTTGACCCCCTACATAGATATTTTGGATGTTCCTTATCTGGCTCATGATAAACTCCATGAATATTGACTGTATCTCTGCATAAACATTGGTTATTCCTAATTAAAAATAACTGTTCTGTAGAAAACCATCCAAACATAGATATGCAATTAATAAATATTCCATGGGTGCACACCCTAATGAAATGGGCTGTGCACGCCATTGCCTACCTCTGTGACGCTGATCTGAGCTTCCATCTTAGTGTTGGGCTCTTTGCAGGCCTCTCTCTGTACTTTCTGCAGCAAAACTTTCTTCAACTCCGCGTGCAACTTCTCCTTCTGAGCCTGAATAAAGGAAAATACACGTGGAGGTTACGTCACCATGAATACAACCATATACAGCGAGACTTGGAGTGAGAGGAGCCGTCTTCTTAAAGTCCTCATTGGTCGGAAACTACCTTTTCCCCAAGCGCAGATTGTTCAGGTTCTGGAGAGTCAGGCAGTTTCCAAAGTTGACATTACGCAGAGGGAAAGGGTGGATGAGTGGAGCTTCTGACCAATCAAGACATATAGATGCTAGCTCCTCCCACAGCGCATTGATAGGCTTAGACACCAGGAAATAGGTCTGGAGACACTCCTGTGACAATGTATCAAATTTAAGCCGCGTTTCTTCCCATACAATAAAAGGAGGCCAAGTTACATTGTAGTGTGTGGATGATGCCTTCGTTCCAAGAGTCCTTATTCAGGATGAGCAGTCCCTCTATTTATGAAAATATCCATCTTTTTAGGGATCCAATATACTGTATCTGTCAGCTTGGAAAATCATTTTATAACGTGCGCTATTAAGTGTTTTAGTGATGTCATAGGAAGCAACAACATATAAAAAATGCATAGGGTAGGACTTCTAGCATTCAGGAGAATATGAATCTACCCCAATTTCCCCAGAGAAATGACTCCCCCCCCCCCCATGTGATCTGGAGGCAGCAGGTAAGGATTGCAAATAGAGCATATTTAGAAATTCTTCCCAATAAGTGACTTTGCGCAGCAGCGGGGCTCTATCCAGTGTAATTGGGAGGAATTTCTAAAAATCACGTGTCGCAAAGTCAAACGCCACATTCCCTGAAATGCCGCTAATGTGACGTACCGAGTGAGACATCCCCGGGAAGAGGGCGGGTGATGCAGGAAAAGAGCGCGTTGATGGACAAATTTCTACCAAGCTGCTCAGGGAGGAAATGCCAGGGATTTGTAACGCCGTAAAAATGCACATTTTTTTGACGAAGTCGCAGCGAGGAAAGAAAGGGAGCGGATGCAGGAAATACGAGGCTGGCTGTTGGGTGGAAGGCCAGAAGAAGACAATCGGAAGATCCATTAGGAGGTCCCCGTCACCGCCCGCAGGAAACGCTCGCTGTGCGCAAAGGGCAGAACCGCGTGTTTCTACTCATTTATGGTCATTTATACAGCGCCAGCTTAGCGTCTTACGTTGGCAAGAAAAACTGCAAAAATTACAAAATTCACAAGGTCTCAAACCCGGCCCCCCATGATGTTGATGGCCTTGAATCCCAAGAATTCTTTGAATGCTATAGATGGCCAGAGGATCATGGGAGGTGTAGTTCAGAAACATCTGGGAGGAAGCCAGAGTTTGAGATCCCTAGTGCAGAGGGTCCCTGGTCACAAGAGCTGACGATCTAGAATCAGGGTTTGGGAGTGAGAATGGAGGAGGAATGGATTATTAATGGGAGAGGCGGACTCTGCAGATTATTATAAAAATCAGGCTTTTATCCAAAAATAATCTGAGAGATGCGGAAACTGACAGCGACATTACAGGAGGAAAGTGCAAACTGATGACATCACAACCTGCGCCCAGGATCAGGAGGAACAAAAAACACAGGTTTGCTAGTGTTTTTGTTAAAAGGATATTCTATTAAAATTTGCCTTTATTTTGCCTTTAAGTAATGGTGCAGATCCTGCTCACCTCCTCGCACAATCATTTATTATTTTTTATGGTGATTTTCCATGCTGTCCCCCGCACACTGCCCACTAGAGTTACCAGGGTGGCCATGTTTCCCTGGACACATATTATTATTTCATGCAGAGGGAAAAGTGCTGCCCTACAACATGTATAATTCATATGCTGCAGGAAGGAAATCAAGGCAGGTCACCAAGGAATCCTCTGATTCTTTACCTGCAGCGTATGGATTATACATGCTGCGGGGTGGCATTTTTGATGCACTGCCCATCAGCATGAATACATTATATGTGCAGGAAAACATGGCCGACCTGGCAGCCCTACACACCTCAGGAAAATATTTCTAAACAATGTATTTTAAAAAGTCACTATATTTAGTAGCAGGAGAGAAATCCTGATGGCTTATCAGGTCAGGACGCAGCCGCCACGCAGGACATTAACTTCCTCCCGGAGGAGTTACAATCAGCGAGCTTCCTCTGTATAACACACTCATCCGTCCGCCATGGAAATAAAGGAGTGAGGAAGCAGAGAGCGCGGCCAGCGGAGGAGGAGGAGGTATCCGAGGAAATAAAGGAGTGAGGAAGCAGAGAGCGCGGCCAGCGGAGGAGGAGGTATCCGTGGAAATAAAGGAGTGAGGAAGCAGAGAGCGTGGCCAGAGGAGGAGGAGGAGGTATCCGAGGAAATAAAGGAGTGAGGAAGCAGAGAGCGCGGCCAGAGGAGGAGGAGGAGGAGGAGGTATCCGAGGAAATAAAGGAGTGAGGAAGCAGAGAGCGCGGCCAGAGAGGAGGAGGTATCCGAGGAATAAAGGAGTGAGGAAGCAGAGAGCGCGGAGAGGAGGAGGAGGAGGAGGAGGAGGAGGTATCCGAGGAAATAAAGGAGTGAGGAAGCAGAGAGCGCGGCCAGCGGAGGAGGAGGAGGTATCCGAGGAAATAAAGGAGTGAGGAAGCAGAGAGCGCGGCCAGCGGAGCGGAGGAGGAGGAGGTATCCGAGGAAATAAAGGAGTGAGGAAGCAGAGAGAGCGCGGCCAGCGGAGGAGGAGGAGGAGGTATCCGAGGAAATAAAGGAGTGAGGAAGCAGAGAGAGCGAGGCCAGCGGAGGAGGAGGAGGTATCCATGGAAATAAAGGAGTGAGGAAGCAGAGAGCGCGGCCAGCGGAGGAGGAGGAGGTATCCGAGGAAATAAAGGAGTGAGGAAGCAGAGAGAGCGCGGCCAGCGGAGGAGGAGGTATCCGTGGAAATAAAGGAGTGAGGAAGCAGAGAGCGCGGCCAGCGGAGGAGGAGGAGGAGGTATCCGTGGAAATAAAGGAGTGAGGAAGCAGAGAGCGCGGCCAGCGGAGAGGAGGAGGAGGTATCCGAGGAAATAAAGGAGTGAGGAAGCAGAGAGCGCGGCCAGAGGAGGAGGAGGAGGAGGTATCCGTGGAAATAAAGGAGTGAGGAAGCAGAGAGAGTGCGGCCAGCGGAGGAGGAGGAGGTATCCGTGGAAATAAAGGAGTGAGGAAGCAGAGAGCGCGGCCAGCGGAGGAGGAGGAGGTATCCGTGGAAATAAAGGAGTGAGGAAGCAGAGAGCGCGGCCAGCGGAGGAGGAGGAGGTATCCGTGGAAATAAAGGAGTGAGGAAGCAGAGAGAGCGCGGCCAGCGGAGGAGGAGGTATCCGAGGAAATAAAGGAGTGAGGAAGCAGAGAGCGCGCGGCCAGCGGAGGAGGAGGTATCCGTGGAAATAAAGGAGTGAGGAAGCAGAGAGCGCGGCCAGCGGAGGAGGAGGAGAGTATCCGTGGAAATAAAGGAGTGAGGAAGCAGAGAGCGCGGCCAGCGGAGGAGGAGGAGGTATCCGAGGAAATAAAGGAGTGAGGAAGCAGAGAGCGCGGCCAGCGGAGGAGGAGGAGGTATCCGTGGAAATAAAGGAGTGAGGAAGCAGAGAGAGCGGCCAGCGGAGGAGAGGGGAGGTATCCGTGGAAATAAAGGAGTGAGGAAGCAGAGAGAGCGCGACCAGCGGAGGAGGAGGTATCCGTGGAAATAAAGGAGTGAGGAAGCAGAGAGAGCGCGGCCAGCGGAGGAGGAGGAGGTATCCGTGGAAATAAAGGAGTGAGGAAGCAGAGAGAGCGCGGCCAGCGGAGGAGGAGGAGGAGGTATCCGTGGAAATAAAGGAGTGAGGAAGCAGAGAGCGCGGCCAGCGGAGAGGAGGAGGAGGAGGTATCCGTGGAAAATAAAGGAGTGAGGAAGCAGAGAGCGCGCCAGCGGAGGAGGAGGAGGTATCCGTGAAATAAAAGGAGTGAGGAAGCAGAGAGCGCGGCCAGCGGAGGGAGAGAGGAGGTATCCGTGGAAATAAAGGAGTGAGGAAGCAGAGAGAGCGCGGCAGCGGAGGAGGAGGAGGTATCCGAGGAAATAAAGGAGTGAGGAAGCAGAGAGCGAGGCCAGCGGAGGAGGAGGAGGAGGTATCCGTGGAAATAAAGGAGTGAGGAAGCAGAAAGCGCGGCCAGCGGAGGAGGAGGAGGCATCCGTGGAAATAAAGGAGTGAGGAAGCAGAGAGCGCGCGGCCAGCGGAGGAGGAGGAGGAGGTATCCGAGGAAATAAAGGAGTGAGGAAGCAGAGAGCGCGGCCAGCGGAGGAGGAGGAGGTATCCGAGGAAATAAAGGAGTGAGGAAGCAGAGAGAGCGCGACCAGCGGAGGAGGAGGAGGAGGTATCCGAGGAAATAAAGGAGTGAGGAAGCAGAGAGCGCGGCCAGCGGAGGAGGAGGAGGTATCCGAGGAAATAAAGGAGTGAGGAAGCAGAGAGAGCGCGGGGGAGGAGGAGGTATCCGAGGAAATAAAGGAGTGAGGAAGCAGAGAGCGCGGTCAGCGGAGGAGGAGGAGGTATCCGAGGAAATAAAGGAGTGAGGAAGCAGAGAGCGCGGCCAGCGGAGGAGGAGGAGGAGGAGGAGGTATCCGAGGAAATAAAGGAGTGAGGAAGCAGAGAGCGCGGCCAGCGGAGGAGGAGGAGGTATCCGAGGAAATAAAGGAGTGAGGAAGCAGAGAGCGCGGCCAGCGGAGGAGGAGGAGGAGGAGGAGGTATCCGAGGAAATAAAGGAGTGAGGAAGCAGAGAGCGCGGCCAGCGGAGGAGGAGGAGGTATCCGAGGAAATAAAGGAGTGAGGAAGCAGAGAGCGCGGTCAGCGGAGGAGGAGGAGGAGGAGGAGGTATCCGAGGAAATAAAAGAGTGAGGAAGCAGAGATGTCTATTCAAAATTAAATGTAATCTTGGTGCTTTGCATTTCGGCCCAATTCACTGATTCCACTTCCTCGAAAAACAGTGAAACCAGTATTTAGCGAATGTTCACCGCATTTCACTGAAAAAGTCACCGAGTCAATTATCAGACGTCGGCGAAAAGCGCCGAATTTCACCGAAGAAAAAAAAAAAAGTGAATGAAGTTAAAATCATTAGAAATGCATTAAAATGTGTATAAATAATAAAAAACGTCCTTTAAAAGACAATAAAAAGGTCTGTTACAAAAATATAAAAATCATCTTTTAAAAAACAAAAAGGGTCTTTGTAAAAAAATAAAAACTAATAAGTGGTTAAAAAAGATTTTCCATTTATTGCATCGAAACCTGAGGGATTCGCCCGTTTAAACCTGTCGCATTGAAATCGTGGAAAATCAGTGCATTTCACCAAAAATCTGGTGCAATGGTGTTCTGTGAATAGACCAATCGTTACTTCTCTATGGGACACCGTATCTCGCTGTCAGTTCCCCTGTGTTTGGAGAAAATACAGCTTTGTGAATGGACGAATTGACCCAAAATTCCAGATACAGAGGAATTCACCGTTCGGCGCAATTTGGTGGCAGAGTCTGAGGTTAGTGAAGACCCTCGAAGCTCGGTTATTACTTTGTTTATAAATTTGAGCATAATGAGTTTTGCTTCCAACGTCTGGAAATATCACCAAGCCATAACATTTTAGGGAGCGCCCTATGACCCCCCAGACTGACACTACCCCCCGACAACTCGTGAGTGAACTAGCCCCCTCTTCTTGCCATTGTTTAAATGGCCCCGAGCTCTTTCCCTCTTACACTAACATTAATACCCCTGGTTCCTTCTGCTCTCCCGGCTCTTCCTCTGTGTGTGTCAAGGAATGAATCTGCCCATTCTCACCTCTCGTTCTGTGTCTCTGGTTTCCTCCGGGGTCAGATGCGGGCGGCCTGCAGGGGGAGATCTCGGCTTCAGGGGAATGAATTGCTCTTTTATGTTTACTGCCTGGAATTTAAAATATAAATTATTAGTCTCATATTATGAATCAGTGCGAGTGAATCAGATCTCACGTTATGTATCAGTGTTTGAATCAGATCTCATGTTATGTATCAGTGTGTGAATCAGATCTCATTATGTATCAGTGTGTGAATCAGATCTCACGTTATGTATCAGTGTGTGAATCAGATCTCATTATGTATCAGTGTGTGAATCAGATCTCACGTTATGTATCAGTGTGTGAATCAGATCTCCTTATGTATCAGTGTGTGAATCAGATCTGACGTTATGTATCAGTGTGTGAATCAGATCTGACGTTATGTATCAGTGTGTGAATCAGATCTCATTATGTATCAGTGTGTGAATCAGATCTCATTATGTATCAGTGTGTGAATCAGATCTCCTTATGTATCAGTGTGTGAATCAGATCTGACGTTATGTATCAGTGTGTGAATCAGATCTCACGTTATGTATCAGTGTGTGAATCAGATCTCACGTTATGTATCAGTGTGTGAATCAGATCTCACGTTATGTATCAGTGTGTGAATCAGATCTCACGTTATGTATCAGTGTGTGAATCAGATCTCACGTTATGTATCAGTGTGTGAATCAGATCTCACATTATGTATCAGTGTGTGAATCAGATCTCACGTTATGTATCAGTGTGTGAATCAGATCTCACGTTATGTATCAGTGTGTGAATCAGATCTCATTATGTATCAGTGTGTGAATCAGATGTCAGGTTATGTATCAGTGTGTGAATCAGATCTCATGTTATGGGAGATCATGCCAAACTAATCTTATTGATTTTTTTGATTGGGTAACAATAATAATAGACACAGGTGGTGCAGTAGACATTGCTTATTTAGATTTCAGTAAGGCTTTTGATACTGTTCCGCATAGAAGCTTATCAATAAATTGCAATCTTTGAGCTTGGATTCCAATATTGTTGAATGGATTAGGCAGTGGCTGAGTGACAGGCAACAGAGGGTTGTGGTAAATGGAGTTTATTCGGCACAAGGTCTTGTTACCAGTGGGGTACCTCAGGGGTCAGTACTTGGACCCATTCTATTTAATATTTTTATTAGTGATATTGCAGAAGGTATTAATGGAAAAGTATGTCTTTTTGCTGATGACACAAAGATTTGCAACAGGGTTGACGTTCCTGGAGGGATCAGCCAAATGACAAATGATTTAGGTAAACTAAAAAAATGGTGGGAGCTGTGACAATTGAGTTTTAACGTGGATAAGTGCAAGATAATGCACCTGGGACGTAAAAACCCAAGGACTGAATATAGAATATTTGATACATCTGAGGGTTGGGATTTAGGGGTTATTATTTCAGAGGATCTAAAGGTAAGTAGTCAATGTAATAGAGCAGCAGGAAATGCTGGCAGAATGCTTGGAAATGCTGGCAGAATGCTTGGTTGTGTAGGGAGAGGTATTAGCAGTAGGAAAAGGGAAGCTGTACAGAGCACTGGTGAGACCTCACTTGGAGTACTGTGTGCAGTACTGGAGACCGTATCTCCAGAAGGATATAGACATCTTAGAGAGAGTTCAGAGAAGGGCTACTAAAATGGTGTACGGCTTGAAGGAGAAAAGTTACCAGGAAAGGGTTAATGATCTTAACATGTACAGCTTGGAAAAAAGACGAGACAGAGGAGATATGATAGAAACATTTAAATACGTAAAGGGAATCCACAAGGTAGAGGAAGGGAGTATATTTAAAAGGAAACAAAGTAGCAAAACAAGAGGACATAGTCTTAGATTAGAGGGGCAAAGGTTTAAAAGTAACATCAGGAAGCATTATTTTACTGAGAGGGTGGTGGATACATGGAACAGTCTTCCAGTAGAAGTGGTAGAGGCCAAAACAGTAATTGAATTTAAGCAGGCATGGGATAGGCATAAGGCTATCCTAAACAAAAGATAAATCCAGGTAAAGTATCCATGTAATTGGGCAGACTAGATGGGCCGAAAGGTTCTTATCTGCCGACATTTTCTATGTTTCTATGTATCAGTGTGTGAATCAGATGTAACGTTATGTATCAATGAATCAGATAACATGATGTTAGTTTGTGCTTTCTATTCCTCTACGTGTAAAGCTGTGTGTATATATATATATATGTACACTGTGTATCACGGGTTCATTGTGATTGTTTTTGGTATATTTATACATACAGAATGTGCTGCTGTGTGTCCGGGATCAGCGCTTTCTCTCGCCCCCTCCTCGGCTCCTGCAGGTATAAAGGACACAGATGTCTCAGGGATGATCAGACATGACTCGGTGAGGCGAGGTCCCTCATAAACCCGCCGGGGTCAGCGCCAAATACGCTACATTGTGTGCGCGGCTTCAGCGTATGAAACCGAACCCGTGTGTTACGTCTGTATTCCAGGCATCCCGGCCATGTGTCCCTTGCGTGCCAAGCCAGGGCTCCCGGGAACGCAGCGCTTTTCATGCAGCGGGCGGGAATCTGGACATTTACCCAACACGGAGCAGCAACAAAACTCAGCTCCGGAATCTGTACATTTACCAGAAACTCTCCCGAATCTGCCGCAGCGGAATTTTACATGTGTGACGTTGTACAGCGCTGCGGACTATGTGGGCGCTTTATAGATCACTAATAATTGAGCTGCTCGGCGAGATGAGAGATGACATCACAGCCTGTCATAAAAAACAAATGATGTAACCGGGACCATTTCAATACTCGCATCATAACGCAGCAGCATTGGGATTGGCTGGGACAGCACGGCCGATCCCGGTGCCGGAGCGGAAACCTGGACTGTCTCTTTCCTCCTATGACACGGCTGAACATTTCCTTTTATATTTGGGATTTTACGCATTTCCTTCTTATATTTGTGGATTTATTGACACGGGGGGGGGGCGTCCCTGGACCCTGTGTTTATTAACCCCTCACCTGCTGCACATGGCTTAGAAATCACAGTGCCGAGCCTTTCCCCGTCTGGCAGAACAGGTGAGAAAGTCAAACTTGTTGGTTTTGAGTATTTTTCAGCCTGTTATTTGCTCTTATTTTCCGGCACATTCTTTCAGATTTATTGATTTATGCTTTTATTTTTTCATATTTAACCATTTAGGACCCGATCAGATGCGTCGATTCACACGCACAGCGGCTGCCAGACACAGAGGACACGCTCTGGAACGTCTCCATGCGGGGGATAGGGATTGTGTACATATATATGTGTGTGTGTGCTATACACACGCAGTCACACAAATATACACACACACACACACCCTGTCACACAAATACACAGTCAGTCACCCATACAGTCACAGTGTCACACACACACTAGATATACATACGCACGCACGCACGCAACCAGACACAGTATATATATTCATAAACACACATTATATATATATATATATATATATACACATGTTACGGGTAAAGTCTGAAGTGCAGTCAATCCTAGGATTACCCGGGTAATCCTGACATTACCCAAAACCGCCGGGTAAAGCTGCAAAAAAATGAAAATTTCAGACTTTACCCGGGTAATCTTAGCACTAACCAACTGCCCTTGGGTAACAGTCTGGAAGAGCTGAAAAATCCGCACTTTACCCGGATAATGTGCAAGTCTGAAGCTTCACCCGGGTAATCTGAGGACTATCCACAGCTTCACCCGGGTAATCTGAGGACTATCCACAGCTTCACCCGGGTAATCTAAGGACTATCCACAGCTTCACCCGGGTAATCTGAGGACTATCCCCAGCTTCACCCGGGTAATCTAAGGACTATCCACAGCTTCACTCGGGTAATCTGAGGACTATCCCCAGCTTCACCCGGGTAATCTAAGGACTATCCACAGCTTCACCCGGGTAATCTAAGGACTATCCACAGCTTCGCCCGGGTAATCTGAGGACTATCCCCAGCTTCACCCGGGTAATCTAAAGACTATCCCCAGCTTCACCCGGGTAATCTAAGGACTATCCACAGCTTCACCCGGGTAATCTAAGGACTATCCACCGCTTCACCCGGGTAATCTGAGGACTATCAGCATCCGGGTAATCTGCAGAGCATCCAACCCCTCTTGGGTAACAGTGAATTTTGCTCTTATCTGTGGATATTATCAATGAAAATGACAAAAGACAAACATTAAAATGTATTGCGGATATAATGAATATACAGAGTAACGGGATATAATGAATATACAGAGTAACGGGATATAATGAATATACAGAGTAACGGGATATAGTGAATATACAGAGTAACGGGATATAGTGAATATACAGAGTAACGGGATATAATGAATATACAGAGTAACGGGATATAGTGAATATACAGAGTAACGGGATATAGTGAATATACAGGGTAACGGGATATAATGAATATACAGAGTAACGGGATATAATGAATATACAGAGTAACATGATATAATGAATATACAGAGTAACGGGATATAATGAATATACAGAGTAACGGGATATAACGAATATACAGAGTAACGGGATATAACGAATATACAGAGTAACGGGATATAACGAATATACAGGGTAACGGGATATAATGAATATACAGAGTAACGGGATATAATGAATATACAGAGTAACGGGATATAATGAATATACAGAGTAACGGGATATAATGAATATACAGGGTAACGGGATATAATGAATATACAGAGTAACGGGATATAATGAATATACAGAGTAACGGGATATAATGAATATACAGGGTAACGGGATATAGTGAATATACAGAGTAACGGGATATAATGAATATACAGAGTAACGGGATATAATGAATATACAGAGTGACGGGATATAATGAATATACAGGGTAACGGGATATAATGAATATACAGAGTAACGGGATATAATGAATATACAGAGTAACGGGATATAATGAATATACAGAGTAACGGGATATAGTGAATATACAGAGTAACAGGATATAATGAATATACAGAGTAACGGGATATAATGAATATACAGAGTAACGGGATATAGTGAATATACAAAGGAACAGGATATGTTTCTTATATGAATGTGAAGAGTTACTTGATCTTTATTATGTGTCATATGTGCTTATATATCATTTATAAAACATAATAACCATCAGGTTACTCTTTATATAATATCTTTGTCTGCATAAATTAATTTTCAGACAATTAACGCACAGAGTCACATGACGGTTATTTAGTGAGGTTTGTGACTGTGGATACAATTTCACTAAAAATAACAAAGAAACACAATTCAGTCAGATAAGAGTTTGCAGCTTTACCCGGGTAATCCTCCCAATTCAGGACCTGTAACCTGCTGAAAACCCAAGAAAAGCCGAGAACCCAGAGGCGTTTGGATACTTCGCAGATTACCCGGGTAAAGTCCGATGTTTCGTTGCATATCACACTTTATCCAGCGACACTAGGGTAATGTGCGATTTACCCGGTTAAAACCGAGCAGAAAACCGGAGTAACCAGAGGTCTCTGGATACTTTGCAGATTACCCGGGTAAAGTCGGAGATTTCATTTCACTTCGTACTTTTGCTAATGACGCCTGAGTAATGCTAGGATTAAGCGCACTTCGGGCTTTAACCGTAACACACACACACACGTGCGCTTCTGACCCGCTTTGATCAGCACCACAAAGCACACGTGGTGGAGATGAGAGGGGGGGGAACGGGGGGGGAACTTTTATAATTTTTAAAGAATTCATTTTGGAAAGTTGTGTCTGCCCTCACTGGCCGCCTCTGCCCCCTGGGCCACCCGCGAGGACCCCCCGAGGCCTATTTTAGGCAACGCACGCTGGATGACTTTGAACATATGGAAGTGGCACGAGCACAGCTGCTGCCCTCAGTCGGCTTCATTTCAGGGACAGGCTGGTGCCCCCCTCCTCGCCCACACGCCCGCGTCCATTAGTGACTCCGAGGCACTTACAGCCTGGGAAAACGATCTTAACGCGGGGGCCGTGGCGCTGTGTATCGTACCAGCCGGTCACTGGGTACCGGCCAGCCGGCTGAAAACACCGGATACCTGAGCAACTGACAGGAGCTCGGGGGCCAAAAGAACGCTACATGTGCGGCATGCGGGGGACGCCAAGTGGGTAGTAGAGCTGCCACTTCGGCCACGTTTCACTGGACTCTTCAAATCTATTCATGTCGATGGACAGTGCATTAAAAACACCACCCCGCAGCATGTATAATCTATACGCTGCAGGTAAGAAATCAAAGAGGAATCTCAGGTGACGTGCCTTGATTTCCTTCCTGCAGCATATGAATTATACATGTTGCAGGGCAGCACTTTTCCCTGTGCTCCCCCTCGGCATGAATCAGTAATATGTGTCCAGGAAAACCCTAGTGGGCACTGTGCGAGGGACAGACTCTGCAAGGCGTTACTCTGAGGGAGGCGTTACTCTGAGGGAGGCGTTACTCTGCGCGAGGCGTTACTCTGAGGGAGGCGTTACTCTGAGGGAGGCGTTACTCTGCGCGAGGCGTTACTCTGCGCGAGGCGTTACTCTGCGCGAGGCGTTACCTCTGAGCGAGGCGTTACCTCTGAGCGAGGCGTTACTCTGAGGGAGGCGTTACTCTGCGCGAGGCGTTACTCTGAGGGAGGCGTTACTCTGCGCGAGGCGTTACTCTGAGGGAGGCGTTACTCTGCGCGAGGCGTTACTCTGCGCGAGGCGTTACTCTGCGCGAGGCGTTACTCTGCGCGAGGCGTTACCTCTGAGCGAGGCGTTACCTCTGAGCGAGGCGTTAACTCTGAGCGAGGCGTTACTCTGAGCGAGGCGTTACCTCTGAGCGAGGCGTTAACTCTGAGCGAGGCGTTACCTCTGAGCGAGGCGTTACCTCTGAGCGAGGCGTTACCTCTGAGCGAGGCGTTACTCTGAGTGAGGCGTTACTCTGAGCAAGGCGTTACCTCTGAGCAAGGCGTTACTCTGAGCAAGGCGTTACTCTGAGCAAGGCGTTACTCTGAGCAAGGCGTTACTCTGCAAGGCGTTACTCTGAGCAAGGCGTTACTCTGAGCAAGGCGTTACTCTGAGCAAGGCGTTACTCAGCAAGGCGTTACTCTGCAAGGCGTTACTCTGAGCAAGGCGTTACTCAGCAAGGCGTTACTCTGCAAGGCGTTACTCTGAGCAAGGCGTTACTCTGAGCAAGGCGTTACTCAGCAAGGCGTTACTCTGCAAGGCGTTACTCTGAGCAAGGCGTTACTCAGCAAGGCGTTACTCTGCAAGGCGTTACTCTGAGCAAGGCGTTACTCTGAGCAAGGCGTTACTCTGAGCAAGGCGTTACCTCTGAGCAAGGCGTTACTCTGAGCAAGGCGTTACTCTGAGCAAGGCGTTACTCTGAGCAAGGCGTTACCTCTGAGCAAGGCATTACTCTGAGCAAGGTGTTACTCTGAGCGAGGCGTTACCTCTGAGCAAGGCGTTACCTCTGAGCAAGGTGTTACTCTCAGCAAGGCGTTACTCTGCAAGGCGTTACTCTGCAAGGCGGTCGTCTACGCAGTGTTGCTCTGCTCTGTGTAGCTCTGCACGGCATTACTCTGCGTTGTGTTGCTCTGCGTGGCATTAATCTGCGTTGTGTTGCTCTGCGCATTACTCTGCGTAGCGTTACTCTGCGTGGCATTAATCTGCATTGTGTTGCTCTGCGCGGCGTTGCTCTGCGCGGCATTGCTCTGCGTTGTGTTGCTCTGCGCGGCGTTGCTCTGCGTTGTGTTGCTCTGCGTTGTGTTGCTCTGCGCGGCGTTGCTCTGCGTTGTGTTGCTCTGCGTTGTGTTGCTCTGCGCGGCGTTGCTCTGCGTTGTGTTGCTCTGCGCGGCGTTGCTCTGCGTTGTGTTGCTCTGCGCGGCGTTGCTCTGCGTTGTGTTGCTCTGCGAAGTTACTCTGCGTTGTGTTGCTCTGCGTGGCGTTGCTCTGTGTTGCTCTGCGTTGTGTTGCTCTGCGCGGCGTTGCTCTGCGTTGTGTTGCTCTGCGTTGTGTTGCTCTGCGCGGCGTTGCTCTGCGTTGTGTTGCTCTGCGTTGTGTTGCTCTGCGCGGCGTTGCTCTGCGTTGTGTTGCTCTGCGAAGTTACTCTACGTTGTGTTGCTCTGTGCGGCGTTGCTCTGCGCGGTGTTGCTCTGCGTTGTGTTGCTCTGCGCGGCGTTGCGTTGCTCTGCGGTGTTACTCTGCGTTGTGTTGCTCTGCGCGGCGTTACTCTGCGTTGTGTTGCTCTGCGCGGCGTTACTCTGCGTTGTGTTGCTCTGCGCGGCGTTACTCTGCGTTGTGTTGCTCTGCGCGGCGTTACTCTGCGTTGTGTTGCTCTGCGCGGCGTTACTCTGCGTTGTGTTGCTCTGCGCGGCGTTACTCTGCGTTGTGTTGCTCTGCGCGGCGTTACTCTGCGTTGTGTTGCTCTGCGCGGCGTTACTCTGCGTTGTGTTGCTCTGCGCATCAGGTTATTTACCTTTTAATATTGTTTTTTTCTGACCAGAAAAACTCCAAGAATAAATAGTCCAATAAAAGATATTCTGAGGAAACGTCTAAGAGTTGCGTAAAACGCGTTTTCTATTGTTTTTTTTTTGGTGCATTTTTAACATGGCCGCCAGTGGCGGGACGAGGGGGGGTGGACGAGGGACAGCGTCGCATTTTATAATATTTAGTGACCTCATTAGTTAAATGACGTCAGAAAACACAAACAAAGACACAGGACGGATGTGGAGAAAATGAGGGAGGACGCGGCCGCCGGACGAGAGCGGAAAGTCACAACAAAACACGATGCTGGCGTTTCGCCGGATCCAATCGCTCCCGCTTAACGCGCAGGTAAAGAGGATCCGCCCTGAGCCGAGGAGCGCCTGCGCGAGACCAGCTAGTGCCCATTCCAGTCGCCCACACCGGGCACGGCGCTGCCCACATCCACTCATTATATGAAAGGTCAGAGCTTCATAGATGGAATTCTCGGTGCCTCAGGGGACAATGGGTCGACATCTCAGGACCCCCTCAAAAAGCATTGCAGACATACCAAGGCGCGGCTTCACACGGCCACACAATGGCTTCCTTCATGGCGCGGCAGGAGAGAGCGCAGCAACTTAATCCTTCATCTGCTGGAGAGCCGTGGCGACTCTCCGGCAACGCAGACGGGCACCGACCCGGAAACCGAGACACTTCTACAGAGCAAAGCCCAGGAGGACACTGAGACCCCGTGATACCCAGGCCCCCTGCTCCTCTAGATTGTAAGCTCCTGTTAGCCGGACCCCCTGCTCCTCTAGATTGTAAACTCCTGTGAGCCGGACCCTCTGCTCCTCTAGATTGTAAGCTCCTGTGAGCCGGACCCTCTGCTCCTCTAGATTGTAAACTCCTGTGAGCCGGGCCCTCTGCTCCTCTAGATTGTAAGCTCCTGTGAGCCGGACCCTCTGCTCCTCTAGATTGTAAACTCCTGTGAGCCGGACCCTCTGCTCCTCTAGATTGTAAACTCCTGTGAGCCGGACCCTCTGCTCCTCTAGATTGTAAACTCCTGTGAGCCGGGCCCCCTGCTCCTCTAGATTGTAAGCTCCTGTGAGCCGGACCCTCTGCTCCTCTAGATTGTAAGCTCCTGTGAGCCGGACCCTCTGCTTCTCTAGATTGTAAGCTCCTGTGAGCCGGACCCTCTGCTTCTCTAGATTGTAAACTCCTGTGAAGCCGGGCCCCCTGCTCCTCTAGATTGTAAGCTCCTGTGAGCCGGACCTCTGCTCCTCTAGATTGTAAGCTCCTGTGAGCCGGACCCCCTGCTCCTCTAGATTGTAAACTCCTGTGAGCCGGACCCTCTGCTCCTCTAGATTGTAAGCTCCTGTGAGCCGGACCCTCTGCTCCTCTAGATTGTAAGCTCCTGTGAGCCGGACCCTCTGCTCCTCTAGATTGTAAACTCCTGTGAGCCGGACCCTCTGCTCCTCTAGATTGTAAACTCCTGTGAGCCGGACCCTCTGCTCCTCTAGATTGTAAGCTCCTGTGAGCCGGACCCTCTGCTCCTCTAGATTGTAAACTCCTGTGAGCCGGACCCTCTGCTCCTCTAGATTGTAAACTCCTGTGAGCCAGACCCTCTGCTCCTCTAGATTGTAAGCTCCTGTGAGCCGGACCCTCTGCTCCTCTAGATTGTAAACTCCTGTGAGCCGGACCCTCTGCTCCTCTAGATTGTAAACTCCTGTGAGCCGGACCCTCTGCTCCTCTAGATTGTAAGCTCCTGTGAGCCGGACCCTCTGCTCCTCTAGATTGTAAGCTCCTGTGAGCCGGACCCTCTGCTCCTCTAGATTGTAAACTCCTGTGAGCCGGACCCTCTGCTCCTCTAGATTGTAAACTCCTGTGAGCCGGACCCTCTGCTCCTCTAGATTGTAACTCCTGTGAGCCGGACCCTCTGCTCCTCTAGATTGTAAGCTCCTGTGAGCCGGGCCCTCTGCTCCTCTAGATTGTAAGCTCCTGTGAGCCGGGCCTCTGCTCCTCTAGATTGTAAGCTCATGTGAGCCGGGCCTCTGCTCCTCTAGATTGTAAGCTCCTGTGAGCCGGGCCCTCTGCTCCTCTAGATTGTAAGCTCCTGTGAGCCGGGCCCTCTGCTCCTCTAGATTGTAAGCTCCTGTGAGCCGGGCCTCTGCTCCTCTAGATTGTAAGCTATGTGAGCCGGGCCCTCTGCTCCTCTAGATTGTAAGCTCTGTGAGCCGGGCCCTTCTGCCCTCTCTAGATTGTAAGCTCCTGTGAGCCGGCCCTCTGCTCCTCTAGATTGTAAGCTCCTGTGAGCCGGGCCCTCTGCTCCTCTAGATTGTAAACTCCTGTGAGCCGGACCCTCTGCTCCTCTAGATGTAAACTCCTGTGAGCCGGGCCCTCTGCTCCTCTAGATTGTAAGCTCCTGTGAGCCGGGCCCTCTGCTCCTCTAGATTGTAAACTCCTGTGAGCCGGACCCTCTGCTCCTCTAGATTGTAAGCTCCTGTGAGCCGGGTCCTCTGCTCCTCTAGATTGTAAACTCCTGTGAGCCGGGCCCTCTGCTCCTCTAGATTGTAAGCTCCTGTGAGCCGGACCCTCTGCTCCTCTAGATTGTAAACTCCTGTGAGCCGGACCCTCTGCTCCTCTAGATGTAAACTCCTGTGAGCCGGGCCTCTGCTCCTCTAGATTGTTAGCTCCTGTGAGCCGGGCCTCTGCTCCTCTAGATTGTAAACTCCTGTGAGCCGGGCCCTCTGCTCCTCTAGATTGTAAGCTCCTGTGAGCCGGGCCCTCTGCTCCTCTAGATTGTAAGCTCCTGTGAGCCGGGCTCTCTGCTCTAGATTGTAAACTCCTGTGAGCCGGACCCTCTGCTCCTCTAGATTGTAAGCTCTTGTGAGCCGGGCTCTCTCTGCTCGTCTAGATTGTAAACTCCTGTGAGCCGGACCCTCTGCTCCTCTAGATTGTAAGCTCCTGTGAGCCGGACCCTCTGCTCCTCTAAGATTGTAAGCTCTTGTGAGGCCGGACCCTCTGCTCCTCTAGATTGTAAGCTCCTGTGAGCCGGACCCTCTGCTCCTCTAGATTGTAAGCTCCTGTGACCCGGGCCCTCTGGCTCTCTAGATTGTAATCTCCTGTGAGCCGGACCCTCTGCTCCTCTAGATTGTAAGCTCCTGTGAGCCGGACCCTCTGCTCCTATAGATTGTAAGCTCCTGTGAGCCGGACCCTCTGCTCCTCTAGATTGTAAGCTCCTGTGAGCCGGACCCTCTGCTCCACTAGATTGTAAGCTCCTGTGAGCCGGACCCCCTGCTCTCTAGATTGTAAGCTCCTGTGAGCCGGACCCTCTGCTCCTCCTAGATTGTAAGCTCCTGTGAGCCGGACCCTCTGCTCCTCTAGATTGTAAGCTCCTGTGAGCCGGGCTCTCTGCTCCTCTAGACTGTAAACTCCTGTGAGCCGGGCCCTCTGCTCCTCTAGATTGTAAGCTCCTGTGAGCTGGACCCTCTGCTCCTCTAGATTGTAAGCTCTGTGAGCTGGACCCTCTGCTCCTCTAGATTGTAAGCTCCTGTGAGCCGGACCCTCTGCTCCTCTAGATTGTAAGCTCCTGTGAAGCCGGACCCTCTGCTCCTCTAGATTGTAAATTCCTGTGAGCCGGGCCCTGCTGCTCCTCTAGATTGTAAACTCCTGTGAGCCGGGCTCTCTGCTCCTCTAGATTGTAAGCTCCTGTGAGCCGGACCCTCTGCTCCTCTAGATTGTAAGCTCCTGTGAGCCGGGCTCTCTGCTCCTCTAGATTGTAAGCTCTGTGAGCCGGACCCTCTGCTCCTCTAGATTGTAAGCTCTGTGAGCTGGACCCTCTGCTCCTCTAGATTGTAAGCTCCTGTGAGCCGGACCCTCTGCTCCTCTAGATTGTAAACTCCTGTGAGCCGGGCCCTCTGCTCCTCTAGATGGTAAGCTCCTGTGAGCCGGGCCCTCTGCTCTCTCTAGATTGTAAGCTCCTGTGAGCCGGACCCTCTGCTCCTCTAGATTGTAAGCTCCTGTGAGCCGGACCCTCTGCTCCTCCTAGATTGTAAACTCCTGTGAGCCGGGCCCTCTGTAAGCTCCTGTGAGCCGGGCCCTCTGCTCCTCTAGATTGTAAGCTCCTGTGAGCCGGGCCCTCTGCTCCTCTAGATTGTAAGCTCCTGTGAGCCGGGCCCTCTGCTCCTCTAGATTGTAAGCTCCTGTGAGCCGGGCCCTCTGCTCCTCTAGATTGTAAGCTCCTGTGAGCCGGGCCCTCTGCTCCTCTAGATTGTAAACTCCTGTGAGCCGGGCCCTCTGCTCTCTCTAGATTGTAAGCTCCTGTGAGCCGGGCTCTCTGCTCTAGATTGTAAGCTCTTGTGAGCCGGGCTCTCTGCTCGTCTAGATTGTAAGCTCCTGTGAGCCGGACCCTCTGCTCCTCTAGATTGTAAACTCCTGTGAGCCGGACCCTCTGCTCCTCTAGATTGTAAGCTCCTGTGAGCCGGACCCTCTGCTCCTCTAGATTGTAAGCTCCTGTGAGCCGGACCCTCTGCTCCTCTAGATTGTAAGCTCCTGTGAGCCGGACCCTCTGCTCCTCTAGATTGTAAGCTCCTGTGAGCCGGACCCTCTGCTCCTCTAGATTGTAAGCTCCTGTGAGCCGGACCCTCTGCTCCTCTAGATTGTAAGCTCCTGTGAGCCGGGCCCTCTGCTCCTCTAGATTGTAAACTCCTGTGAGCCGGGCCCTCTGCTCCTCTAGATTGTAAGCTCCTGTGAGCCGGACCCTCTGCTCCTCTAGATTGTAAGCTCCTGTGAGCCGGGCCCTCTGCTCCTCTAGATTGTAAGCTCCTGTGAGCCGGACCTCTGCTCCTCTAGATTGTAAGCTCCTGTGAGCCGGACCCTCTGCTCCTCTAGATTGTAAGCTCCTGTGAGCCGGACCCTCTGCTCCTCTAGATTGTAAGCTCCTGTGAGCCGGGCCTCTGCTCCTCTAGATTGTAAGCTCCTGTGAGCCAGGCCCTCTGCTCCTCTAGATTGTAAGCTCCTGTGAGCCGGGCCCTCTGCTCCTCTAGATTGTAAGCTCCTGTGAGCCGGGCCCTCTGCTCCTATAGATTGTAAGCTCCTGTGAGCCGGACCCTCTGCTCCTCTAGATTGTAAGCTCCTGTGAGCCGGGCCCTCTGCTCCTATAGATTGTAAGCTCCTGTGAGCCGGACCCTCTGCTCCTCTAGATTGTAAGCTCCTGTGAGCCGGACCCTCTGCTCCTCTAGATTGTAAGCTCTGATGCTTTTATTTTAGGTTAAAGAAAAAACATTTCCGGTGATTCCTTTGTATCATTTTTACTTTCTGATCCCAGGACGCTGTTTAGTGAATTTTCCCCTTTGTATCTCCTCCTGGCTCTCAGTTCCTGGCGCGGCAGCGATGGGGTGGAGAGGGTTAAGCAGGGGGACACTGTGTGGGATCCAGGGCAGCTGCGTTTACTAAAAATAGTGACATTAAGAGAATCGTGGGACAAAGGGGATTTGGGCCAAAAAAATAAGGACTGTACCCCCTGAATAGGGTCTCCTGGGAGGTGGACCTGTACCATAAGACGGGGGGGGGGGGGACGCTACGCACGAAGAAGACTAAACAAACAAAGCTAGAGCCAGATAATAAAGAATACACCCCAAAATCCCCGCAGGGAGAGGATCAGGCAGGGGGCGCATCCCCCCTGTGTTTTTTACTCGTAAAAGGAAAATCAAGTCATGCGCAAACTGCTCGCATACCCTAAAAATCTGTTATCCAGGGACCGGGATCTGGCCGAGCGATCCCAGCCAATCCTGACCCTTGTGTTTGATTAATGGCAACGTATCCCCCCCCCCCCATTACAAGGATCTGTGGGAGCCGTTTTGATTAACCGGAACGCGTCGACCGGCTGCTTTATATGATTATATTTATTTTTCCAAAAATGGGGATTATTCACTAAACTGTGATTTTGCAGAGAAGTCGCTTAGAGAAAACCGAAATCCAAAGAAATTAAAAATCGATTTTACCACCTTATCCAATTTGCGCCAAAAAGAGGGGGAGGGAGTCAGTTCTCAGCTCAGTTTAGTGAATCGAGCCCAAGATATACCCCTTCACTCTGTAACACATCCGACCCCCCCCCCTCCTGTGCCTGTATTATTTAGGAAAGTCCCATCAGTCCCAAATCACATCCCTGACACCTGTTATATGGAGGATGAAGAGAAGAGGGACGGCCTGGAGCGAGATGAGAAACCCTCTTTAGAGGCGCCTCCATATATTCAGGGTGTGTGGGTGTGTTTTTAGGGGTCCTCCATATATTCAGGGTGTGCGGGTGTGTTTTTAGGGGTTCCTCCATATATTCAGGGTGTGTGGGTGTCTTTTTAGGGGCTCCTCCATATATTCAGGGTGTGCGGGAGTATTTTTAGGGGTTCCTCCATATATTCAGGGTGTGCGGGTGTGTTTTTAGGGGTTCCTCCATATATTCAGGGTGTGTGGTGTATTTTTAGGGGCTCCTCCATATATTCAGGGTGTGTGGGTGTCTTTTAGGGGTTCCTCCATATATTCAGGGTGTGCGGGAGTATTTTTAGGGGTTCCTCCATATATTCAGGTGTGCGGGAGTATTTTTAGGGGTTCCTCCATATATTCAGGTGTGCGGTGTGTGTTTTTAGGGATTCCTCCATATATTCAGGGTGTGCGGGCGTCTTTTTTAGGGGCTCCTCCATATATTCAGGGTGTGGTGTCTTTTTAGGGGTTCCTCCATATATTCAGGGTGTGCGGGAGTATTTTTAGGGGTTCCTCCATATATTCAGGGTGTGCGGGTGTGTTTTTAGGGATTCCTCCATATATTCAGGGTGTGCGGGCGTCTTTTTAGGGGTTCCTCCATATATTCAGGGTGTGTGGGTGTATTTTTAGGGGTTCCTCCATATATTCAGGGTGTGCGGGTGTATTTTTAGGGGTTCCTCCATATATTCAGGGTGTGTGGGTGTGTTTTTAGGGGTTCCTCCATATATTCAGGGTGTGTGGGTGTGTTTTTAGGGACTCCTCCATATATTCAGGGTGTGCGGGTGTCTTTAGGGGTTCCTCCATATATTCAGGGTGTGCGGGTGTGTTTTTAGGGACTCCTCCATATATTCAGGGTGTGCGGGTGTGTTTTTAGGGGTTCCTCCATATAGTCAGGGTGTGCGGGTGTCTTTAGGGTCGTGACTTCATCGGTGGGGGGGGTGCGCTGCCGCTGCAACGTGTTTTTCAATCTGATGACGTCCCGTCCACTTGCTCTCCAGCTCACATGTCCTATGGTGGAGGCCAGTGGTGTAGCCGCAGAATATGTTGGCGCTATACGTATAATGCGGCGCTGTGTCCTGTTCGGCTGGTACTCGCTGACGCTCCTTGTGACGCCAGATCTGCCCCCGCGCGCCAATGAAAATATTCGTGGCATTTAATGTATTGTAGGTTTGGGCCAGGGAGGAAGGAAGGAGCTTTTCCTGATACATCACAAACCCCCCCAAACTCTCAGACACCGGGGCGTCATCCCATGCACCGCGCACACTTCAGAGGTTGGGACCCCCCCCCCCCCTCGTAGCGTTGTGTATCCTTTCTACACTCACATCCTTCCTGGGGCGAAACGTTGGGTCAGTGACATATTAACCCCCCGAGCAGGCTGGGAAATATCCAGAGAGCGGCATTTAAACTCAAAATCCACCAGGAAAGGGTTAAACAGCCTAAAAATAAACCTTAACATCTTGATAGCGGTATATTCACTAAACTGCGAATAATGGACAGAAAAAAAAAAGGAATTAAAATTTTTCGGCTTAATTAGAACCAAGTTAAAAAGTGATATAGTTTTCTTTACCCTAAATATTTACAATTTCCCGAAATAGAGGATAAAACATGACGCTGCCTCCAGGACACAAAAGGACCGAGGGCGGTGTCGTGGGAGGGAGAAGGGATGAGCTGTTCGGAGTTCGCATCGAACATCGGCCGTTTGCGCACATTTCCGCGTGTTCGGTTCGAGTTCACCCACAATGCACTTTTCCACTGGCCTGAAGCTTGTAATTGGCTACAGCCTGCACCTGACCACAGGTAAGGTGCAAGAATATGGACAAATTTTGCCCAATCCCGGGCTCACAGAGCTAAATCCCGCTGCACACTATATAAGGTTTCACACAGCGCTTCAGCACGTGTTTGTTCTGTGTTCTCACTGCCAGCATTGGGGGGGGGGGGGGTCTCACTTCTACAAGATATCTGGGAATTTTAATCTGTGTCTTGTCACTGGCTGCCAGCTATCAGGGTGTGTCACTGAGTTATACCAGAGTTGAATCAGAGTTCTGTATATATTAATCTATATATCACTCACCATGTCTGAAAGAACAAAAAGGACAGGCAGACGCTCCCAGACACGGATAAGAGGGCAAGCAGCCCCTGTGTCGGGAGGCTGTGCCTCTGGTCGTGGTGGACGTGGTGCATCCTCTGCAGGGGCACGCTTGTCCTTTCTAACTGGTGCTGGCCGTCTTAAGCAGCAGCAACATACTGAGGATTTGGTGCATTGGCTAACCAGGCCATCCTCAGAGTCCTCTGCCAGCCAGGCTTCTAGTGCTTTACAGTCCACCTCAGCTGCCAAAGCATCTAATGCAGCCTCCATGTCCACAGCTACTCCTGCCGTAGCCTCACTATCACACACGGAGGAGTCAGATGAATTGTTTGACTACAATGAGAGTGACATGCTGCTTGAGAATGCGGAGCAACTACAATGCTCTGATTCAATCTCTGAGGTTGAGCAAGGGAGTATAATCAAACTAGAGGAAGGGGGTGCCAGTGATGACACACAAATAACTGGCACTCATGTTACCCCAGCAGCTGCAGCATACTGCAAAGTTGGCTCCAGTGACGAGGAGATAGTGACATCATCATCATCACCCCCTGACTCCACCTGGGTGCCTGATCGAACAGAGGAGTCAAGCGAGGAGAAATATTTAAGTAGTGGGGGCATTGAAGGTGGGGATTCCTCAAGGGAGGGTTGTGTGTGCCTAGAAACCCAAAGACTAGTACGTGGCTGGGAGGAGGAAGTGCACGATGGGGTCATCCTCATTGACCAGGAAGACTCGGAAGCTAATGCCACCTCCAACCTACGCTGCATGGGCTCCCTAATAATGCAAAGCCTGCTAAAGGACCCCAGGATTCGTGCTATCAAGGAGAGGGATCATTACTGGTTGGCAAGCCTTCTTGATCCACGATACAAGGGGAAAGTTGCAGAGCTCATCCTGCCCGCACAGAGGGAGCACAGGATGAAAAAACTTGGACGCTCTAAAGCGACACTTGTGTAACACCTTTCCAGGCACTGGTAGATTACCAAGTGCTGACACAGGTGCTTCTGAGGCTGTGGATGATCAGAGGAATAGTGGTGAAGGCCAGGGCCGCTTGACTAATGCATTTTTAAAAAATTTTTAGTCCTCGACGCCCAGGGACGTCAAATGTAGGCACCCATTGCCAGCGCCTACATCGTATGGTGCAGGACTACCTAGGGGCAAGGGCAGACCTGGATACCTTTCCAGCAGATGATCCACTGGTTTACTGGGTGTTGAGATTGGATCACTGGCCAGAACTTAGTCAATATGCTATGCAGCTACTAGGTTGCCCTTCATCCAGCGTGCTTTCCGAAAGGACATTCAGTGCCGCTGGAGGTTTTGTCACAGACAAAAGAGTGCGTCTGTCCACCGACTCGGAATCAGTTCTGGATCGGCAGCTATCAATCCCCTGATGCTGACGTAACGGAATAGATCGGGGATCTCTTCGGCATTCACAAAACCTCCACCACTGAACTCTTCCATAATACCACAGAGGGGTTACGGTGTGAAGGCACAATATTTGGCTGCACTGATGCCTGTACCAGATTCATATCATTTTAATATTGGACCTCAGGATCCAACCCTGCACTCTTCCACAATACCAGAGGGGTTACGGTGTGACGGCACTGTTGCCGACACTAAAGGCCCAATTTTAAAGCACCTATTGTTACTTTCATCCAAAGCCTGCCTAAGTTTCACCATAATTTAGCCAAAAAAAAATAAAAAATAATCACTAAACTTGTTTTGCGTTTCCTAAAACATCTCCTCTTTTCATACAGGCTGCTGCCCAAGCAGTGGTTTAGGAATAAAGGAAAACCATCATTTGAAACGTCATTTTTTTGTTTTTAAAAAAGGTTTCTATACATCCTACAAATCCGCCACTTCACGGGCAGGTTATGGGGACCTCCGAGGCACGATATTTGAAGGAATTTTTCATTTTTAACCCTCATTTCATGGAAAACGCCGTTCCTTTAAAAACTTTTTGTCCTGGTTTCCTGTCCCCCAGGGCACTACCCGGACCCCCATACACCTTTTATGGCAAATATCTTGCATATATGCACTCTTGCAGGGCACTCTAAAAATCGAACTTGAGTCCCATTGACTTACATGGAGTTCGGTTTGTGTTTGAACTCGAACTTTTGAAATTGTTAGAGTTCAAATGCGAACCCAACCGACCACAGGGGTGTTCGGCTCATCCCTAGTAGGGAGGTCTCTCAAAAAGGAAAGGGACAAAACAAAGCATAATCCGACATGACCTTTACCTTCCCGAAACGTTTTCCATTTATTTATTTATTGGCTTCCCATTGGACGAGATCAGCTCTGCGCGTCGTCGGGTAATCACAACATACATTATCCGTCATCTGTGCTCTTCACCAACACACCCTGCGGAATGACCTCCCTACTCGCACACCTACCCGTGTCCACTCTCATCTCAAACCAAGAGAAGCCTCACCTTGACCAGAAAAAGCAGATCACTGGATGAACGGAGAAGCCACAAAGTGGACCAGGTGGGTCACTCAAAGCCGACAATCATGGTGTATCTTTGCGGAGTATCATGAACCTTCTACTGTGGACTCAAGAATTTACGACAAACTTGCAACATTCTCCAACAATCACTCACACAAGCGAGGTCTCCTCGGGTCATCAGTCCGAGCCATCATTGACGACAGTGAAATGAAATCTAAGTCCTTCACCGTAACCAGGCGTCTCTACTGATCCCAACCTTTATCTTCTCATTGAGGATCATGACTTACGTTTTTTTTGGTCAGAACCCATGTGTATGTAGATCTTACTTTTTTCCCCCCAGTGAGGAAAACCATCATCACCACCGTTTCCCAGGACCCAATACTGGTAACTTTACTGATGCCCTCGTGCAGGACTCTGAAAGTATGAACCAGTTGGGTGGATGGACAAAGTCACAATATGTAAGAGCCAACCGAGTGAATGAACGTCGGAAGAGCAAAATAAAGTGATTAAACAATATGCAAGAATGAACACTGGATGAACCAACGGAGTGGAGGAACACTGCAATAACAACAATCTGACAGACCATGGAAAACGGGAAAAGAATCAGTGCCCAGATCTCGGACTGCAACAATATAATACAAGATCCGACAGGACAAGGAAGAATCCAGAAGAATAACCCATGACAGGGACACCCTGTATACATAGGAGAAACCATGGACCTCAGATGTATTGAATGTGCTGGACACGACCAGGAATATTCACATGAGACGTCTCCTCCTAAACCAAATGTATAAAACATGAGAAAAAAGTGTCATCTGCGCTCGTTTCTATGTATTTCCATGTACAAAACACTATCAGGAAGTTTTTGTTTGTTTCAATGGCCATTGCAACGTAAGCTCACTCGGCACCTCTTTGTAGAGTGAGTACCTAACCAATGTACCAAAAACCGCTCTACTGAGTAACTCCATGCCCCTCCTGCTGCTTTTCAGCTAAGAGGCAGAAAGATTGTGTGTATAAATAAAGCCCACCAAACACTTTCCATTTGGGGTTAAAAACATGGAAAGAGGAACAGCAGCAAAACGACGAACTGGGGTTACAAGCGTAATATACATATAGAAAGAAATGGCGTCGCGTCCATACTCACCGGAGCGGCTGCAACAGCCTCAGTGTGTTGTTGTACATGGAATACATAGAAATAAGTGTAGATGACACTTTCTCTTAGGTTTTATACATTAACTGAGCTGTTACTCCTGGCTGTTGCAGCCGCTCCGGTGAGTATGGGCACGACCCCATTTTTTCTGTATACTAAACCAATGTATGCAGGGCAGCAGACAGAGACAAAGATACAGATTGTTAGCTCATACTGTCTAACAGCAAAATTAAAAGGAACCAACCCTGGAAAAAATAGGGGAAGCTCTACTAAACCATGCACACTGGTCCACTCCTCCCAGGAGATGCTGAGGAAGACACTCTGGTGGGGATGAAACGTCACTACAGTTGATGGTGTTGACTCCATAAATAAAAAGACAAGTTCTTCTTGGCCCAAACGACTCAGTGCTGACGGCCCATATTGGGATTATGTATGAAGAGAATATCAGTGCATAACATTACAACACAGACTCCTATACATGTGATACAGTGTTACGAGACAGTCTTATCTATATGTATCTTTAGCGCCTGCACGGATTTGATGTTTATATAGTTAATTAGTAGCGCGGAGCAGTGCGGTGCGGGGCGTTGTGGTGCGGAGCGCTCGTGCAGAGCAGCTATTAGGCAAAAGATATTTATTTTTAAAAGGGACACTACCACTTACAGCTTGTGTAACGAGATTACTTGCCCATTCCAAACAAAATCACCTTCTAGAACACAAACACAAGCTGCTGCTGCTGTTTTTTTTTCTGTGTTTGAAGTAATTGTATGTAAAAAGGAAGAATAAAGTTAGGGTTTTATCCCCCGTTTCCATTTTGTGGATTTTTTTCCCATGATGTAACATTTACCAGACTGCGCAAAAGTTTCACTTCACTACTGTAGATGAGATAAACCACAGCAGTAAACAGTTTAGGCTACCTGAGAGACAAGATGGCAGCTGAATGAGATCAGACAGGGAGCTTAAAAACCTTCTAATCTACACCCTCGTGATGTCCTTTTACACACATCCCAATGATGTGAGTCAGTGACGGACCCATTCACTCCATTCTATGGCAAGAGCCGCACCGTGAGGAGCAAGTGATGGAAAGATAGGGGGGGGCAGATAACATCATAAGTGGGGTCATTCGGAAAGGTTAAAAATAAGTTTTAAAAAATTGGGAATCAAAAACAAAAAAAAAAAAAAAAAAAAAGATTTGCTGAAAATAAAAAAAAGAATAAACTTTATAAATTTTTAACATTAAACCCGTGGCACTGAACCACTGAACATCAGGGCATTTCACTGACATTTCTCTGCTGTTTAACCATTGCTTCTCTATGGGGGATTTCACTGCCGCCAAAAGATCACTGAATTGTGGCAAACTGCACCGTATTTTGCCAGTGTTCGAATTCTCCGTTTAGTTAAATGAAAGGTCACATACTGCACGGTTTGGTGGCAAAATTCGCCGCTTACTGAAGAACCCCTAAAATATCACAATGGATGCGCCCAGTGACACATATAGGAGGAAAACAAAGCACATGTAAGATGTCAGCAACATGAAATACACACAATAAGGACAATGCGTTTTATGGTGGTACCGGCCCTTTAAATCTTGGATAATACAATTATAAATCTATTGTACAGCACTACGGAACTTGTTAGCGCTTTATAAAAACTTGCAACTAATTATAAAGGACCATAAATGAGGTGGTACGATTCCCCGCCAGGTATAAACCTCCCACAGCTGTTACGGCCCCCCAGATGCCGATGCCTACAATTCCCAGAATTCTTTCAATGCAATAGATGGCCAGAGGATTATGGGAGTTGTAGTTCAGAAACACCTGGGAGTCCGGAGTGTACAGTCTATGCAGCCGCTACGTTACGTTACACCCGGCGTGGAGTCCTGTATCAGCGGATTTATTAAAAAGGTCACATTTTAGATCATATAAAATAATCCTAAACTAACTCCCTGCACTCTCAGCCGACAAACCCAACCAGACGAGGCAGCGGGTTCAGAAACAGAAACGACCGATGCGAGAAAACGAATAAATCAAACGGTGCATCTCCCGGCGCAGAGGCGTGTGTTTACAAACAACACATCAACAACATAAACACCAACATGCAAAGTGTCACAACAAGCGCAGAGCATTTAACGGGACGGAGACGCAAAATCCTGAAAATCATAGATTTACAAGAAAAAAAAATATATGAAACTGTCAGTCAGTGCATGTTCCTCCAGCTTTATGAAAAGCGGGCGAGTATGAGGGTGGTCAGTGACCCCAATATTAAAACACCATTATAAATTCAACAGAGACTGATTTGATACAATGTATCGGAGTCTGCACGGTGCCCCCCTCCCCTCTCTGATCCCCCCCAAAATCCTGCTGGACATTGAGGTTAAAGGTCAGCTTACCAAATGCCTCAGGCTGCGGTGTGGCCCCCTGCCCCTCTGCGGTGTGGCCCCCTGCCCAGCGCTGCGAGAGCCCGTGCCCTGCTGTGTCCTGGACTCAGTGTGAGCTGTCACTGTGTGTCTGACACTGGATGCCAGGGGGAGAGGCCGGGGAGCAGAGGACTCCCAAAAACTCCTCAACCAGCCTGGGATTGGCTGCAGCCTGCGTGACATCACTCGGCCCCCTCCCGCAGAGCACATTGGATTGTGATAAGATTCACAGCTGGAGGCTCCGCTCCCTCTGCTCCATCATGACATCATGTGAACGCGAGCTTTTCGGCCCAGAGCCCTATGGATTGTCGATGTTGTAGATTCTGTCAACAGATTGCAAGCTTATGGGCCAAGCCCGGCGACCATCGCTGCGAAACGCGGCAGCTCTGTCTACATTATTCAAATGGGTCCAATTAATCTCTGGAGTAAGGGGCGGAAACTGCCGGTCACCGTGTGGCTGGGCAGGAGAGCTGACACTCATTTAGCATGTCTCACCCCACACAGGCTTGAGGTGGCACCGTGACAGGATTCCTATCTGCCCTCACACACTGCCTTTGTCCTGGCAATGCCCGTGATGCGCCCTTATGTGGGCGCTGCCACGCGTCAAGGCTTTTCTAGGTGGCACACGGCACCATAGGATTCCCATCGCTTGCATCAGTTGCCAGGCTGTGCCCCGACACGTTGATGCACAAAGACGGACAGGATGTTACAGCTGATTGCAAGCTCCTGCAAAACATGATTCCCGAAAATCCCACCACTCTCAGCCAAACACGTCCCGTATCTTCCTCTGCAAAAAAGCATCGCGCGAATACATGAGCGAGGCGGAATATCCGACACTGTAAATATGGGGGGGGGGGGCCTGGGCCCTTAGGGGTCTCCGATCAGAAATCTTTCACAACACGTTAACCCGTTAGCTTCCTGAATGATCACACGGTGTGACCCCGCCCCCGCTGAGCCCTTTACGCAGAGATTCTTTAAATGAAAGATTCAGGTGGAAAATTTTAATCAGGAAACAGGAGCGTGAGCGAAGCTATAAACCCCGCTCTATCGCGGCGGCGCAGCCTCATCCTGCCTCTTATCTGCGCCAAGAGAGGATCAGCTTCCTCCAGGATACACACGCACCCCGCAGCCTTTAAATACACAAAGTCTGTATACATATATATCCTTCCAGAAATTCCAAACAGCCAGTAAAGAGCCGCTATATCCAGATACAGAGTCAGTAAAGAGCCGCTATATCCAGATACACAGAGTCAGTAAAGAGCCGCTATATCCAGATACAGAGTCAGTAAAGAGTCGCTATATCCAGATACAGAGTCAGTAAAGAGCCGCTATATCCAGATACAGAGTCAGTAAAGAGCCGCTATATCCAGATACAGAGTCAGTAAAGAGCCGCTATATCCAGATACAGAGTCAGTAAAGAGCCGCTATATCCAGATACAGAGTCAGTAAAGAGCCGCTATATCCAGATACACAGAGTCAGTAAAGAGCCGCTATATCCAGATACAGAGTCAGTAAAGAGTCGCTATATCCAGATACAGAGTCAGTAAAGAGCCGCTATATCCAGATACACAGAGTCAGTAAAGAGCCGCTATATCCAGATACAGAGTCAGTAAAGAGTCGCTATATCCAGATACAGAGTCAGTAAAGAGCCGCTATATCCAGATACACAGAGTCAGTAAAGAGTCGCTATATCCAGATACAGAGTCAGTAAAGAGCCGCTATATCCAGATACAGAGTCAGTAAAGAGCCGCTATATCCAGATACAGAGTCAGTAAAGAGCCGCTATATCCAGATACAGAGTCAGTAAAGAGCGATATATCCAGATACAGAGTCAGTAAAGAGCCGCTATATCCAGATACAGAGTCAGTAAAGAGCCGCTATATCCAGATACACAGAGTCAGTAAAGAGCCGCTATATCCAGATACAGAGTCAGTAAAGAGCCGCTATATCCAGATACACAGAGTCAGTAAAGAGCCGCTATATCCAGATACAGAGTCAGTAAAGAGCCGCTATATCCAGAGTCAGTAAAGAGCCGCTATATCCAGATACAGAGTCAGTAAAGAGCCGCTATATCCAGATACAGAGTCAGTAAAGAGCCGCTATATCCAGATACACAGAGTCAGTAAAGAGCCGCTATATCCAGATACACAGAGTCAGTAAAGAGTCGCTATATCCAGATACAGAGTCAGTAAAGAGCCGCTATATCCAGATACAGAGTCAGTAAAGAGCCGCTATATCCAGATACAGAGTCAGTAAAGAGCGCTATATCCAGATACACAGAGTCAGTAAAGAGCCGCTATATCCAGATACAGAGTCAGTAAAGAGTCGCTATATCCAGATACAGAGTCAGTAAAGAGCCGCTATATCCAGATACACAGAGTCAGTAAAGAGCCGCTATATCCAGATACAGAGTCAGTAAAGAGCCGCTATATCCAGATACAGAGTCAGTAAAGAGCCGCTATATCCAGATACAGAGTCAGTAAAGAGCCGCTATATCCAGATACAGAGTCAGTAAAGAGCCGCTATATCCAGATACAGAGTCAGTAAAGAGCCGCTATATCCAGATACACAGAGTAAAGAGTCGCTATATCCAGATACAGAGTCAGTAAAGAGCCGCTATATCCAGATACAGAGTCAGTAAAGAGCCGCTATATCCAGATACAGAGTCAGTAAAGAGCCGCTATATCCAGATACAGAGTCAGTAAAGAGCCGCTATATCCAGATACAGAGTCAGTAAAGAGCCGCTATATCCAGATACAGAGTCAGTAAAGAGCCGCTATATCCAGATACAGAGTCAGTAAAGAGCCGCTATATCCAGATACAGAGTCAGTAAAGAGCCGCTATATCCAGATACAGAGTCAGTAAAGAGCCGCTATATCCAGATACAGAGTCAGTAAAGAGTCGCTATATCCAGATACAGAGTCAGTAAAGAGCCGCTATATCCAGATACAGAGTCAGTAAAGAGCCGCTATATCCAGATACAGAGTCAGTAAAGAGTCGCTATATCCAGATACAGAGTCAGTAAAGAGCCGCTATATCCAGATACAGAGTCAGTAAAGAGCCGCTATATCCAGATACAGAGTCAGTAAAGAGTCGCTATATCCAGATACAGAGTCAGTAAAGAGTCGCTATATCCAGATACAGAGTCAGTAAAGAGCCGCTATATCCAGATACAGAGTCAGTAAAGAGCCGCTATATCCAGATACAGAGTCAGTAAAGAGTCGCTATATCCAGATACAGAGTCAGTAAAGAGCCGCTATATCCAGATACACAGAGTCAGTAAAGAGTCGCTATATCCAGATACAGAGTCAGTAAAGAGCCGCTATATCCAGATACAGAGTCAGTAAAGAGCCGCTATATCCAGATACAGAGTCAGTAAGAGCCGCTATATCCAGATACAGAGTCAGTAAAGAGCCGCTATATCCAGATACAGAGTCAGTAAAGAGCCGCTATATCCAGATACAGAGTCAGTAAAGAGTCGCTATATCCAGATACAGAGTCAGTAAAGAGCCGCTATATCCAGATACAGAGTCAGTAAAGAGCCGCTATATCCAGATACAGAGTCAGTAAAGAGTCGCTATATCCAGATACAGAGTCAGTAAAGAGCCGCTATATCCAGATACAGAGTCAGTAAAGAGCCGCTATATCCAGATACAGAGTCAGTAAAGAGTCGCTATATCCAGATACAGAGTCAGTAAAGAGTCGCTATATCCAGATACACAGAGTCAGTAAAGAGCCGCTATATCCAGATACAGAGTCAGTAAAGAGCCGCTATATCCAGATACAGAGTCAGTAAAGAGTCGCTATATCCAGATAGATACAGAGTCAGTAAAGAGCCGCTATATCCAGATACAGAGTCAGTAAAGAGCCGCTATATCCAGATACAGAGTCAGTAAAGAGTCGCTATATCCAGATACACAGAGTCAGTAAAGAGCCGCTATATCCAGATACAGAGTCAGTAAAGAGCCGCTATATCCAGATACACAGAGTCAGTAAAGAGCCGCTATATCCAGATACAGAGTCAGTAAAGAGTCGCTATATCCAGATACAGAGTCAGTAAAGAGCCGCTATATCCAGATACAGAGTCAGTAAAGAGCCGCTATATCCAGATACAGAGTCAGTAAAGAGCCGCTATATCCAGATACAGAGTCAGTAAAGAGCCGCTATATCCAGATACAGAGTCAGTAAAGAGCGCTATATCCAGATACAGAGTCAGTAAAGAGTCGCTATATCCAGATACACAGAGTCAGTAAAGAGCCGCTATATCCAGATACAGAGTCAGTAAAGAGCCGCTATATCCAGATACAGAGTCAGTAAAGAGTCGCTATATCCAGATACAGAGTCAGTAAAGAGCCGCTATATCCAGATACAGAGTCAGTAAAGAGCCGCTATATCCAGATACAGAGTCAGTAAAGAGTCGCTATATCCAGATACAGAGTCAGTAAAGAGCCGCTATATCCAGATACAGAGTCAGTAAAGAGCCGCTATATCCAGATACAGAGTCAGTAAAGAGTCGCTATATCCAGATACAGAGTCAGTAAAGAGCGATATATCCAGATACAGAGTCAGTAAAGAGCGATATATCCAGATACACAGACTCAGTAAAGAGCCGCTATATCCAGATACAGAGTCAGTAAAGAGCCGCTATATCCAGATACAGAGTCAGTAAAGAGCCGCTATATCCAGATACAGAGTCAGTAAAGAGCCGCTATATCCAGATACACAGAGTCAGTAAGAGCCGCTATATCCAGATACAGAGTCAGTAAAGAGTCGCTATATCCAGATACACAGAGTCAGTAAAGAGCCGCTATATCCAGATACAGAGTCAGTAAAGAGCCGCTATATCCAGATACAGAGTCAGTAAGAGCCGCTATATCCAGATACAGAGTCAGTAAAGAGCCGCTATATCCAGATACAGAGTCAGTAAAGAGCGCTATATCCAGATACAGAGTCAGTAAAGAGTCGCTATATCCAGATACAGAGTCAGTAAAGAGTCGCTATATCCAGATACAGAGTCAGTAAAGAGCCGCTATATCCAGATACACAGAGTCAGTAAAGAGCCGCTATATCCAGATACAGAGTCAGTAAAGAGCCTATATCCAGACACAGAGTCAGTAAAGAGCCGCTATATCCAGATACACAGAGTCAGTAAAGAGCCGCTATATCCAGATACAGAGTCAGTAAAGAGTCGCTATATCCAGATACAGAGTCAGTAAAGAGTCGCTATATCCAGATACAGAGTCAGTAAAGAGCCGCTATATCCAGATACAGAGTCAGTAAAGAGTCGCTATATCCAGATACAGAGTCAGTAAAGAGCCGCTATATCCAGATACAGAGTCAGTAAAGAGCCGCTATATCCAGATACAGAGTCAGTAAAGAGTCGCTATATCCAGATACAGAGTCAGTAAAGAGTCGCTATATCCAGATACACAGAGTCAGTAAAGAGCCGCTATATCCAGATACACAGAGTCAGTAAAGAGCCGCTATATCCAGATACACAGAGTCAGTAAAGAGCCGCTATATCCAGATACAGAGTCAGTAAGAGCGCTATATCCAGATACAGAGTCAGTAAAGAGCCGCTATATCCAGATACAGAGTCAGTAAAGAGCCGCTATATCCAGATACAGAGTCAGTAAAGAGCGATATATCCAGATACAGAGTCAGTAAAGAGCCGCTATATCCAGATACAGAGTCAGTAAAGAGCCGCTATATCCAGATACAGAGTCAGTAAAGAGTCGCTATATCCAGATACAGAGTCAGTAAAGAGTCGCTATATCCAGATACAGAGTCAGTAAAGAGCCGCTATATCCAGATACAGAGTCAGTAAAGAGTCGCTATATCCAGATACAGAGTCAGTAAAGAGCCGCTATATCCAGATACAGAGTCAGTAAAGAGCCGCTATATCCAGATACACAGAGTCAGTAAAGAGCCGCTATATCCAGATACAGAGTCAGTAAAGAGTCGCTATATCCAGATACAGAGTCAGTAAAGAGCCGCTATATCCAGATACACAGAGTCAGTAAAGAGCCGCTATATCCAGATACACAGAGTCAGTAAAGAGCCGCTATATCCAGATACAGAGTCAGTAAAGAGCCGCTATATCCAGATACAGAGTCAGTAAAGAGTCGCTATATCCAGATACAGAGTCAGTAAAGAGCCGCTATATCCAGATACAGAGTCAGTAAAGAGTCGCTATATCCAGATACAGAGTCAGTAAAGAGCCGCTATATCCAGATACAGAGTCAGTAAAGAGCCGCTATATCCAGATACAGAGTCAGTAAAGAGTCGCTATATCCAGATACAGAGTCAGTAAAGAGCCGCTATATCCAGATACAGAGTCAGTAAAGAGCCGCTATATCCAGATACACAGAGTCAGTAAAGAGCCGCTATATCCAGATACACAGAGTCAGTAAAGAGCCGCTATATCCAGATACAGAGTCAGTAAAGAGCCGCTATATCCAGATACAGAGTCAGTAAAGAGCCGCTATATCCAGATACACAGAGTCAGTAAAGAGCCGCTATATCCAGATACAGAGTCAGTAAAGAGCCGCTATATCCAGATACAGAGTCAGTAAAGAGTCGCTATATCCAGATACACAGAGTCAGTAAAGAGCCGCTATATCCAGATACACAGAGTCAGTAAAGAGCCGCTATATCCAGATACACAGAGTCAGTAAAGAGCCGCTATATCCAGATACAGAGTCAGTAAAGAGTCGCTATATCCAGATACAGAGTCAGTAAAGAGCCGCTATATCCAGATACAGAGTCAGTAAAGAGCCGCTATATCCAGATACAGAGTCAGTAAAGAGCCGCTATATCCAGATACAGAGTCAGTAAAGAGCCGCTATATCCAGATACAGAGTCAGTAAAGAGCCGCTATATCCAGATACAGAGTCAGTAAAGAGTCGCTATATCCAGATACAGAGTCAGTAAAGAGCCGCTATATCCAGATACAGAGTCAGTAAAGAGCCGCTATATCCAGATACAGAGTCAGTAAAGAGCCGCTATATCCAGATACAGAGTCAGTAAAGAGCCGCTATATCCAGATACAGAGTCAGTAAAGAGCCGCTATATCCAGATACAGAGTCAGTAAAGAGCCGCTATATCCAGATACACAGAGTCAGTAAAGAGCCGCTATATCCAGATACAGAGTCAGTAAAGAGCCGCTATATCCAGATACAGAGTCAGTAAAGAGCCGCTATATCCAGATACACAGTCAGTAAAGAGCCGCTATATCCAGATACAGAGTCAGTAAAGAGTCGCTATATCCAGATACAGAGTCAGTAAAGAGCCGCTATATCCAGATACAGAGTCAGTAAAGAGCCGCTATATCCAGATACAGAGTCAGTAAAGAGTCGCTATATCCAGATACAGAGTCAGTAAAGAGTCGCTATATCCAGATACACAGAGTCAGTAAAGAGCCGCTATATCCAGATACACAGAGTCAGTAAAGAGCCGCTATATCCAGATACAGAGTCAGTAAAGAGCCGCTATATCCAGATACAGAGTCAGTAAAGAGCCGCTATATCCAGATACAGAGTCAGTAAAGAGCCGCTATATCCAGATACAGAGTCAGTAAAGAGCCGCTATATCCAGATACAGAGTCAGTAAAGAGTCGCTATATCGTTCAATCCACAAAAGACCAGTTAAAGCGCTCGGATACGGAGCCGTGACGCGACGCCGCTGCTGTTTACATATCTCAGCCTGTGTTTTTTTTTGTTATTTAATGATCATTTTGATAGAAGTTTCCGGCACACGGTGTAGGGTAGAGGTACACGGCCCCCACTTTTGCAACATGTTTGGGGTGGGATGAGCAGGGGGTCCGCACCCGTCTCTCCGCCGCCCGCCCAGCTCTGAGGTAATTCTTCTTTCACAGAGTTTGAACTTCCTGCTTTTATTCCCGCAGCGCCTTCGCTGTGACACGGAAAGGGCTCGCTCTGAGGTATCAGCTCGGGGGTAGAAAGGTCACATTTCTGAGCCCCAGGCTTCCTCCACTCGGGGGCCGCCCCACCCTTTCCTTCCTAAAAAAAAATCCTATATATTCTGCTCAGCAGATACTCGGCTGCTGCGAAGCCGCTCACCCCGTGGAGAAAAAGAAACGGGGCGAAGCGCGTTAACGGCCGGGATGTGTTTTACAACACGAGAGAAAATTATATATATATATATATATATATATACACACTAAATTCTAAGGTGGTGATACAGGGCCGGGCGATAAAACCCAGCGCAAGGGCCGGGCGATAAAAAGCCACCGCAAAAGCCGAGGGAAGGCGCAGCGCCGGGCGATAACACAAATTGCTGATCAGCCAATCACGTGGCAGCAACTCAATGCATTTAGGAATCTGGTTCGGCTGGATGGAGTAGAGGTAACTTCACTGCTCTGTAACTGGAGACCCAGGTTCGATCCCAGCCAGAGCACCTCTGCCGTGTCCTTGGGCGAGACACCTAACAGTACGACCTACCACACAATATCGCCTGTGGAGTCCAGTGGTGACGTCTCTAACCTTCAACTGTGGAGAAGCAAGTCTCGACTTTGAGAAGTGGGTTCTAACCACCAGGTCGCTGCTCTACAATCATGGAAAGACGACTCGATCCCGCTCAGAAGACGCCACCAGCGAGTGTCCTTGGGTAAAACCTAACGATATGGACGCGCCAACCTCACAAAATACTTGTACATCTCATAGATTGTAAGTTCTTGGGAACAGGGAGCACCTGAATCAGGCCGTATCATCCAGGTGTGGTATTCCTATGTATTAACCCCTTGTACACTGATCTTGTAAAGCACTGCAGAATATGTGGCGCTATATGAAAGGATAATCTAGATAATCTAGGGAGAGGTATTAGCAGTAGGAAAAGGGAAGTGCTCATGCCACTGTACAGAGCACTGGTGAGACCTCACTTGGAGTACTGTGTGCAGTACTGGAGACCGTATCTCCAGAAGGATATAGACATCTTAGAGAGAGATCAGAGAAGGGCTACTAAAATGGTGTACGGCTTGAAGGAGAAAAGTTACCAGGAAAGGGTTAATGATCTTAACATGTACAGCTTGGAAAAAAAGACGAGACAGAGGAGATATGATAGAAACATTTAAATACGTAAAGGGAATCCACAAGGTAGAGGAAGGGAGTATATTTAAAAGGAAACAAAGTAGCAAAACAAGAGGACATAGTCTTAGATTAGAGGGGCAAAGGTTTAAAAGTAACATCAGGAAGCATTATTTTACTGAGAGGGTGGTGGATACATGGAACAGTCTTCCAGTAGAAGTGGTAGAGGCCAAAACAGTAATTGAATTTAAGCAGGCATGGGATAGGCATAAGGCTATCCTAAACAAAAGATAAATCCAGGTAAAGTATCCATGTAATTGGGCGACTAGATGGGCCGAAAGGTTCTTATCTGCCGACATTTTTCTATGTTTCTATGTTTCTAGACACGGCGAAGACGACTTGCTGAAGTTCAAACCGAGCACAGAATGGGGGAAGAAAGGGGATTTAAGGGTGTCGCGGGTTGTTGGTGCCAGACGGGTTGGTCTGAGTATTTCACAAACTGCTGATCTCCTGGGATTTTCTCGCACAGCATCTCTAGGGTTTACAGAGAATGACCCAAAAAAAGAGAAAATATCCAGCGAGCGGCAGCTGTGTGGACAAAAATGCCTTGGGAGGTCAGAGGTGAACGGGCAGACTGGATCGAGATGATCGAAAGGCGACAACTCCAATAACCTCTCGTTACAAGCAAGGTCTGCAGATACCATCTCTGAACCCACAACATGTCCAACCTTGAAGAAGATGGGCTACAGCAGCAGCAGACCACACTGGGTGCCGCTCCTGTCAGCTAAAAACAAGAAACTGAGGCTACAATTCACACAGACACCAAAACTAGACAATAGAAGATTGAAAAAACGTTGCCTGGTCTGACGAGGCGCGATTTTGTTTTAAGAAGCGATCCTCAAAGCTGATATTGTAACCTGACACCGAAGCCGTGTCAATCACAGACCTGGGGAATGCTATTTCCTGGCTTGCAAGCCACTAGGTGCCACTGAAAGCATGTTAAGAGGAAAATGCCTTCCAGGAGAGTAACCCGCCTGCTAACTGAGGACTAAAGACTTTTCTGTAACTCTGTGAAAGCTTTAAATAACTTTCCAGGAAATCCATGTATTTATTCCTAAACATCAGCTTTGATTAGATCATTGGTTTCCTGCGTGTGAGGTCTGTGTTACAGGGCAGCTCCTTCCCTGCGCTCCCCCTCTGCATGAAGGGGAGCAGATAAACGGTGGCATGGAGATGAGAGGCAGCTCTGAATATGTACACACACACACTTTATTTTTATACAAGTTTCGGTGATCAACAAAAAAAAACAGGCGAGCATCATGGGGCGGGAAAGGCAGAGGCTGGGCACATGACATCATAGCTCTCCCCTGCAGCGTGTAGGATTCACGTGGTGCAGGAGAATAAATCCCATTGCTTTAATGCGGTGAGGGGGATCCATATCCCTCCTGCAACATGAATCCTGCTGGAGAGCGCCATCATGCGAGACCCATCACAACGCAGACGCTACACGTGTGTCCTGGAAAACACAGCCGCTCAGGCGACATTAATCCGGACACAACCCGGTAATAAATCACAGGCTTTTGTATAAAATATTGTAAATCCTTCTCCACGTGTTTAGCGATGAGGTCACCACAAGTTTAGCAATGAGGTCACCACAAGTTTAGCAATGAGGTCACCACAAGTTTAGCAATGAGGTCACCACAAGTTTAGCAATGAGGTCACCACAAGTTTAGCAATGAGGTCACCACAAGTTTAGCAATGAGGTCACCACAAGTTTAGCAATGAGGTCACCACAAGTTTAGCAATGAGGTCACCACAAGTTTAGCAATGAGGTCACCGCGCCCAGCAGCACGGAGATCCTGGGGAGAGCAGATACGGAGAATAAATGGCCTGGACAGGGTTTGGTCAGAATTGCGTCAGAGATTACTGGTGACAACAACCAAAATTAACCCTTAAACTGTTTAAGTGTTGGGGCAGTGTAAGTTTTTGTGAAAAAGCTGACTTTTCTAGATCCTCCCAGAAGCCTGTCACTCAGGCTAAAACTCCACCCTCAAAGCTGTCACTCTGCATATAACTCCACCCAGAAACCTGTCAATCCGCATGAAATCCCACCCACAAAATCAGCATACAACTCCACACACAAACCTGTCACTCATGTGACCCCACCCAGAAACCTGTCAATCAGCATATACAGTAGCTCCACCCAGAAACATGTTAAACAGAGCAAAAAAAAAAAAAAAAACGACAACCAAACCGACAGCTCCTGTTGCAATCCGGAATTTAAACTGGTGAAATGCCGGCGTCTGTCAGCTCTGCGATCCCGGCAAACACCGCTTAGTGAATAAACCCCTTAAAACTTCTTTATTGGGATGAGGAAAAACCTAAGATTTGCGTCTTCCCCTCGCGAGTCCTTTATTACAGCGATAACATCATGAACTTGGTAAAAAGGATAGAACCGGCAAGGAGTGACCGTAGAAGCTTGCGCTCTAATGGTTAGGCATACGCTCCCATTCTGGGGGTTTTTGGATTTGATCCATTGATCGAGTGAGATGAATCGTAGCAGCAGACCGGTGTTCAATATGGCGTTTTTCAGAGCCCAGCACCCCATGAGCTGTCAGTGAGCGTCTCAATGCCCTGGGGAGGACTGACAATCCAGGGGTGCCATGGTCAAATAAAAAAAAATAAAAAATAAAAAAGGGGCCAGGACAAGATAAAACATTCAGTGCATCATCACAAGTTTAGTGGATATGCCCCATGTCTCTCTCCACGCCCCCCCACAATGTCAGGACTCACCGGTGGAGGATGCGGGCACCCAGGTGACACCAAATATCCGATTGAAGCAGTCGCACATTTTTCCCCAAAATGCGTGCGTTTTCACAGCTCCTGGCTTCCCCGCTGCCTCAGCCCCCCGTATGGTGTAAGCCTGAGCGTCCAGCGAGAATGCCATATAACCCCAGCAGATTAACACCGGCCGCGTCAGCATTTCAGAAAAGCTGCTCGCAAACATCCACCATTGTCCAGCGGCGCAGGGCGGGTTTAACGTCGCCACAATCCCTTGTCTGAAAAGCTTTGGGGACAGCGAGAGAGGACGGGCATCGGGACAAAAGTGCAGCGTTGGTGTGTCTAGACCGAGGCCAGGGTGTGTAGGGGGTACAGGGCGTTGCGGCAGGTCAAAAAAGTGACGCTGACCCTCAATCTTCCAAAAAAAAAAAAAAAAAAACCGACAACCAAACCGACAGCTCCTGTTGCAATCCGGAATTTAAACTGGTGAAATGCCGGCGTCTGTCAGCTCTGCGATCCCGGCAAACACCGCTTAGTGAATAAACCCCTTAAAACTTCTTTATTGGGATGAGGAAAAACCTAAGATTTGCGTCTTCCCCTCGCGAGTCCTTTATTACGGCGATAACATCATGAACTTGGTAAAAAGGATAGAACCGGCAAGGAGTGACCGTAGAAGCTTGCGCTCTAATGGTTAGGCATACGCTCCCATTCTGGGGGTTTTTGGATTTGATCCATTGATCGAGTGAGATGAATCGTAGCAGCAGACCGGTGTTCAATATGGCGTTTTCAGAGCCCAGCACCCCATGAGCTGTCAGTGAGCGTCTCAATGCCCTGGGGAGGACTCTGACAATCCAGGGGTGCCATGGTCAAAAAAAAAAATAAAAAAGGGGCCAGGACAAGATAAAACATTCAGTGCATCATCACAAGTTTAGTGGATATGCCCCATGTCTCTCTCCACGCCCCCCCACAATGTCAGGACTCACCGGTGGAGGATGCGGGCGCCCAGGTGACACCAAATATCCGATTGAAGCAGTCGCACATTTTTCCCCAAAATGCGTGCGTTTTCACAGCTCCTGGCTTCCCCGCTGCCTCAGCCCCCCGTATGGTGTAAGCCTGAGCGTCCAGTGAGAATGCCATATAACCCCGGCAGATTAACACCGGCCGCGTCAGCATTTCAGAAAAGCTGCTCGCAAACATCCACCATTGTCCAGCGGCGCAGGGCGGGTTTAACGCCGCCACAATCCCTTGTCTGAAAAGCTTTGGGGACAGCGAGAGAGGACGGGCATTGGGACAAAAGTGCAGCGTTGGTGTGTCTAGACCGAGGCCAGGGGGTACAGGGCGTTGCGGCAGGTCAAAAAAGTGACGCTGACCCTCAATCTTCGAAAAAAAAAAAAAAAAAAAAAACTGAAACAGAGCCCGAGAGGGACCCAGAGCCCCCCGATATCACACAGTGAGGGGGGGGGGGGGGGTGTCGCTTCACATACACTGTGCCTCGAGTCAGAGCCGCCACGTTTTCCTGGACACACATTAGTTTCATGCACAGGAAAGCTGCTGCCCTGCAATATGCAATCTTAATACCCTGCAGGAGGGACATTAAAGAGGCCGTCAGCATGTGAACCCTACACACTGCCGGGAGGACCTCACGCGCTGCCAATCAGCGAGGATAAGCAAACCTGCCTGTACCTGGTGAGGTTTGCATGCAATAAGTGGCCTAGTATCCAGCCTCACCTGCTCAGAGGAGCTTACAACCCAAGAGGTGAGAAGGGCCCTGCGCAGAGGAGCTTACAATCCAAGAGGTGAGGAGGGCCCTGCGCAGAGGAGCTTACAACCCAAGAGGTGAGGAGGGCCCTGCGCAGAGGAGCTTACAATCCAAGAGGTGAGGAGGGCCCTGCGCAGAGCTTACAATCCAAGAGGTGAGGAGGGCCCTGCGCAGAGGAGCTTACAACCCAAGAGGTGAGGAGGGCCCTGCGCAGAGGAGCTTACAACCCAAGAGGCGAGGAGGGCCCTGCGCAGAGGAGCTTACAACCCAAGAGGCGAGGAGGGCCCTGCGCAGAGGAGCTTACAACCCAAGAGGCGAGGAGGGCCCTGCGCAGAGGAGCCTTACAACCCAAGAGGCGAGGAGGGCCCTGCGCAGAGGAGCTTACAACCCAAGAGGTGAGGAGGGCCCTGCGCAGAGGAGCTTACAACCCAAGAGGTGAGGAGGGCCCTGCGCAGAGGAGCTTACAACCCAAGAGGTGAGGAGGGCCCTGCGCAGAGGAGCCTTACAACCCAAGAGGTGAGGAGGGCCCTGCGCAGAGGAGCCTTACAACCCAAGAGGCGAGGAGGGCCCTGCGCAGAGGAGCCTTACAACCCAAGAGGTGAGGAGGGCCCTGCGCAGAGGAGCCTTACAACCCAAGAGGTGAGGAGGGCCCTGCGCAGAGGAGCTTACAACCCAAGAGGTGAGGAGGGACCTGCGCAGAGGAGCTTACAACCCAAGAGGCGAGGAGGGCCCTGCGCAGAGGAGCCTTACAAATCTAAGGGCCTCAATTTATGATAAATACAGGAAAGCCATGCCAAACGCTTAACGGAAACCCTGTTCTCACAACGGGTGGGGGGGGGGGCGGCGCATCTTTATCCGTTTGCCAAGATCAGCAGCTGCATTACGTGCAGATTACGAGAGCGCGGACGCTCAGATATGGGGAAGTTTCCCTGCGGGGCTTTTAAAATAAAAAAAAGGGACCCCCCCAATCTAGCACTAATGAGCTTTAAGATTTAGGTCCTCGTTAGGGCTGCAGGTCGGCCATGTTTTCCTGGACACCATTTACTCTGCATGAAAAAATTGCCACCCTGCCGCATGTATAATCCATACAAGTAAGAAATACCAGGTGCCCTGACTTTATTTCCCTGCTGCAGCATATGAATTATACATGTTGTAGGGCAGCACTTGTCCGTGCTCCCCTCTGCATGAAACAGTAATGTGTCCAGGAAACCATGGCCGCCCGGTGACCCCAGTCCTTGTCCATTGTGATTACACAGCGATATGAACCAGCTGCAAACCTGGCCGCTTCCTGCGGAGCATACAGAGGCTGCAGGGCCATGGTGACGGGATTTAACTCGCTCGTAGGGGATAGTGAATCATACGCTGCGTGAAACACACATCCCCCCCCCCAAATCACCTGAGCGCTGGGTCAGCGAGGGAGACGCAATCAGGGTCTGGTTTAAGAAGTCCAGATCTCCTGTGTACATACAAAGCATCACGCCGCGGGGAAACATCTGCCGTCACGTCACAGGCTGCCGTGACTCCAGCAAGACAAGTCTAAAGGGTCTGCAACCTGAATAAAGCCCCCCAGCAGTGTATAGAGCAGACACCGGCGGTACAGCCCCCCCAAAGCAAGGGGTACAGAGCAAACATTCACTGCAAAGGAAAGCCGAGCTTAATGCCAAGTCGTGTTTATTGTTATTACGCTTCTATGTAAACAAAGGTTTGTGCAGTGCGAGGTGAAGCCACACCCACAGCGCAAGGTGAAGCCACACCCACAGCGCAAGGTATGAATTCCTAAATAACACGGCCAGAGGCTGTGGCTCCTCAGGGGCGGGATCAAGTATAGAGGAGCGGAGCTGAAAACACTGTAATACTGCTGGGGGGGGGGGGTGATCCGACACTAATAAATAAATCCCTGCAATCCTAGAAAAAAGTTCTGCTCCCTTGAAATGAAGATTAAAGTGCTTCAGTTTTTCACCCACAAGAGTCGCCGCGTCCGTCACGCTTTCCCTGCGGCCCATTTGCAGAGCGTGAAGGTCCGGGATCCGTGGATTGTGCGAATGATCTCGTTACTGGGGAGGAAAAAAATAAATAGTTATGAGTAATATATATATTTATAGCAATGATTTATAAAAAAATTATATTCTTAAAGCGACAAAAAAAAAAAAAAGTGTATATACGGCATTCACCAGGGGACCCACAACCCGACTAGGAGCATCTTGCTCTGGTGCTGACCCCCGCTGTGGCGATGCATCTCATACGGAAGGCGCTCGCCGAGTCTTAGATTTTTATTGTGGCAACGAGAAGACGTCGACGTTTCAGCCCAGAAAGGATTTATTATTCTGCTTGAAGACTTTAAAGCCCAGCAGATATTTCCAGCTAAAGCGAGGGTTTATTATTTCAGCGGCGGCGTCACGTTTATTTCCCGCTACCGGCACAGGATTCGTGACGCCGCGCTGAGCTACGAGGACGCTCCGTGTAAAGCAAAGGGATCCGAGTCTGGAATCTTAACAGTCCTTTCTAGGACTGAAACGACGATTTCTCGTTACCGCGCCTTCCTGACAAGATCTAGATAGCTCCTCAAAACACCATTAAGCGATTCGGCCCGGTGCAACCTCCACAGCACATGCTGCTTCAAGAAACCAACAGCACTCCGGGTCTTCAAAGCCCGATCTCTACAGAAAGTTACTCGACATTTTGGCCCTTTATAAAAAGGATCAAAAGGAGCTGAAAGAAAACGCCGAACGCCCCCCGAATGTACCCACCTCTTCATGGTCTGAATTATTGCCATGTGCCGGCTCCTCTCCTGCCGCCGCCTGCTCCTCTACCACCTCCACCTCTGCAGCCTCCACCTCCACCTCTGCTGCCTCCTCCACTTCCACCTCTGCGTCCTCGGCCGCCTCCTCCGGCCTCCTGATCGGGAAAGTGATCGACACAACGTTTCCTTCTGCAAAGAGAATGAGATCAGGGCCCGGCCGGCGACGACTCGGACGCAGGGGCCGGTCCCGGCCGAGTCACTTACCTCCATACCGCATGGGTTCCTCGCACAGAGTCACATGTCCAAGCACCTCGGCGAACGCCGGGATGTTCACGCACATCATAAACCACCGGCTCACGCTGCCGTACGGCTGACGGAAAGTGGGATCGAAAACCTGCAGAAAGTGTGGAAGCGCCGTGAAGCAAAGAACAGCGGCTATAAACAGCGGCTGCGTGAGCAGGGATCTCAAACTACGTCCCGAGAGGTTGAGAAACTACAACTCCCATGATTCTCTGGTCATCCATTGCACTCAAAGATTTCTGGGAATCGTAGACCACCTCGGGGGTGAGGGGGGGGTCTGAAGCAGGAGATCCTGGCTGCAGAGACGGCATACAGCGACACGGCAACCGACCGGCATCAGTAACCAGCAACGGAAGGACTGAGAGCCGCGGGGGCATTAAAGTCAGATTTAACATGCAGGAAACTGGGGAACCGAGGGGGGGGGGCTGCAAACTCCTCATTCCCACCCACCCCTCCTTAAGTCCTGCACCGACATGCAGAGAGCTAAACAGAATAAAAAGCAGGGGGGGAGGGGGGAGGGAGAAGAGGTCCGCGAGTGCCTGCAAGGAGAGGGGGGGGGGGGTCCGCGAGTGCCTGCAAGGGGGGGGGTCCGCGAGTGCCTGCAAGGGGGGGGGTCCGCGAGTGCCTGCAAGGGGGGGGGGGTCCACAAGTGCCTGCAAGGGGGGGGGGGTCCACAAGTGCCTGCAAACCCAGAGACACCCCATCTCCTTGCAGACAAGACACCGACACCTTACCAGCAGGTAGGGCATCACCAGTGCAGACACAAGAGTGATGTCTGCCAGGGACAGCCTTTCGCCAACCATGTAGGTTCGGGTACGTAGTTGTGTTTCAAGGACAGACATCACCTTCTTGAAGGCCCCCATCGCCCTCTCCATGGGCTAAAAAGAAGCGAAGCCGCAAAAGACAAACCTCAGAGTAAGACGTGCCCGCCGTGCATGCGCAGCGTGTGGGGGTCTCGCTGAAGCCGCTCCATTAGGTGCTGCAGAGCGGCATGGAGCGGACCACGTTAATGTGCGCACCCTCGTCACCTCCCTGCAGGTGGTTGTTCCCACAAGATGGTAATTAAAAGTGCGGAATCAGAACGCCGTGCGGTAAGAGGTCATAGTGCGACGTGTTGCCAAGCTCACCTGCGCCAGGACTGGCAGTATGCCCAGGAGCGGGTACACGCAGATATACAGGAGGGGCACGATCTCACGCTCTGCGAAGCGCAGCCACAGCTGAATCAGGGTCTTTTGCCGAAGTCCGTCGCCCTGCAAGGAACCCGGCGCGACTGCGGAGAGAGAAGAGGAGGCGATCAGATGGTGCGGGACAATTTGTGTCCATTGCGTCGCAGGAGGAAGGAACGTGACAGGTTAAAAGACAAGCTCACAGGGCGATGCTGCGTTTTACAGGAACACAAAAGATCTGCTCACATGTGACCGGTGCCACCCTGAAACCCACCCCAGCAGAACCAACTTCAATATCAGGGAGCAGCAGCCTTCACCCACCAGGTGTTTTGGAACTACATCTCCCATGATACTCCGTGAGGCATTAGGCTGGCTGAGCATCATGGGTAATGAAGTTCCAAAACCACCAGGAGGGCGAAAAAGCATTTTCAGATTCCTGGCTGAATCCTTTTTTATATTTAAAAAGGAGGGTCCACAGATGTCTCCCTCCTGACCCATAATGCTTTGTGCAGCGCACGGTATTACATGAAGCCCTGCAGGGAGAAATGGAGAAATCTGAGAGTAAAGAAAAAAAAGATTGCTTACACACAGATTCAGGCAACGGTCACAGACGAGGAGCGTCACCGAAAGGTGACACAAATCTTTATTGTGAAATCTGGTGTATTTTACTAGGATTTGGTTTGCACCGAAACAGTCCCATAGAGAATCAATGATCTATTCACAGGAAGCAGAATCACAGCAAAAGTGTCGAAATGTCCCGATTTGCAGCTCAACAGGCGAATCCCAAAAGGTTTCACCGGAATAAAATGGAGGATCTTTATTTTTTGGAAAAAACTTTAATTACGAGAGACTTAAATATTTCGGAACAGATCTGATTAGGTTTAAAGGAGCTTTTATTATTTAGACACATACTGAGCCCCGCGGTAAGAAAGCAGATTGTACAACAAATGCTTATGCCGGCTGTAGAATACAGAGATGTAATGTATGCAGCCGCCCCGCAAACACACCTCCAGAAACTTACTACATTGTATAACTCATTCTGTCGCTTTGTGCTACAATGTAACTACATGACCCACCATTGTGACATGTTAAAAGAGCTAAACTGGCCATCACTGGAATCAAGACGCACCTTCACCTTTCCAACCTGGTGTTTAAGAGCTTTTCTGGGAAGCTACCACCCTACCTGAATAGGCAGCTTCCCCCAGCAGCTCCCTCATCCTATAACCTCCGATCCAGGACCAGCACCTTACTTACAATACCACAATAAAGAATGCACCTGTAAACATGTAACATAGTGACTATATACAGAATGCACCTGTAAACATGTAACATAGTGACTATATACAGAATGCGCCTGTAAACATGTAACACAGTGACTATATACAGAATGCACCTGTAAACATGTAACATAGTGACTATATACAGAATGCACCTGTAAACATGTAACACAGTGACTATATTTATTTTCTGGGTTAATCTGTATATTTGTGTTTTTAATATCTTGCATTTTATTACTTTATTTCTGTAACAATTCAATGTTTCTTGAATCCAAGACAAACTGAAACCAGAGAATCTCAATGTATCCGTCCCGGGAAAATATAATGGATTTAAGCTCCTATTATGAGACTAGTGGATTTTCATGGACATCTGGTAACAGCTTCGGCCGCTCCATTTTGGGCAGAATACGGTGACCATTAGAGGGTGAATTTACCATATTTTGGCAGAATGGAATCGCCAGTGCGCTGAAACGATGTTCAATTTCAGTACTTTGTGAATAGACCCGTGCGCGCCCGCGTTTCAGTACTTAGTGAATAGACCCCTGTGTGCGCCTGCGTTTCAGTACTTGTGAATAGACCCGTGTGCGCCCGCGTTTCAGTACTTGTGAATAGACCCCTGTGTGCGCCCGCGTTTCAGTACTTGTGAATAGACCCCTGTGTGCGCCCGCGTTTCAGTACGCAGGAATAGACCCCTGTGTGCGCCCGCGTTTCAGTACTTGTGAATAGACCCCTGTGTGCCTGCGTTTCAGTACTTGTGAATAGACCCCTGTGTGCGCCCGCGTTTCAGTACAGCTAATCGAGCCCTGATAAAGGAGTTCAGAGATTAGCAACGTGAGCGCTGGCACAGATAAATCCTGTGAAATGCAGCACGTTCAGGGCCCTCAGACACGATAAATCGTTAGGATGCGCTGCATGATCAGGAATACTGAATAAAGACGCATTTTCAGGTTCAGCTCACCCTGCGACTTTAAACTCAAGGGGCGGACCTGCCGACAACAGAAAACAGCCCCCACGTTACCCCACGCAGCCGCCGGATGCCGTAGAGATTGATACAGAAACGAGGTCGGGTCCCGGAAGGTGCAGCTCTGTAAACACGGCGGCCGATGTTTAAACAGTGCAGGTAAATGCCATTGTGCAATCCCTGGGAGCAGAACCAGGGCGGCCGGCAGGATATCCTGACCACGAAGGGACGGAGAGCCGACGCGGAGCGCCGCGGCAAGCATGGACGGCTGACACAAAAAGTGAGCAGAGTCTGAGCACTCCAAGATAGGGAGCCAGGTCAGCCATGTTTTCATGCAGAGGGGGAGCACAGGGAAAAGTGCTGCCCTGCAACATGTTTAATTCATATGCTGCAGGAGGGGAAATATTTTTTTTTATAAAGGATTTTACCAGGAAGGATACATGGTGATTTCTCTCCTTCTCAAGTATGTCCTGGGATAAAAGGCAGGTCACCTGGGATTCCTTACCTGCAGTGTATGGATTGTACATGCTGCAGGGTGGCATTTTTCATACATTGCCCCTCAGCATGAACAAATTATATGCGCAGGAAAATATGGCCGCCCTGTGAAACAGATCAGGGTTACAGGAACAGGTCACCGCCGTCTTGGCAACAGCTTTGGCACAGCAATCTGAGCTGCCAATGTTTAAATGCCAGGTGTGAGCAGAGGGCACTGGCAATGCCCGGCAGCGTCTAGGACAGGGGCACTTAATCTCAAAACCCCTGAACCTGGATAGAAGTATTGCATGTGCCAGACAGATGCCCCACAACACCGGGACCCCACCAGGCGCCCCCGCAACACCGGGACCCCACAACACCGGGACCCCACCAGGCGCCCCCGCAACACCGGGACCCCACCAGGCGCCCCCGCAACACCGGGACCCCACCAGAGGCCTTAAATTACAAAACGCTTTGTACGAGGAACAAAAAGTCACAGGATGTTTGTACCCGGACCCCGGGACCAGTGACGGTGAGCCCCTCTGCTTTACCCCGGGGCAGGTTTTGACAAGACCGCTGATATTTTGGAGCAGCTCCTAGAAACCCCCCCCCCCCCCAATTATTATAAAATCTGTAATAAAGCAGCCTGTGCGCTCCCAGGTGTGATTACAGGCAGGAAGCCCCCCCCCCCCCCCTCGCCCCATGGATCGGGAGACACAGCCCAGCGATGCCGCCTTTTAGCAACCAAAGCACATTTCTATGGAAAAACATCCCGGCCGGGCGGCGAGCGGATTGTTCTGTGCTGTGGAAGGTGGCGGTCATGTGTCTGAGGACAGACAACGCATTGAGCGCTGGGGAATGCGATGTGGGCTTTACTGAAGGCCAGGGGACAATCCGGCTCACAGGATTCAGTGGGCAGGAGCCGGCCGCGGGCACAGCGAAGCAAAACATACAATGAAACGGGGCCACGAGCCAACGAGCCCCACAGGGCAGGAGCCGGCCACGGGCACAGCGAAGCAAAACATGCAATGAAACGGGGCCGCGAGCCAACGAGCCCCACAGGGATTATTCCTGACAGGTCGGCACGTAAGGAGTAACCGCAGGTTTCCGCGAGGCATGTGATGAGTTCTGGGCGTCAGGACCGAACCAACAAAATACACCAAAAAGGGTTAATCATAAAAGCAATGAGATTTCACTGCTCGGTGATTCCATGTCACCGACCACTCAGCGAATTCACCGCCGGCACCGAAGACGGATTTGCTTTTTTCCTGCTGATTGAACCAATAACTAAGAAAAAAAAAAAAAAAAAAAAAAAGAAGTTCCACAAAAAAATAATTTGGGAAACAGAAGGAAATCTATAATAAAAAAAAAAAAAACTTTGAAAAAATTAAGTGATATTTTTGACATAGAATCGTAAGGAATTCGCCGTTTAATGTCGTCAAACTGAATCACAGAAAATCAGGGCGTGCCGGCGTCATGTGACCCGATCAACACAATTTCACTGCCGCTGAATGGCGCCACACAGTGAAATCCAGCGGCATGTTTGTCGCTTTCTGAAACGCCCCTCAAAAACAAAAACATTGGGGGGGGGGGGTCAGAGACAATGACGCACGGCTTAGGAAGTCCGTGATTTCCTGCATTCCAGAAAAAACACCGGGACGGGCCATGACGGCGAAATGCAAAGCTGCCCCCGAATATCACAACCACCAGAAACCTAAAGCTGTGGGGCTGCGGGGAATCAAAAAAGGCAAGTTACCATGACAACGGAGTCCGCGCCAAAAAAAAAAAAAAAAAAAACACAAGTTAACGGGACATGTGATCTTGTCTAGAACAGGATCCAGTGGATCATGAAGGTCACAGCCAAATCATGCCATACCCCAGCTCCTGCACCAGACACCTCACACGGCGACGCTCAGATCTCCATGGCAACCCTCTACAGATGTTTCAGGTGTCCAGCGAGGGGGGGGGGGCCATTTGGCTCGATTTATAGGGGAATCAAACGGCCAAATAATCCCAAACCAGGACAGGCTGGAAATACTTTGCTGCAGAAATCAGGAATTTAATAGCGCTAGAATAAGGTCGCTTTAAGGCAGCCGGCACACGAGCGCACGGAGCTGCGTCCATTACGGAGGCACGTTTTCACGGGAGATATTGTGAATACTGCATAAAGTGCGTCCGTAACGACTGACGTCTCCACAGGAAAACACATGGCAGCGCTGTTTCTGCGTCTGTTTAGCTTTTTAACGATGTTATTTTTGCGTCCGTGGCTTTATTCTTTACCCGTCCGTGAACAAGTGCGCAGGGGCTTCATGTGGTGGGTTTAATGGACTCCTTTATAAAGCTACGACGGACGGCAAACAGTGCGGTCAGACGGACGCAAAGGGTTTGCTAGTGTGCCGCCAGCCTAAAGCAGAGCTGCCCCCACACCCCAGGCAGACGCCGGCCCCCCCACACCCCAGGCAGACGCTGGCCCCCCACACCCCAGGCACACCCCGGCCCCCCCCACACCAGGTAGACGCGCCCCCCCACACCCCAGGCACACCCCGGCCCCCCCACACCCCAGGTAGACGCCGCCCCCCCACACCCCAGGCAGACGCCGGCCCCCCCCACCCCAGGCAGACGCCGGCCCCCCCACACCCCAGGCACACCCCAGCCCCCCCACACCCCAGGCACACCCCGGCCCCCCCACACCCCAGGTAGACGCCGGCCCCCCCACACCCCAGGCAGACGCCGGCCCCCCCACACCACCCAGGCAGACCCGGCCCCCCCACACCCCAGGCACACCCCGGCCCCCCCACACCCCAGGTAGACGCGGCCCCCCCCACACCCCAGGTAGACGCCGGCCCCCCACACCCCAGGTAGACGCCGGCCCCCCAGCACAGGCAGACACTGCCCCCCCCCAGCACAGGCAGACGCTGCCCCCCCCAGCACAGGCAGACGCTGCCCCCCCCCAAGCACAGGCAGACGCTGCCCCCCCCCAAGCACAGGCAGACGCTGCCCCCCCCCCCAAGCAACAGGCAGACGCTGCCCCCCAAAGCACAGGCAGACGCTGCCCCCCCCCAAGCACAGGCAGCGCTGCCCCCCCCCAAGCAGGCAGACGCTGCCCCGCCCCCCAGCACAGGCAGACGCTGCCCCGCCCCCCAGCACAGGCAGACGCTGCCCCCCCCCAGCACAGGCAGACGCTGCCCCCCCCAGCACAGGCAGACGCTGCCCCCCCCCCACAGCACAGGCAGACGCTGCCCCCCCCCCACACAGGCAGACGCTGCCCCCCCCCAGCACAGGCAGACGCTGCCCCGCCCCCCAGCACAGGCAACGCTGCCCCCCCCAGCACAGACAAGACGCTGCCCCCCCCCAGCACAGGCAGACGCTGCCCCCCCCCCAGCACAGGCAGACGCTGGATTATACAGGCTGCGGGGTGGCATTTTTCATGCACTGCTCAGCAACATGACTAACCTCACTGCACACACCCCAACCTCACTCAGTGCTTGCACCAGGCCCTTGCACAGAACAACTCAGTACCCTCATCCAGCTGGACTTTCCACAATGAGGCATCTTGTGTAGAGGCTCCATTCACTGAAGGTGATCTTACATTTCTACGTCTCACATAGCTTAATGCATTTTGTTTTTGATGTATATTATGTTAACTCTGTAATATCACTGTATGAGTGTGAAATATATATATATATATATATATAATCACACAAGTGTATCTTTATATGTATTTGAATTGTTGCAATGCTATCTGAATTCTACATTTTCTACCCATTTGTTCTAAATCTGCAATTCTGCCAAATGCCCTGTTCAACGAACCTTACCTTTTATTGCCCCCTACAAACTCCCCCCTAAGTTCGTCGACAGTTTCAACCCAATGTGATGCTATTTGCAATCTTGATTTTTTTTTTCAGCACACACCCCAACCTCACTCAGTGCTTGCACAGAACAACTCAGTACCCTCATCCAGCTGGACTTTGCTCCCGCCCACCCCAAGGTTTTCGTTTGATATATACCCAACTAATTGATCATGTGATATCGCAGCGACCTACACCATTTACCTCTATTTCCTGTTTACTCACCTCCAACACCTTTCACTATAATGTTTATCCCACTATTGCTTCTCTTTTCTCTCTCCTCCCTTCTCTCTAAAGCTACTCTCTCCTTCTTATACACCTTTCCAATTGCCCCAGATGGAAAACCAGTGCCAATACACCACAGCCTGCTCAGTTCTTTTAACCTATCAGCTGAGTGCTGGTGGAGAGTGTTAAAATCCAGCCCTCCTACCCCCACCAAAGATTTAAAACTCTGCAACCACATTATCAAAAAAGAAAAACTCTGTCCAAATTCCTATTTATTCTGCTACTTTCCCTGGCAAACGATGTGGAAACTAACCCTGGTCCTATAGCTGACACAACCTTTAGTCTCCCCACTAAAAAAGCCCTCTCATTTGTGCACTGTAACATCCGCAGTTTACTCCCTAAATTGGATGAGCTTCAGGCTTGGTGTTATTACAAACCCAAAATCATTGTGCTCACAGAGTCATGGTTAACCCCAAAAGTACCAGACTCTGCCATATCAATACAGGGGTATTCATGTTTTAGAAAAGACAGAGCAAAGAGAGGAGGGGAATTGTATTTATGTTGAGGAGTCCATAAAGTTCACCCCCTTACAACTCCTAGCTCTCCTGTCACCTTTGATTCTTCTCTGGTATAATTGAGATCCCATTCAGTAAATCAATCATTGTTGCTGGGTTCTATCGCCCACCGAGCTCTCCAGTGCACTCCCTCTCTGACATATCTCAAATCCTTAATAACCTACTTGCCCAAAACCAAAAAAGTGAACTGCTGGTCCTTGGCGATTTTAATACAGATTGGCTAAATCCTAAAAACAATAAACACTGCTCGCTGTTTAAAACTTTGCAGCTAACTCAATTAATCTCCTCCCCACTCGCATTAATATGAAAAGCCCCAACCATACCTTGTTGGACTGGATTCTCTCCTCATCTCCTGATAGAATACAGGAGGCAGGCGTGCTTGCTAATAGCTTTAGTGACCATTGTCTAGTGTACTGCGTGCGCAAAATTAAGGCCTTGAAATCTTCCCCAAAGTAATAACCACCAGGTCTTTCAAGAAATTTATTTCTGAATCCTTCCTAAGTGATCTCAAACAGCTCCCCTGGTACAGGCTAAACCTAATCCCAGACCTAGACTGTGCAGTTGAATACTTTCAGTCTGAGCTCCTGCAAGTCTGGAATTCCCATGCCCCGCTGCGTAAAGTGCGAGTAAAAGGGACTCATCTCCCCTGGGTTACAGCTGATCTTACACTAATGTACCAGCTTAGAGATTCACGGTGGTCAAATTTCAAGAGTACTGGTTCCATGAACGATCACTACGAATACCGAAAATGTCGGAATGAATGCACAAAACAAAAACAAAAATGGCCAAAGCCCATTACTTCAATGAAAATCTAAACAATAACATCTCAAACCCTAGAAACTTTTGGAGAACCATAAGTAACATACAAGCACCCCAGTCCACTCCTAGCCAGCTGCTGTCAAAGTAAACAACCAAACCCTGCAACACCCGCTAGATGTAGCAAATGCCTTTAATGATTATTTTGTTGGATGTGCCACCACTTTGATTGCCAAGCTAGAAATGACATGCAATCAGAGAGGCCTCATGCAGGTCAGGCCCCAACAACTGTGCAAAGTCCCTGTATCACACAGGAATTCAGTTTTAGACCAGTGCCTGTCAGTGTCGTTACTAAACTTCTCCGTAAGCAAAAAATGAAATACCAGTCTGGACCTGATCAAATACCAGCAATGCTGCTGAAAATCAGTGCGCCAGCAATTGCAAATCCAGTCGCAACCCTAATAAATGAGTCACTGGCAACTGGTTACATACCCAAGCTCTGGAAGACTGCAAGAGTGGTACCTATCCATAAAAGTGGGACAGTACTTTGGTATCCAACTACCGTCCGATATCGTTGCTCCTGTAGTGTCAAAAGTCTTGGAAAAAGTGTCTACACACAATTACGTGATTATTATCAATATTGGAACTACTTAACCCCGGATCAATCAGGCTTTCGACCAAATCACTCAACCACACCGCCCTTAAAAAGTCTGCAATGATATCCAAGCTGGGATGGAACAAGGAAACCTAACTGGAGCATCTTCCTTGATTTTGCCAAGGCCTTTGACACGGTAGACCATGGCATCTTGTTAGAAAACTTAAAAACTCTGGCATTGGTGATCGCGCTTAACCTGGTTTCAATCATATGTATCCAACCGATCACAATATGTGTCAATTTCTGGCAGCTCCTCCCTCCCACTCCCAGTCACTTGCGGTGTACCCCAAGGCTCAGTACTAGGCCCCCTGCTATTCACAATATTCATAAATGATCTGCCCAAGTCTGCAAAGCCTCAACTGTACATATGTACGCAGACGACACTGTGATCTATACCAGCAAACCAGATCTCCGCAGCTGGAGGCCGTGCTGCAAGAACAATTCACAGGGGTAGAAAAGTGGATCAAAAACAAACTTTTTTTAAATACTGACAAAACTGTAACGATGCTCTTTGGAACAGCACCTAAACTACACAAATTGCAAAATCCCCATCTATGTGTTGGGACAAATCAAATGGCGCGCTGACCACAGTCACTTCTCTCAAATATCTAGGTATTGGTTGGACCCTAATCTATCCTTTGGCCCCCACATCGAAAAACTCTCATCTAAACTTTACCCCAAACTAGGTGCCCTGTACAGAAACAAATCCTGCCTGAGCCCCGCGGTAACAAAGCAGATTGTACAACAAATGCTTATGCCGGCTATTGAATACGGAGATGTAGTGTATGCAGCCGCCCCGCAAACACACCTTCATAAACTTACTATTCTGTATAACTCATTCTGCCGCTTTGCATTACAATGTAACTACATGACCCACCATTGTGACATGTTAAAAGAGCTAAACTGACCATCGCTAGAATCCAGATGCACCCTTCACCTTTCCAGCCTGGTGTTTAAGAGCATCTCTGGGAAGCTGCCACCCTATCTGAATAGACTGCTTCCCCAGCAGCTCCCTCATCCTATAACCTCCGATCCAGGACCAGCACCTTACTTGCTATACCACAATACAAAAAAGACAGTGACTCGGTCCTCATTTTCCTACAGAGCACCACAATTATGGAATAACCTCCCAGACACCATCAAATCTTCCACCAGTCTTAAGTCACTCAAAATTTCCCTGTTAACATACCTCAAAACAGAATGCACCTGTAAACATGTAACCTAGTGACTATATTTCCTACATATTTATTTTCTGTTAATCTGTATATTTGTGTTGTTAATATCTTACATTGTATTACTTTGTATTTCTGTAACTGTAACACTTCAATGTACTTGAACCCAGGACATACTTGAAAACGAGAGAAATCTCAATGTATCCTTCCTGTTAAAAGCCTTTATAAATAAATAATAAATAAATAAATAAATATGACCAGGAAAATATGGCCGACCTGGCAACCCTAGTGGGTTACTGGGAGGCCAGGGCGGAGGCCTAGATGTCGAGTCTGTTTAAACCAATGAGGTCTGAGAGGGAGCCCAGACTTACTGTATGATATGATGCACTGGTAGCCGTGCAGCGTCAGGCCGTCATCTTCCACATATTTTGGTTTCTACAACAGGAGAGACACGTTTCATCAAAGTGTTACATGGACAATCACACAAATATACCCCGCGGAGCTATAGGTGGCCGACACTTATCTTCAGGGGGGGGGGGGGGGGGGAACACACCTGTATGACCTGCACATCACATGCATGTCATACAGACCTTCCTGTTCGCCCAGGGATGGCATGCGCCTTGGAGTCCTGCACCAGTGTGTGAGGTCCACAGGCTCCAGATCTTTAAGTCGCTGCCCCGGGACCTTTAAGCATTCCTGTGTTGTTATGGCCGCACACAGTACATGTGTAGACACCAGGGATCAGCAACCTTGGTCCTCCAGATGTTTGGGAACTCTATCTCCCATGATGCCCCGCAGCAGCTTGGCTGAGCCTCAAGGCAAATTGGCTGCCAACTAGGGCGGCCAGGTTTCCCGGACACAATGTAGTCAGGACGATGGGCAGCGCATGAAAAATGCCACCCACAACCCCGCAGCATGTATAACCCATACGCTGCAGTTGACCTGCCTTGATTTCCTTCCTGCAGCGTATGAATTATACATGTTGCAGGGCAGCACTTTCCCCTGTGCTCCCCCTCTGCATGAAATAATGTTACAAGGAAAACATGGCCGACCTTGTGTATAGCACGTGACACATACCTGAGCAGGCGGAGCCTCACATCACGCTCGCTCACCTGCAGCAGGGGGCGTGGTCTGTCAAGGCGGGGTTTGACATGCAGGAGGGGGGCGTGTTTTCCTCACCCTTAGATTGGAGGCGGGGTCTGGCTCACCTTCAGGACGCTCACGAAGGGTCTCTGCGCCTGATTGGTCAGGGAGGGCACTGGGTGGAGCTGCAGGTCCATGCGGCGGTGCTTTGCAGTGATGAGGATGGGGAGGAGCTGCCAGTGACTCTCGGTGTAATAGAGCTGCACGGGGAGGGAGAGATAGAGGGGACGGGGGCTTCATCATACACACAGACTGTATGTGCCACCGCTCAAACCCCATCACCCCCCCCCCGCCGCGTCCCGGCATGACAGCACGTGACATGGGGGGCACCCCCTCTCCTCCCCGGACAGGTTGCCGTTACCGTCATGTCCTTCGGATTGACCTTTGCCCTAGCTTCGCGTCTGCGCACACGCTGTAGTTCGAGTGATAAAGCCATGAGCGCGCGCCCCGGCAACCTTTATCCCTGCGCAGTGTATGAGGTGCGCATGCGCAGCTAGCTCAGCGTGCAAGCCGCAGAGAACGTAGCCTGGACACTTACTGCGCATGCGCATCCACCATTATCACTCTTCAAGTCACCACCTGTTATAAGCATGTGATCACACTCCTATTAACCATCACTGTATACCTCCCCCCTGAATCCATCACTGTATACCTCCCCTGAATCCATCACTGTATACCTCCCCCCTGAATCCATCACTGTATACCTCCCCTGAATCCATCACTGTATACCTCCCAAATATAGCATCTCTAAATCCATCACTGTATACCTCCCAAATATAGCATCTCTAAATCCATCACTGTATACCTCCCAAATATAGCATCTCTAAATCCATCACTGTATACCTCCCAAATATAGCATCTCTAAATCCATCACTGTATACCTCCCAAATATAGCATCTCTAAATACATCACTGTATACCTCCCCCTGAATCCATCACTGTATACCTCCCAAATATAGCATCTCTAAATCCATCACTGTATACCTCCCAAATATAGCATCTCTAAATCCATCACTGTATACCTCCCCCTGAATCCATCACTGTATACCTCCCAAATATAGCATCCTGAATCCATCACTGTATACCTCCCCCTGAATCCATCACTGTATACCTCCCCCCTGAATCCATCACTGTATACCTCTCCCCTGAATCCATCACTGTATACCTCCCCTGAATCCATCACTGTATACCTCTCAAATATAGCATCTCTAAATTCATCACTGTATACCTCCCAAATATAGCACCCTGAATCCATCACTGTATACCTCCCCCTGAATCCATCACTGTATACCTCCCCCTGAATCCATCACTGTATACCTCCCAAATATAGCATCCTGAATCCATCACTGTATACCTCCCAAATATAGCATCCTGAATCCATCACTGTATACCTCCCCCCTGAATCCATCACTGTATACCTCCCCTGAATCCATCACTGTATACCTCCCAAATATAGCATCTCTAAATCCATCACTGTATACCTCCCAAATATAGCACCCTGAATCCATCACTGTATACCTCCCAAATATAGCATCTCTAAATCCATCACTGTATACCTCCCAAATATAGCATCCTGAATCCATCACTGTATACCTCCCCCTGAATCCATCACTGTATACCTCCCCTGAATCCATCACTGTATACCTCCCAAATATAGCATCTCTAAATCCATCACTGTATACCTCCCAAATATAGCATCCTGAATCCATCACTGTATACCTCCCCCTGAATCCATCACTGTATACCTCCCAAATATAGCATCTCTAAATCCATCACTGTATACCTCCCAAATATAGCATCCTGAATCCATCACTGTATACCTCCCCCTGAATCCATCACTGTATACCTCCCAAATATAGCACCCTGAATCCACTGTATACCTCCCAAATATAGCATCTTTAAATCCATCACTGTATACCTCCCCCCTGAATCCATCACTGTATACCTCCCAAATATAGCATCCTGAATCCATCACTGTATACCTCCCCCCTGAATCCATCACTGTACCTCCCAATATATAGCATCCTGAATCCATCACTGTATACCTCCCCCTGAATCCATCACTGTATACCTCCCAAATATAGCATCTCTAAATCCATCACTGTATACCTCCCAAATATAGCATCCTGAATCCATCACTGTATACCTCCCCCTGAATCCATCACTGTATACCTCCCCCTGAATCCATCACTGTATACCTCCCAAATATAGCATCTCTAAATCCATCACTGTATACCTCCCAAATATAGCATCCTGAATCCATCACTGTATACCTCCCCCTGAATCCATCACTGTATACCTCCCCCCTGAATCCATCACTGTATACCTCCCCCTGAATCCATCACTGTATACCTCCCAAATATAGCATCTCTAAATCCATCACTGTATACCTCCCCCCTGAATCCATCACTGTATACCTCCCAAATATAGCACCCTGAATCCACTGTATACCTCCCAAATATAGCATCTTTAAATCCATCACTGTATACCTCCCCCCTGAATCCATCACTGTATACCTCCCAAATATAGCATCCTGAATCCATCACTGTATACCTCCCCCCTGAATCCATCACTGTATACCTCCCAAATATAGCATCCTGAATCCATCACTGTATACCTCCCCCTGAATCCATCACTGTATACCTCCCAAATATAGCATCTCTAAATCCATCACTGTATACCTCCCAAATATAGCATCCTGAATCCATCACTGTATACCTCCCCCTGAATCCATCACTGTATACCTCCCCCTGAATCCATCACTGTATACCTCCCAAATATAGCATCTCTAAATCCATCACTGTATACCTCCCAAATATAGCATCCTGAATCCATCACTGTATACCTCCCCCTGAATCCATCACTGTATACCTCCCCCCTGAATCCATCACTGTATACCTCCCCCTGAATCCATCACTGTATACCTCCCAAATATAGCATCTCTAAATCCATCACTGTATACCTCCCCCCTGAATCCATCACTGTATACCTCCCAAATATAGCACCCTGAATCCACTGTATACCTCCCAAATATAGCATCTTTAAATCCATCACTGTATACCTCCCCCCTGAATCCATCACTGTATACCTCCCAAATATAGCACCCTGAATCCATCACTGTATACCTCCCCCTGAATCCATCACTGTATACCTCCCAAATATAGCATCTCTAAATCCATCACTGTATACCTCCCAAATATAGCATCTCTAAATCCATCACTGTATACCTCCCCCCTGAATCCATCACTGTATACCTCCCAAATATAGCATCTCTAAATCCATCACTGTATACCTCCCCCTGAATCCATCACTGTATACCTCCCAAATATAGCATCTCTAAATCCATCGCTGTATACCTCCCAAATATAGCACCCTGAATCCATCACTGTATACCACCCAAATATAGCATCCTGAATCCATCACTGTATACCTCCCCCCTGAATCCATCACTGTATACCTCCCAAATATAGCATCCTGATTCCATCACTGTATACCTCCCCCTGAATCCATCACTGTATACCTCCCAAATATAGCATCTCTAAATCCATCACTGTATACCTTCCAAATATAGCATCTCTAAATCCATCACTGTATACCTCCCCCCTGAATCCATCACTGTATACCTCCCAAATATAGCATCTCTAAATCCATCACTGTATACCTCCCCCCTGAATCCATCACTGTATACCTCCCAAATATAGCATCTCTAAATCCATCACTGTATACCTCCCAAATATAGCACCCTGAATCCATCACTGTATACCTCCCAAATATAGCATCCTGAATCCATCACTGTATACCTCCCCCCTGAATACATCACTGTATACCTCCCAAATATAGCATCTCTAAATCCATCACTGTATACCTCCCCCTGAATCCATCACTGTATACCTCCCCCCTGAATCCATCACTGTATACCTCCCAAATATAGCATCTCTAAATCCATCACTGTATACCTCCCAAATATAGCACCCTGAATCCATCACTGTATACCTCCCAAATATAGCATCCTGAATCCATCACTGTATACCTCCCCCTGAATCCATCACTGTATACCTCCCAAATATAGCATCTCTAAATCCATCACTGTATACCTCCCAAATATAGCATCTCTAAATCCATCACTGTATACCTCCCCCCTGAATCCATCACTGTATACCTCCCAAATATAGCATCTCTAAATCCATCACTGTATACCTCCCCCCTGAATCCATCACTGTATACCTCCCAAATATAGCATCTCTAAATCCATCACTGTATACCTCCCAAATATAGCACCCTGAATCCATCACTGTATACCTCCCAAATATAGCATCCTGAATCCATCACTGTATACCTCCCCCCTGAATCCATCACTGTATACCTCCCCCTGAATCCATCACTGTATACCTCCCAAATATAGCAACCTGAATCCATCACTGTATACCTCCCCCCTGAATCCATCACTGTATACCTCCCAAATATAGCAACCTGAATCCATCACTGTATACCTCCCCCCTGAATCCATCACTGTATACCTCCCCCTGTATCCATCACTGTATACCTCCCCCCTGAATACATCACTGTATACCTCCCAAATATAGCATCTCTAAATCCATCACTGTATACCTCCCCCCTGAATCCATCACTGTATACCTCCCCCTGAATCCATCACTGTATACCTCCCCCTGTATCCATCACTGTATACCTCCCCCCTGAATCCATCACTGTATACCTCCCAAATATAGCATCTCTAAATCCATCACTGTATACCTCCCCCTGAATCCATCACTGTATACCTCCCAAATATAGCAACCTGAATCCATCACTGTATACCTCCCCCCTGAATCCATCACTGTATACCTCCCAAATATAGCAACCTGAATCCATCACTGTATACCTCCCCCTGAATCCATCACTGTATACCTCCCCCTGAATCCATCACTGTATACCTCCCAAATATAGCACCCTGAATCCACTGTATACCTCCCAAATATAGCAACCTGAATCCATCACTGTATACCTCCCCCCTGAATCCATCACTGTATACCTCCAAATATAGCAACCTGAATCCATCACTGTATACCTCCCCCTGAATCCATCACTGTATACCTCCCAAATACAGCACCCCCATATAGCACCCTGAATCCACTGTATACCTCCCAAATATAGCATCTCTAAATCCATCACTGTATACCTCCCAAATATAGCATCTCTAAATCATCACAGTATACCTCCCAAATATAGCATCTCTAAATCCATCACTGCTGTATACCCCCCTGAATCCATCACTGTATACCTCCCAATATAGCATCCTAAATCCATCACTGTATACCTCCCCCCTGAATCCATCACTGTATACCTCCCAAATATAGCATCCTGAATCCATCACTGTATACCTCCCCCCTGAATCCATCACTGTATACCTCCCAAATATAGCAACCTGAATCCATCACTGTATACCTCCCCCCTGAATCCATCACTGTATACCTCCCAAATATAGCAACCTGAATCCATCACTGTATACCTCCCCCTGAATCCATCACTGTATACCTCCCCCTGTATCCATCACTGTATACCTCCCCCGAATCCATCACTGTATACCTCCCAAATATAGCATCTCTAAATCCATCACTGTATACCTCCCCCCTGAATCCATCACTGTATACCTCCCCCTGAATCCATCACTGTATACCTCCCAAATATAGCAACCTGAATCCATCACTGTATACCTCCCCCCTGAATCCATCACTGTATACCTCCAAATATAGCAACCTGAATCCATCACTGTATACCTCCCCCCTGAATCCATCACTGTATACCTCCCCCTGAATCCATCACTGTATACCTCCCAAATATAGCACCCTGAATCCACTGTATACCTCCCAAATATAGCAACCTGAATCCATCACTGTATACCTCCCCCCTGAATCCATCACTGTATACCTCCCAAATATAGCAACCTGAATCCATCACTGTATACCTCCCCCTGAATCCATCACTGTATACCTCCCCCTGAATCCATCACTGTATACCTCCCAAATATAGCACCCTGAATCCACTGTATACCTCCCAAATATAGCATCTCTAAATCCATCACTGTATACCTCCCAAATATAGCATCTCTAAATCCATCACAGTATACCTCCCAAATATAGCATCTCTAAATCCATCACTGTATACCTCCCCCTGAATCCATCACTGTATACCTCCCAAATATAGCATCTCTAAATCCATCACTGTATACCTCCCCCCTGAATCCATCACTGTATACCTCCCAAATATAGCATCCTGAATCCATCACTGTATACCTCCCCCCTGAATCCATCACTGTATACCTCCCCCTGAATCCATCACTGTATACCTCCCAAATATAGCAACCTGAATCCATCACTGTATACCTCCCCCCTGAATCCATCACTGTATACCTCCCAAATATAGCAACCTGAATCCATCACTGTATACCTCCCCCCTGAATCCATCACTGTATACCTCCTCCTGTATCCATCACTGTATACCTCCCCCCTGAATCCATCACTGTATACCTCCCAAATATAGCATCTCTAAATCCATCACTGTATACCTCCCCCCTGAATCCATCACTGTATACCTCCCCCTGAATCCATCACTGTATACCTCCCAAATATAGCAACCTGAATCCATCACTGTATACCTCCCCCTGAATCCATCACTGTATACCTCCCAAATATAGCAACCTGAATCCATCACTGTATACCTCCCCCCTGAATCCATCACTGTATACCTCCCCCTGAATCCATCACTGTATACCTCCCAAATATAGCACCCTGAATCGACTGTATACCTCCCAAATATAGCAACCTGAATCCATCACTGTATACCTCCCCCCTGAATCCATCACTGTATACCTCCCAAATATAGCAACCTGAATCCATCACTGTATACCTCCCCCTGAATCCATCACTGTATACCTCCCCCTGAATCCATCACTGTATACCTCCCAAATATAGCACCCTGAATCCACTGTATACCTCCCAAATATAGCATCTCTAAATCCATCACTGTATACCTCCCCCTGAATCCATCACTGTATACCTCCCAAATATAGCATCTCTAAATCCATCACAGTATACCTCCCAAATATAGCATCTCTAAATCCATCACTGTATACCTCCCCCTGAATCCATCACTGTATACCTCCCAAATATAGCATCTCTAAATCCATCACTGTATACCTCCCCCCTGAATCCATCACTGTATACCTCCCAAATATAGCACCCCCTACTCCCACCGCTATATACCTCCAAAAATAGAATCCCTAGATCCATTACGGTATACCTCCCAATATAGCATCCCTAAATACATCACTATATCCGTCCCAAATATAGCATCTCTACATCCATCACTGTATACCTCCCAAATCTAACACACCTACAACCATCACTGTATAGCTCCCAAATATAGCACCCCTACTCCCACCACTGTATACCTCCAAAAATAGGTCGCTGTATACCTATCAAATATAGCATCCCTAAATCCATCACTGTATACCTATCAAATATGGCATCCCTAAATCCATCACTGTATACCTCCCAAATATAGCATCCCTAAATCTATCACTGTATACCTCCCAAATATATCTTTCTACATCCACCACTGTTTACCTCCCAATGTTTCCACATCCACCACTGGATACTTCCTAAATCTAAAACCCCCACATCAACTAATGTATACCTCCCAAATATAACAACCCTACATCCACCACTGTATACCTCCCAATTCCATCCTCAACAGCCATTACTGTATACCTCCCAAAATCTATATTGATCACTGTATACCTTCCAATGCTTCGACAACCATCACTGTATACCTCCCAATGCCTCAACAGCCATCACTGTATACCTCCCAAAATCTGCACCCATCACTGTATAACTCTTAGTACATCAACAAACATCAATGCATACCTGCCAATGTCTCAACAGCCATCACTGTATACCTCTCAAACCTAATATCCATCACTGTATACCTCTCAAACCTAATATCCATCACTGTATACCTCCCAAATCTAATATCCATCACTGTATACCTCTCAAATCTAATATCCATCACTGTATACCTCTCAAATCTAATATCCATCACTGTATACCTCCCAAAAGCTTCAACCAATACTGCTGTACAGATCCCAAAATGTGCATCCACTGCTGTATACCCACCGATGCCTCCACATTGTTGCCAAGCAGTACATTGTTATTAATACGTATATTGCTTTGGTTTCTTTTCATTCTAAAACATTTTGGGCTAAATTACAATCTTCGCGCACACGTTTGCGCCGGCGCAATAAAACATTAACGCGAGAGGTAAAACCCTTTGCGCCTAATCCCGTATTACATAGTCAGCGCAACAACCGAGTGCAATCGTCTACCGCGAGTGAACCTGCGCGAGCCCTGTGCGAGCTTACTGTACTGCGCGCGTCCTATACTTAACATTGTGAGCGCAGATGCGAATGTGCGCTGGTACGCGGATGGTATTACAATATATTTGCGGTAATTACCGCATGGCCTTTGCGCGCATAGTTTTAGCAACTCCTAAAAGCTGGTGTTAACGGCAAAACTGACCGACCTGGCGAACCCAAAAAAAACAAAAAACAGCACATAAAAAAAAAGTAATGCAGCGACAATATACAGGATGATGCAGGTGTGTGTGTATTGTTACTGTAGCATATGTGCTCATTTTGCATCATAGATGCAGAACCCGTCTCCGATGCCTCTGCCAGGCGCAATTCAGTTGCGCTTGATAGGTGTGTTTCTTCATTTTGATTGGCTGAATGGGTGCAAAAAAACTGCACGCGCAAAGATATTTGCGCATACTGTTTGCGCGCGCAATTGATCGGCGGATGAAAAAAAACGCGAGGATTGTAATTCCAGCAGTGATTTGCACGCGCAAAAGTTTAACACATGGCGCAAAGATTTTCGCTTTGCACGAGGGTTATTGCGCAGAGACTGTAATTTGGCCCTTTATGTTTTATATGTGCTTGATAATAAAGTTTAGATTTTTAGTTTTTGTTTTTTGTTATTATTCGGCGTGCAGCAGTTATTTACGGGAATGTCCGGTTGACCTCAGCCGTGCGGGTTTATATATATGCTGGCCCGCATACCCTGTAAAGCGCTGCGGAAACTGTTGACTGAATATAAATGATGACAATAATAATAATATATGTATTTAACCTCAGGTATCCACTGACGTGTCGCCCTGAACCTGCCACTAGACATGTGCTCAATGAAAAAAATTGATTCATTACATTTTTTAATTTGATTTGGTGTGTTCGCTATGTTACTGTGATTCGTTATTTCATATCGATTCATTATTTCACATTGATTTGTTATTTCATATTGATTTGTTATTTCATATTGATTCGTTATTTCACATTGATTTGTTATTTTGTATCGATTCGTTATTTCACATTGATTTGTTATTTCATATTGATTCGTTATTTCATATCAATTTGTTATTTCATATTGATTCGTTATTTCACATTGATTTGTTATTTCATATCGATTCATTATTTCACATTGATTTGTTATTTCATATCGATTCATTATTTCACATTGATTTGTTATTTCATATTGATTTGTTATTTCATATTGATTCGTTATTTCACATTGATTTGTTATTTCGTATCGATTCATTATTTCACATTGATTTGTTATTTTGTATCGATTCGTTATTTCACATTGATTTGTTATTTCATATTGATTCGTTATTTCATATCAATTTGTTATTTCATATCGATTCGTTATTTCATATTGATTCGTTATTTCACATTCATTTGTTATTTCATATTGATTGTTATTTCATATCGATTCGTTATTTCATATCAATTTGTTATTTCATATTGATTTGATATTTCATATTGATTCGTTATTTCACATTGCTTTGTTATTTCGTATTTATTCGTTATTTCACATTTATTTTTTATTTCATATTGATTCGTTATTTCATATCAATTTGTTATTTCATATTGATTTGATATTTCATATTGATTCATTAGTTCACATTGATTTGATATTTCATATTGATTTGTTATTTCATATTGATTTGATATTTCATATTGATTCGTTATTTCACATTGATTTGTTATTTCGTATCGATTCATTATTTCACATTGATTTGTTATTTCATATCGATTCGTTATTTCACATTGATTTGTTATTTCATATTGATTCGTTATTTCATATCAATTTGTTATTTCATATCGATTCGTTATTTCATATTGATTCATTAGTTCACATTGATTTGTTATTTCATATCGATTCGTTATTTCATATCAATTTGTTATTTCATATTGATTTGATATTTCATATTGATTCGTTATTTCACATTGATTTGTTATTTCATATCGATTCGTTATTTCACATTGATTTGTTATTTCGTATTGATTCGTTATTTCACATTGATTTTTATTTCATATCGATTCGTTATTTCACATTGATTTGTTATTTCGTATCGATTCATTATTTCAAATTGATTTGTTATTTCATATTGATTCGTTATTTCATATCAATTTGTTATTTCATATTGATTTGATATTTCATATTGATTCGTTATTTCACATTGATTTGTTATTTCATATTGATTCGTTATTTCATATCAATTTGTTATTTCATATTGATTTGATATTTCATATTGATTCATTATTTCAAATTGATTTGTTATTTCATATTGATCCGTTATTTCATATCGATTCGTTATTTCATATTGATTCATTAGTTCACATTGATTTGTTATTTCATATTGATTCGTTATTTCATATCAATTTGTTATTTCATATTGATTTGATATTTCATATTGATTCATTATTTCACATTGATTTGTTATTTCATATTGATTCGTTATTTCACATTGATTTGTTATTTCGTATCGATTCATTATTTCACATTGATTTGTTATTTCGTATCGATTCGTTATTTCACATTGATTTTGTAATGGGCGGAGTAGCGCCCACTAAGGAGTAGCGAAGTTGAGATCCTTAAGGACTGATAAATCTGCTTGACCTTTAAACACTGCTTGGTATATTCAGATTTATATGCTCGAGGCAGGGATGATGAGCAAACTACTGAGTTGCTACTAAGCACTAAAGGTTTTGAGACCGATAGACAACTTAGAGCACGTTCAGAAACACAAAAATAAGTCACACAGTTGGGGAATTGCGCGGACTGCAGGGCAGTCAGGAAATGTGCCGCTTTAACGTTTTCTGATAATCTGGAACAGGTCAACGGTACTTTATGATATTCAGAGGCAACACATACACATCGGGGTCTATCGTTGGTACAGTATCGAGTATATTTGATGGTGAGAGCACACTGAACATGAGTTGCATACAAACAGTACCTTTTGATCGCAGTTGTTACAGAAATGTGTGGCAAGGAAACATGAGCCCTGGGTTGGGTATAGGAACCTAATGCGGCCACAGACGATAACTACAAACGAGAAGGGACAACACCCCAGTAATGTGTAAGCACCCCAGCGGCAATCATGGGGTTACACCACCAAAGCACCACACGTGATAGTAATCGAGCAGCAAATAGAATTATCAAAACAAGCCGGGTCAAAAAGCAGGAGCAGGGATCGTATCCAGAAATGGGTTGGCAACAAAAATCAATACACAGAATCAGTTAGCAATGCGAGAACAGAACTCCACGACAGGGCGACGAGGCAACTCTTCGCACCCTGTTTAAACCCGGCGGCTTCTCGTGACCATGTCAGGCCCTGCTCCCTCAGACACCGCTCGGCCATTCCCCAGTGCTGGCAGTCGGCCAGCTCTTGGCACAGGACCTTGCCCAGACCCCCCCAGGCAGCACGGCAGGGTTGAGGATATGACAGATTTGTTATTTCATATCGATTCGTTATTTCGCATTGATTTGTTATTTCGTATCGATTCGTTATTTCATATTGATTTGTTATTTCATATCGATTCGCTATTTCACATTAATTTGCTATTTCATATCGATGCGTTATTTCATATTGATTTGTTATTTCGTATCAGTTCGTTATTTCGTATCGATTTGTTATTTTGTTTTGATACGTTATTTCATGTTGATTCCTTATTTTGTTTTGAGCATATTAATAATATCTTAAAAGGTTTTGATAGACACTGTGTTTCCAATCATTTTAAACTTAATCATAATAGTAGTCCCATTGGATTAGAATTCTTTGGTATTGAAAAAGTAACGAAACATTGGAGGGGGGAAAATCTCGATTTAAAATTAGCTAAAACTGAAATGAAATGGATATTTCAACTTAACACTCTTGAACCAAACGGCTTAAATGCCGATTTCGAGATTTGTCACTTCCTTCACTAATTTTGACATTATTAATTGTTGTCTGGTTATGTGCATTATATGCACACCTATTATGTTATTTTAGTCCCACATTATGAGTTATTTGGTTGATATGATTATCATTGTATGCCGTTATCCAGTATCCGGTTGTACACTAGTATATGGTTTTCTTTTGTTAGGTTTAATGGTCAGGGTAAGAAATGAAGATTTGTCATGAGTTCCATCTACAAGCGACCATTGTGTGAGATGTACTTATGGAACGCACATTGGCAATCTGTATCTGTGAAACGCATATGAGGAACCGCAATAGGACTTCATATCCGGACATGTGACCGGAAATCGCCGAGTGGAACGCACGTCGACATCTCACGTGACCGGAAGTCTCAGAATGGAACGCACGCCGACATCGCAGTTGACACGCAAGGTGCGGTCAGTAACTGCAGGTGCCGACAATAATGTTTTATTAAATAGTTATATAAATGTGACAATGTGATTTTTATGTACAAGACTGAGGAAGTCTGCAGTGTGTGCAGACGAAACGCGTCTCTTCTTACTTTATTTTAAATTGAGTTTTAAATAAACCCTTTTTTTTGGTTTTACTTACGTTTATCAACGTTCATTCAGTTTCTAGCCTGAGACTTGATTTCCATACATGCTTATTTACTGAGCCACTACCAACAGAGGCTCTGGTGACCGTGAGTACCCATCTGTTATTATATCTCCAAGATACATTTCTACTACGCAATGGAGTTTTCTTCTTGTTTTTGAGTGATAAGAAGCCATACCATAAAGCGTGACGGCGCTTGAATATTGAAGATATATATATACTTGAATATTAGAAGATTTCTTCACAAGGGGTGTGACCCCCCAGAGTAGTCAAGAGGCGTATATCATCTGAGCCGATTAGGGCTCCACCTTTGTGAGTTTGTCATCATATCACAGTTTTCAATTTCCATTACCTGTACATGTTTATACGTTATTTTGCACCATGGAGTTGTCTCTATTTCTCAATATTAGGTCTATTTCACTCTGACTCTGGCATCAAAATTCCCTGGGATCACTGTTGAAAGATCTACTCTTGCAAGTTAAGTGCGCTCACACTGGTTATTTCATATTGATTTGTTATTTCATATCGATTCGCTATTTCACATTAATTTGCTATTTCATATCGATGCGTTATTTCATATTGATTCGCTATTTCACATTAATTTGCTATTTCATATCGATGCGTTATTTCATATTGATTTGTTATTTCGTATCAGTTCGTTATTTCGTATCGATTTGTTATTTTGTTTTGATACGTTATTTCATGTTGATTCCTTATTTTGTTTTGAGCATATTAATAATATCTTAAAAGGTTTTGATAGACACTGTGTTTCCAATCATTTTAAACTTAATCATAATAGTAGTCCCATTGGATTAGAATTCTTTGGTATTGAAAAAGTAACGAAACATTGGAGGGGGGAAAATCTCGATTTAAAATTAGCTAAAACTGAAATGAAATGGATATTTCAACTTAACACTCTTGAACCAAACGGCTTAAATGCCGATTTCGAGATTTGTCACTTCCTTCACTAATTTTGACATTATTAATTGTTGTCTGGTTATGTGCATTATATGCACACCTATTATGTTATTTTAGTCCCACATTATGAGTTATTTGGTTGATATGATTATCATTGTATGCCGTTATCCAGTATCCGGTTGTACACTAGTATATGGTTTTCTTTTGTTAGGTTTAATGGTCAGGGTAAGAAATGAAGATTTGTCATGAGTTCCATCTACAAGCGACCATTGTGTGAGATGTACTTATGGAACGCACATTGGCAATCTGTATCTGTGAAACGCATATGAGGAACCGCAATAGGACTTCATATCCGGACATGTGACCGGAAATCGCCGAGTGGAACGCACGTCGACATCTCACGTGACCGGAAGTCTCAGAATGGAACGCACGCCGACATCGCAGTTGACACGCAAGGTGCGGTCAGTAACTGCAGGTGCCGACAATAATGTTTTATTAAATAGTTATATAAATGTGACAATGTGATTTTTATGTACAAGACTGAGGAAGTCTGCAGTGTGTGCAGACGAAACGCGTCTCTTCTTACTTTATTTTAAATTGAGTTTTAAATAAACCCTTTTTTTTGGTTTTACTTACGTTTATCAACGTTCATTCAGTTTCTAGCCTGAGACTTGATTTCCATACATGCTTATTTACTGAGCCACTACCAACAGAGGCTCTGGTGACCGTGAGTACCCATCTGTTATTATATCTCCAAGATACATTTCTACTACGCAATGGAGTTTTCTTCTTGTTTTTGAGTGATAAGAAGCCATACCATAAAGCGTGACGGCGCTTGAATATTGAAGATATATATATACTTGAATATTAGAAGATTTCTTCACAAGGGGTGTGACCCCCCAGAGTAGTCAAGAGGCGTATATCATCTGAGCCGATTAGGGCTCCACCTTTGTGAGTTTGTCATCATATCACAGTTTTCAATTTCCATTACCTGTACATGTTTATACGTTATTTTGCACCATGGAGTTGTCTCTATTTCTCAATATTAGTTCTATTTCACTCTGACTCTGGCATCAAAATTCCCTGGGATCACTGTTGAAAGATCTACTCTTGCAAGTTAAGTGCGCTCACACTGGTTATTTCATATTGATTTGTTATTTCATATCGATTCGCTATTTCACATTAATTTGCTATTTCATATCGATGCGTTATTTCATATTGATTTGTTATTTCGTATCAGTTCGTTATTTCGTATCGATTTGTTATTTTGTTTTGATACGTTATTTCATGTTGATTCCTTATTTTGTTTTGATTCGTTATTCCGTATAGATTTGTTATTTCATATTGATTCGTTATTTCGTTATGATTCGTTATTTCGTATAGATTTGCTATTTTATATTGATTCGTCATTTCGTATCAATTGGTTATTTCGTATAGATTCGTTATTTCGTTTGATTCGTTATTTCATATTGATTCGTTATTTTGTTTTGATTTGTTATTTCGTATCGATTTGTTATTTTATATTGATTGGTGATTTATTTTGTATCGATTCGTTACTTCATATTGATTCATATTTTGCATTGATTTGTTATTTTATATAGATTTTTATTGCGTATCGATTGGTTATTTCATATCGATTCATTACTTCATATTGATTCGTTATTTCGTATCGAGTTGTTATTTCATATTGATACGTTACTTCATATTGATTCATTATTTTGTTTTGATTCGTTATTTCATAGTGATTCGGTATTTCATATTGATTCGCTATTTCGATTTGATTTGCTATTTTCGAATGGCGAAACGGATGAATTAATTACTTAGATTAGGGTTAAAAAAAGATGTTTAATCCCCCTGTCCTTGGTGCTGAAATAGGTTTCAGCACCAAGGACAGCACCCGCCAAATGCAGCCAGACTAAAGGAAAGAAAAAAGCTTTGTAGTCTTAAAATAATTGTGAATCCAAAAATTTCACAAAAAAATACTCAAAAATCTATAAATAAAGAGACTTTTTGCTGCAGATTCAAAATAATGAACGATTTATTAAATATTGAATAAAAACGGGAATATTTTCACATTGAAACCTATGGGATTCGCCTGAATAAACCTGACGAATGAAACCACTGAACATCAGGGCTGGTAGTGCACCGAAATTAAAATTTCCGTCCGATACCGAAACTGAAAATTCGGGATCAGTTCGGTCAAAACCGAAAATCAAAGTCATCCGAGCATAGGCCTGGAGGCCCGGCCAAGGCGGGGGCTCGTCTGAGCCTCGAGGCTGGCCGAGCAGGCAGCTTGGCCCCCCTCAAGTCTCAGGCGAGCCCCTGGCTCGGCCGGGCCTCCAGCCCCTGGTTTCGGATGGCAGATTTTTGGCCTTTTTTTTCTGCCGATTTTTCTTATCGGCCAAAAGTACCATTTTCTGCTGATAATTTTGGTGGTCGATAATTTCAGTACATCCCTAATCTGGGCATTTCACTGACATTTCTCTGCTGTTCGGTGTCTGCGAATAGATTAACCATTGCTTCTCTATGGGGGATTGTACTGCCGCTGAATCGAACTGCATGAAACCATGGTGCTGAATACAACAGATTCATGGCCGATGGACAGGGACGTGGTGCTTAGTTTAAGTGAAAAGGTATAACGAATCGATTTGTAAACACGGAATCAATTCGTTATATTCCGTTTCGGACTAACATATCTCCCCGCCCCTCCGCATGCAACAAGTTTCATATCGATATATCGAGTAAACACGATGATAAGCCGGGCTTTATGGAAACTCTATGATAATTGTGTAGCGCTGCTTTAAAGACTGTGTTCTGCTGCATTTAATTATTCTGGCCACCAGAGGGAGACAGAGACATAGTGGACTATGCTGGACAAAAACTGAACTACACCTACCATCAACCTTTGCGGAAGGACAGGAAGAGGGTGGGATAGGAAGAGGAAGGAGATCAGCGGCCTCGTGGAAGGCAAGGTCAGAGTGAGCGGAGCAGGGAAAGGAGGAGGACGCACGTGAGAACTGTCAAGGATCGCAACCAAAAAACAATGAATAAACTCCGAATACCGTGGTATTAATACAATGGATTTATTCCAAAATCAAGAAAATCTTTTCTTGATTTTGGAATAAATCCATTGTATTAATACCACGGTATTCGGAGTTTATTCATTGTTTTTTGGTTTTCTTTGGGGCTGTACAGCAAGAGACCCCCTTCTCCGGTGACCTACCAAGGGAGACGGTACCTAAGCCCTAATTTTTTCTAAGGATCGCAACCAGGCCGGAGTACAGACGCTGTCTCACTGGTGTTGGAGATCGGGACAGTGACCGTGCTGAGACCTACCTACGCAGCGCTGAGAGGTCTGGATGACAAGCTGGTTCCGGCTGGACCCCGAGTTAGGAGACCGCGCTGATCGATTGGGAGTGCAGGTGGTGGATCGTTGTTCCAGTTGCGGAGATTCGGCAAGCAGGGAGCCGATCCAGTGGCACAGAGTCCCAGTACACAGCGGAGAAGATCTTTGATCGTGTGCCAGACAGTTTCGTCTATTGGATGGGTGAGAGGCCTCCCAGGCCGCAGTTCCCAAATAAGAAAGCACGCTGCAGTATTGTTTAAATCCACAGGGCCCCAACGGTGACTAGTCGAAGATTGTTTTGTTTCATTCACTGGCCAGTTGAATACAGTACCCGGATACCTGAGACAATACACATACACATTTTTGAGCTATTATTCACGGGACTTACACTCCAGAACTGAGGGGGTTAACCATTTCTTTTGTCGCCGTGTGTTTTTCCCGCGTTATGAATTCCTGTCATTTAAATACCGTATATACGTAATATATGCTGCTTTATTGGGATCAGTAAAGAATTTAATACATAAAAATCCACAACAGTGCTGGTGTATAGTTATTTACTAGTGCGGTGAGACTAACCCGAGGTTTATTCAGTGGCTCCTCCGGGAGTGAGCGCTACAAATGTAATAATTATCAGATATTTCTTTCTATGGAATGTACCTACTCGCCCTGGGTACAGATTGGCAGGCGCTTTGCCCTTTCTACGTCGACGTATGGGATGTTCCAGCGTCGCACCTGATTTAACATGAATTTGCGGTTTTTGTACCTTGGTGACTTCGCGGGGGGGGTCGCTCTCTGATTGTGACTTGAATTTGGTTATGTAAAAAAACAAAAAGGGGTTAATTTAATATTTCATTGCTGCTACAATTGGCTACATCCTCCGTGTCCTTTCTATATATTATTTTTTTTATTTTTCCCTTCAGCGCTTAATGTTAAATTTGGATCCAAAAAGCGTTAATGTTGGGCGCCGGGATAAACGCGTACCCGAAGCATGTACAATTGGACCTGAAGCTCTACTCTGAAAGAGTTTGAAGTGTGTGGATGAAACATCTATATATGCAATCTATTAAAAATGAGAATTCGGCTGACGTAAAAAAAATTAAAAAAAATTATCAGATGTTTCTGCTGAATTAATGTATATATATGTGAAAATGTGTATATATGTGTGTGTGTATATATATATATATGTATATATATATAGATACCTGAAGGAGAGGCACTTGAGGACTTCAAAAAATACAAAAATTTATTGTTTAAAAATTCTTATTTCCCTCGGGCCTCTCCTCCAGGTATCTATATATTTTTCTATGAGAGATTAGTGCAGCGGGCAATTGGAATTTTTGTTATTTTGGTGAGTGCTGTTCCCAGTGTTGAGATATATATATATTCACTGTCTATTCGTGTATGTGTATATATATATATATATATTATTTATTTATTTATAAAGGATTTTACCAGGAAGGATACATTGAGATTTCTCTCGTTTTCAAGTATGTCCTGGGTTCGAGAACATTGAAGTGTTACAGTTACAGAAACACAAAATAGTAAAATGCAAGATATTAACACAAGACCAAATATACAGATTAACAGAAAAATAAATATGGAGGAAATAAAGTCATTATGTTACATGTTTACAGGCGCATTCTGTATATAGTCACCATGTTACATGTTTACAGGCGCATTCTGTATATCGTCACTGTGTTACATGTTTACAGGTGCATTCTGTATATAGTCACTGTGTTACATGTTTACAGGCGCATTCTGTATATAGTCACTGTGTTACATGTTTACAGGCGCATTCTGTATATAGTCACTGTGTCACATGTTTACAGGCGCATTCTGTATATAGTCACTGTGTTACATGTGTACAGGTGCATTCTGTATATAGTCACTGTGTTACATGTTTACAGGAGCATTCTGTATATAGTCACTGTGTTACATGTTTACAGGCGCATTCTGTATATAGTCACTATGTTACATGTTTACAGGCGCATTCTGTATATAGTCACTATGTTACATGTTTACAGGTGCATTCTGTATATAGTCACTGTGTTACATGTTTACAGGTGCATTCTGTATATAGTCACTATGTTACATGTTTACAGGCGCATTCTGTATATAGTCACTGTGTTACATGTTTACAGGTGCATTCTGTATATAGTCACTATGTTACATGTTTACAGGAGCATTCTGTATATAGTCACTATGTTACATGTTTACAGGAGCATTCTGTATATAGTCACTGTGTTACATGTTTACAGGTGCATTCTGTATATAGTCACTATGTTACATGTTTACAGGTGCATTCTGTATATAGTCACTGTGTTACATGTTTACAGGTGCATTCTGTATATAGTCACTGTGTTACATGTTTACAGGTGCATTCTGTATATAGTCACTATGTTACATGTTTACAGGCGCATTCTGTATATAGTCACTGTGTTACATGTTTACAGGTGCATTCTGTATATAGTCACTGTGTTACATGTTTACAGGTGCATTCTGTATATAGTCACTATGTTACATGTTTACAGGCGCATTCTGTATATAGTCACTGTGTTACATGTTTACAGGTGCATTCTGTATATAGTCACTGTGTTACATGTTTACAGGTGCATTCTGTATATAGTCACTATGTTACATGTTTACAGGCGCATTCTGTATATAGTCACTATGTTACATGTTTACAGGCACATTCTGTATATAGTCACTATGTTACATGTTTACAGGCGCATTCTGTATATAGTCACTGTGTTACATGTTTACAGGTGCATTCTGTATATAGTCACTGTGTTACATGTTTACAGGTGCATTCTGTATATAGTCACTGTGTTACATGTTTACAGGCGCATTCTGTATATAGTCACTATGTTACATGTTTACAGGCGCATTCTGTATATAGTCACTGTGTTACATGTTTACAGGTGCATTCTGTATATAGTCACTGTGTTACATGTTTACAGGTGCATTCTGTATATAGTCACTGTGTTACATGTTTACAGGTGCATTCTGTATTGAGGTATGTTAATAGGGATCTCTTAAGGGACTTTAGACTGGGGGAAGATTTGACGGTGTTTGGGAGGTTATTCCATAATTGTGGTGCTCTGTAGGAAAATGAGGATCGAGCCATTTTCTTTTTGTATTGTGGTATTGTAAGTAAGGTGCTGGTCCTGGATTGGAGGTTATAGGATGAGGGAACTGCCGGGGGAAGCAGTCTATTCAGGTAGGGTGGTAGCTTCCCAGAAAAGCTCTTAAACACCAGGTTGGAAAGGTGAAGGGTGCGTCTAGATTCCAGCGACGGCCAGTTTAGTTCTTTTAACATGTCACAATGGGGTCATGTAGTTACATTGTAGCACAAAGCGACAGAACGAGTTATACAATGTAGTAAGTTTCTGGAGGTGTGTTTGTGGGGCGGCTGCATACTTACATCTCCGTATTCAATAGCCGGCATAAGCATTTGCTGTACAATCTGCTTTCTTACCGCGGGGTTCAGGCAGGATTTGTTTCTGTACAGGGCACCTAGTTTGGGGTAAAGTTTAGATGAGAGTTTTTCGATGTGGGGCCAAAAGATAGATTTGGGTCTAACCACATACCTAGATATTTGAGAGAAGTGACTGTGGTCAGCGTGAGGTTTGATTTTGTCCCAACACATAGATGGGGTGTTTGCAATTTGTGTATATATATATATTATAAAATGTGAGTGACTAAGTATATATGTGTATGTCTGTGTATATTTATGTGTATATACAGTGGCAAGAAAAAGTATGTGAACCCTTTGGGATTACGTGGAGTTTTGCATGAATTGGTCATAAAATGTGCTCTGATCTTCAACTAAGTCACAACAATTTGAAAAACACAGTCTGCTTAAAATAATACAACACAAACATTATATCTTTTCATGCGTTTATTGAACAGAACATGTAAACATTCACAGTGCAGGGTGGAAAAAGTATGTGAACCCCTAGCCTAATGACTTCTCCAAGAGCTAATTGGAGCCAGGAGTGAGCCAACCTTGAGTCCAATCAGTGTGATATTATTGGATGTGTTGCTGAAAGCTGTTCTGCCCTTTAAAACACACACCAGTTTTTGGTTTACTGGTTTCAAGAAGCACTGCCTGATGTGAACCATGCCTCGCAGAAAAGAGCTCTCAGAAGACCTACGATCAAGAATTGTTAACTTGCATGAAGCTGGAAAGGGTTACAAAAGTATCTCCAAAAGCCTTGATGTTCATGTGTCCACGGTAAGACAGACTGTCTACAAATGGAGAAAGTTCAGCACTGTTGCTACTCTCCCTAGGCGTGGTCGCCCTGTAAAGATGACTGCAAGAGCACAGCGCAGAATGCTTAATGAGGTAAAGAAGAATCCTAGAGTGTCAGCTAAAGGCTTACAGAAATCTCTGGCACATGCTAACATTTGTGTTGACAGATCTACAATAAGGAAAACATTAAACAAGAATGGAGTACATGGGAGGACACCACGGAGGAAGCCATTGCTGTCCAAAAAGAATATTGCAGCACGTTTGAAGTTTGCAAAAGAGCACCTGGATGTTCCACAGCACTACTGGCAAAATATTCTGTGGACAGATGAAACCAAAATTGAGTGGTTTGGAAAAAACACACAACACTATGTGTGGAGAAAAAAAGGCACAGCACACCAACATCAAAACCTCATCCCCACTGTAAAACATGGTGGAGGGAGCATCATGGTTTGGGGCTGCTTTGCTGCCTCAGGGCCTGGACGAATTGTTGTCATTGATGGAAAAATGAATTCCAGAGTTTATCAAGACATTTTGCAGGAAAGCGTAAGACCATCTGTCCGCCAACTGAAGCAGAGGATGGGTGATGCAACAGGACAATGACCCAAAACATACAAGTAATTCAACAAAAGAATGGCTTCAACAAAACAAATACGCCTTCTGGAGTGGCCCAGTCAGAGTCCTGACCTCGACCCGATTGAAATGCTGTGGCATGACCTTAAGAGAGCGATTCCCACCAGACATCCCAAGAATATTGCTACACTGAAACAGTTTTGTGAAGAGGAGTGGTCCAAAATTACTCCAGATCGTTGTGCAGGTCTGATCTGCAACTACAGGAAACGTTTGGTTGAGGTTATTGCTGCCAAAGGAGGGTCAACTAGTTATTAAGTCCAAAGGTTCACATACTTTTTCCACCCTGCACTGTGAATGTTTACATGTTATGTTCAATAAAAAGATGAAAACATATAATGTTTGTGTTGTATTATTTTAAGCAGGCTGTGTTTTTCAAATTGTTGTGACTTAGATGAAGATCAGAGCACATTTTATGACCAATTCATGCAAAACTCCACGTAATCCCAAAGGGTTCACATACTTTTTCTTACCACTGTATGTGAGTGTGTATTTATGTGTTTGTGTGTAAATATGTGTGTATATTTATGTATGAGTGTGTATGTGTGTATATTTATATATGTGTGTTTGTATGTATATATGCATGTATATACACATACATTTATTTTTTTATAAATAAATGTATGTGTATGTGTGTGTATATATATTTGTGTGTGTCTGTGTATATTTATGTATGAGTGTGTATGTTATGTTTATATGTGTGTGTATATTTGAGTGTATGTGTATATATATTTGTGTGTTTGTATGTATATGCATGTGTATATATATATATATGTGTGTATGTATAATATATATACAGTTGTGTTCAAAATTATTCAACCCCCAATGCTGTAAAGGGTTTTAGGGAATTTAGTGACATTTGTAATTGTATTCAGAATGAAATCCTACAAGGACTTTTTAAAGAACCATATGCAACTAAAATGACATCAATTGGTTTTGTAATACAGTAGTAAATGTTTCTTTTGTGAATTCTTCATTGACACAATTATTCAACCCCTTAAAGACTACCACTCTGAAGAACAGAGGTTCATTCAAGTGTTTTCAATCAGGTATTGAAAACACCTGTGGATGTCACGGAGCAGCAATAAAGCATAATAAGCACCAATTAGGCAGCTTTAAAATGACTGTGATACTCAGCTCCTTCTAGACATTTACTGGTGTGGTTACAAACATGGTGAAGTCAAGAGAATGGTCCAGGAAGACAAGAGAAGAGGTGATTACTCTTCACAGGAAGGGCAATGGCTATAAGAAGATTGCAAAGATGTTAAACATACCAAGAGAGACCATAGGAAGCATCATTCGCAAATTCAAGGCAAAGGGCACTGTTGAAACGCTACCTGGTCGTGGCAGAAAGAAGATGCTGACTTCGACTGCTGTGCGCTACCTGAAGCGTAGAGTGGAGAAAAGTCCCCGTGTGACTGCTGAGGAACTGAGAAAAGATTTATCAGATGTGGGTACTGAAGTTTCAGCTCAGACAATACGGCGCACACTGCGTAATGAAGGCCTCCATGCCAGAACTCCCAGGCGCACCCCCTTGCTGTCTCCAAAGAATAAGAAGAGTCGACTGCAGTATGCCAAAAGTCATGTGGACAAACCACAGAAGTTTTGGGATAGTGTTCTGTGGACTGATGAAACAAAATTAGAACTGTTTGGGCCCATGGATCAACGCTATGTTTGGAGGAGGAAGAACAAGGCCTATGAAGAAAAGAACACCTTGCCTACTGTGAAGCATGGCGGGGGGGTCAATCATGCTTTGGGGCTGTTTTACTTCTGCAGGTACAGGGAAGCTTCAGCGTGTGCAAGGTACCATGAATTCTCTTCAGTACCAGGAGATATTGGATGACAATGTGATGCAGTCCGTCACAAACCTGAGGCTTGGGAGACGTTGGACCTTGCAACAGGACAATGATCCCAAGCATACCTCCAAGTCCACTAGAGCATGGTTGCAGATTAAAGGCTGGAACATTTTGGAGTGGCCATCGCAGTCACCTGACTTAAATCCGATTGAGAACCTCTGGTGGGACTTAAAGAAAGCAGTTGCAGTGCGCAAGCCTAAGAATGTGACTGAACTGGAGGCTTTTGCCCATGACGAATGGGCGAAGATACCCGTAGATCGCTGCAAGACACTTGTGTCAAGCTATGCTTCACGTTTAAAAGCTGTTATAACTGTAAAAGGATGTTGTACTTAGTACTAAGATTGAATGTCACTTGGGGGTTGAATAAAACTGATAATGATGTGAGCACAGAAAAGACATTTGTGGTTATTTCATTATAAATGTTATGTTATATTTGTCTGACCTACACGTGCCTCTTTGATTTAATTGTAAGCAAGATGACTGAATGATCAAAATCAATGTCAAACTGGTCAAAACACTCAATTTCAGTGGGGGTTGAATAATTTTGAACACAACTGTAGATATAATGTGTGTGTTTGTATGTATATCTGTGTGTATATTTGTGTGTTTGTATGTATATGTGTGTGTGTATTTATATACAGTGTGTGTGTTTTTCATATATATGTGTATATATGTGTGTGTGTGTGTGTTTATATACAGTGTGTGTGTGTGTATTTATATACAGTGTGTGTGTGTGTGTGTGTTTATATACAGTGTGTGTGTGTGTGTGTATTTATATACAGTGTGTGTGTGTGTGTGTTTATATACAGTGTGTGTGTGTGTGTGTTTATATACAGTGTGTGTGTGTGTGTGCGCAGTGGCGGCGCCGGTGGTTGCCGGATGCTGCTGTTGGTGTGCGCTGCGGTTGCTAGGTGGCACTGCTGCTGCTGCTGCTGCTGCTTTTGTGAGAGAAGAAGAAAACATCCTTTATCCTGGGAGAGACGAGGAGCTCTGAGCGCGATGGGGGAGCGCAGAGTGCGGCGAGGGGGGCAGCGGGCTGAGCGCAGTGTGAGCTCCGCGCGCTAGTGACCGTCCTGGACGGATGAGGGTCTTTTTTCGGGAACATACACGAAACCCCCCTCCATAAAAGAGATCGGGTAGAATCCTCTGGCGTTTGCTGCGGAATTCCTGACGGATCCCGGCGCGGGGGGAGCAGAGCGAGCGAGGATGCCGGTGGAGGCCGCGGATGGTGGGAGCGCAGTGCAATGGGGAGAATTCCAGGGGACGTGGAGCAGAGACCGCGAGGACGGGGAGGTGCGAGGCCAGAGGCTGCTGCGCGGGTGGTGGACTGACGGTAAGTGCGAACCCGCAGACGCATGGAGGGGACGACGACAATGCAACCCCATGCATACACAGCAGGGACACGCACAGTGTGCGTCTGTGTACATTGTTATGGTTTCTGTACAGATCACCGTGTTTTGTAATATTTGTGATTCTCCCAGATTAACCCTGCGTCTCCCAGTCACTGCTTGCTGTGGTCTCTGGTGCCGGGTATATGTGTGTGGTTCTGCAGTGTGTGTCACTGTTTGCTCTGTGTGCGTGCGTAGCTATGTATCAGCATATACACGTATGTTGTGAGTAATACGTATGTGTCAGTGCGCGTGTTGCGCGTCTGGTTCGCGTTGTAGTGGCTGATGACGAGGTATGTGCCCACGCACAGCATGATAATTACCCGCATGTGGAGGCAGATAATGAACTCCGCCATGGTGTGTGTGACGCCAGCAGCTCCTCTCCAGCGGGGGAGGGGATCAGGACTGATCGATTCAAAGAGTTTATATGTGTATATTACATGTAACAGGGGGGAATCCTCTGCAGGAGCGATCACTGGATCCCGTAAAGTCTGTAAATTCCTGATCCACTGCCCCTCCCCCATTACGCGAATCCACAAATATTACAGAAGCGCGTGTCAGAGACCACCTGTGCCAGATCCACCTGTGCCAGATCCACCTGTGCTGTGCCAGATCCACCTGTGCCAGATCCACCTGTGCCAGATCCACCTGTGCTGTGCCAGACTCACCTGTGCCAGATTCACCTGTGCCATATTCATCTGTGCCAGATCCACCTGTGCCAGATCCACCTGTGCCAGATTCACCTGTGCCAGATTCGCCTGTGCCAGATCCACCTGTGCCAGATCCATCTGTGCCAGATTCACCTGTGCCAGATCCACCTGTGCCAGATTCACCTGTGCCAGATCCGCCTGTGCCAGATCCGCCTGTGCCAGATTCGCCTGTGCCAGATTCGCCTGTGCCAGATCCACCTGTGCCAGATCCACCTGTGCCAGATTCATCTGTGCCAGATCCACCTGTGCCAGATCCACCTGTGCCAGATTCATCTGTGCCAGATCCACCTGTGCCAGATCCACCTGTGCCAGATCCATCTGTGCCAGATCCACCTGTGCCAGATCCACCTGTGCGAAGGGATGGATCCTGGGATCAGGTGACATTATCCTCATATCCCAGGGTCACATGACAACTCCTGGAATCCTAAGGTCATGTGACGGGATCCTTGAATCCTGAGGTCAAGTGATGGGATCCTGGAATCCTGAGGTCAAGTGATGGGATCCTGGAATCCTGAGAATAAGTGATGGGATCCTGGAATCCTGAGGTCAAGTGATGGGATCCTGGAATCCAAAGGGCAAGTGATGGGATCCTGGAATCCAAAGGGCAAGTGATGGGATCCTGGAATCCTGAGATCAAGTGATGGGAACGTGGAATCCTAAGATCATGAGATGTCTTTCAGGAATCATGAGGTTAAGAGTCAATATCCTGGAATCCTGAGGTCATGCGATGGCAACCTGGAATCGTGAAGTCAAGTGTCGGGCCCCTGGAGTCCTGATGTCAGTTGGCAGGATTCGGTAATCCTAATGTCGTGAGATAGGATCCTGGAATGCTGGGATCAGGTGACAGGATCCTGAAATCCCAAGGCCAAGTGACGGGATACTGGAATCCCAAGATCACGTGATAGAATCCAGAATCCTGAGGTCAGGTGACAGGACCTTGTAAATCATGAGGTCAAGTGAAAATATCCTGGAATCCTAAGGTCACGTGACGGGATTCTAGAATTGTGAGACCAATTGTCGAGATCCTGGAATCCTGAGGTCAGTTGACAAGATCTTGGAATCCTATGATCTGGTGGCAGTATCCTCTAATCCTGCGGTCAGGTGACAATATTCTGGAATCCCCAGGTCAAGTGATGGGAAACTGGAATTTTACAGTCGTGTGACAGGATCCAGGGATCCTGTGCCCATGTGAAGGGATCTCATAATATTTTGCTAATGACAGGATCCTGGAACATATAAGATAATGTGACGATGCCTTAAATTCTACAGCAGCAAAGACATTCCGATACAGGAAGCCGACTCACGCTAATCCCACCAGGACCTTGGGACCTCTCGAATGAAATGATGTGGGCTTCAGAGAATCCCAATAGGTCATTGTTCACCAGTTTTCAGGCTTAACTTGAAAACTCGAGAAGGCTCGGGCAGCACGTGGGTACTAGTGGGTGTCCATGGTTCTGCCCAGAAAGTTTTGTTACCCATATCTGGTAGCATGTTGTGCCCCTCTCTCTCCTACAACACCTGCAACTCTTCCAACTACACAAGCCCAACAAGGAGAACACCAACTGATCAAAGATGGAGAATGCCAACTGAGCAAGGGCTGAGATTGAACACCAACAAAAGTGGAAAAAGCCAACTGGACAACGGTGGTGAACACAAACTGAGCAAGCATTGAGAACACCAACAGAATAAAAACGGAGAACATCAACTGGACCTGGGTGGATTACACAAATTGGGCAAAAATGGAGAACACCATCTGGACAAAAGAGTAGAACACAAAGTGAGCAGGGATGGAGAACACGAACTGAGAACTGACCAAAGGTGGAGAACGCCAACTGAGCAAGGGTTGAGAACACCAATAGAATGCCAATCTGTCAAGGATGGAGAACACAGATTGGACAAGGATGGAGTACACAGATTGGACAAGGATGGAGAACACCATCTGGACAAGAGAGTAGAACACGAAGTGAGCAGGGATGTAGAACACGACCTGAGAACTGACCAAAGGTCGAGAACGCCAACTGAGCAAGGGTTGAGAACACCAATAGAATGCCAACCTGACAAGGATGGAGAACACAGATTGGACAAGGATGGAGAACACCATCTGGATAAGAGAGTAGAACATGAAGTGAGGAGGGGTAGAGAACTCCAATAGGGCAACAATGGAGAACATCAACTGTAAAAGGAAGGAAGACCGAACACCAACTGGACAAGAAAGGAGAATGGCAAGTGAGCAAATGCACAATGATGTAGAACTATTGGTGACCCAATCCAGTGGCTGTCAAGGCCGAGCACATTGAGAGCCATTGGTGGAAGCTGAATCCCGAAGAACGTGAAATCCAGGAACTTGAGATAGGAGTTCAGTGGCCTCAGATTCTGGCTGAAACTAATGCCTTGCACAGGCCTCTGGGATCCCGCTGGAGAGGGGTGAGGGCATGTAGGCCCCCTAGGGTCACAGTGTGGAATGACAGTGACATGTTTAATGGTCAGCGCCCCCTAGGGTCACATTGTGTAATGACAGTGACATGTTTAATGGTCAGCGCCCCCTAGGGTCACAGTGTATAATGACAGGGACATGTTTAATGATCAGCGCCCCCTAGGGTCACAGTGTGGAATGACAGTGACATGTTTAATGGACAGCGCCCCCTAGGGTCACATTGTGTAATGACAGTGACATGTTTAATGGTCAGCGCCCCCTAGGGTCACAGTGTATAATGACAGTGACATGTTTAATGGTCAGCGCCCCCTAGGGTCACAGTGTATAATGACAGTGACATGTTTAATGGTCAGCGGCCCCTAGGGTCACAGTGTGTATAATGACAGTGACATGTTTAATGGTCAGCGCCCCCTAGGGTCACAGTGTATAATGACAGTGACATGTTTAATGGTCAGCGCCCCCTAGGTCACAGTGTATAATGACAGTGACGTGTTTAATGGTCAGCGCCCCCTAGGGTCACAGTGTATAATGACAGTGACATGTTTAATGGTCAGCGCCCCCTAGGGTCACAGTATAGTGACAGTGACATGTTTAATGGTCAGCGCCCCCTAGGGTCACAGTGTGTAATGACAGTGACATGTTTAATGGTCAGCGCCCCCTAGGGTCACAGTGTATAATAACAGTGACATGTTTAATGGTCAGCGCCCCCTTGGGTCACAGTGTATAATGACAGTGACATGTTTAATGGTCAGCGCCCCCTAGGGTCACAGTGTATAATGACAGGGAAATGTTTAATGCTCAGCGCCCCCTAGGGTCACAGTGTATAATGACAGGGACATGTTTAATGGTTGGCGCCCCTAGGGTCACAGTGTATAATGACAGTGACATGTTTAATGGTCAGCGCCCCCTAGGGTCACAGTGTAATAATGACAGGGACATGTTTAATGCTCAGCGCCCCCTAGGGTCACAGTGTGTAATGACAGTGACATGTTTAATGGTCAGCGCCCCCTAGGGTCACAGTGTATAATGACAGGCACATGTTTAATGCTCAGCGCCCCCTAGGGTCACAGTGTATAATGACAGGGACATGTTTAATGGTCAGCGCCCCCTAGGGTCACAGTGTATAGTGACAGTGACATGTTTAATGGTCAGCACCCCCTAGGGCAGGGGTGGGCAATTACGGCCCTCCAGATGTTTTGAAACTACATTTCCCTTGAGGCTCTACAGACCTAATGAGCAGCCGAGCATCACGGTAAATGTAGTTTCAAAACATCTGGAGGGCCATGATTGCCCACCCCTGCCCTAGGGTCACAGTGTATAGTGACAGTGACATGTTTAATGGTCAGCGCCCCCTAGGGTCACAGTGTGTAATGACAGTGACATGTTTAATGGTCAGCGCCCCCTAGGGTCACAGTGTATAATGACAGTGACATGTTTAATGGTCAGCGCCCCCTAGGGTCACAGTGTATAATGACAGTGACACTGTGTTTAATCCTTCCGTTAACCCTCTCCTTTCCATTTTCAGATCGCTGGGAAGCATTCGCAGACACAGATCATGTAGATGCTGGTTCTCCGGATTTGTCAGCGGGCGGGCAGTGGTGGTGTGATGACAGCACATTGTTGTGTACAGGAGCCGCACATCAACCTACAGACACAGTGAGTTAAAAAAATAAAAAAAAGCTAATGCTGCCGGGGATTTTAATTTCTTAATGAATAAAAGAAAACAATGTGTAACAACATATAATAACTTTATTGTACAGCTTCACAAACACATTGTCACATGATCAAACCGAGGACGACAGACTCTTCACTAATAAGTCTTTTAAGTCCAGATTTTCAGGTAAATCGTTGCCGGACATTTCGTATCAAATCATCAAACTGTAAATTAAAATTATTTTTTTTACCCTTTCTGAGCTAAAGCGGCGGCAGTGAAATACGGTGCCTGTTCGGCGGCAGTGAAATACGGTGCCTGTTCGGCGGCAGTGAAATACGGTGCTGTTTGTGACAGTGAAATATGGTGCCTGTTCGGCGGCAGTGAAATACGGTGCCTGTTCGGCGGCAGTGAAATACGGTGCTGTTCTGCGGCAGTGAAATACGGTGTTGTTCGGCAGCAGTGAAATTCGGTGCTGTTCGGCAGCAGTGAAATACGGTGCTGTTCGGCGGCAGTGAAATACGGTGCTGTTCGGCAGCAGTGAAATACGATGCTGTTCGGCAGCAGTGAAATATGGTGCTGTTCGGCAGCAGTGAAATACGGTGCTGTTCGGCGGCAGTGAAATACGGTGCTGTTCGGCGGCAGTGAAATACGGTGCTGTTCGGCGGCAGTGAAATACGGTGATGTTCGGCGGCAGTGAAATCCCCCATAGAGAAGCAATGGTTAATCTATTCACATTGAACAGAAGAGAAATGTCAGTGAAATGCCCTGATGTTCAGTGGTTTCATTCGTCAGGTTTAATCAGGCGAATCCCATAGACTTCAATGTTAAAAATATTCCCGTTTTAAACCAATATCTAATAAACCGTTTATTATTTTAATCTGCAGCAAAAAGTCTATTTATTTTTTAGGATCTTTTAGCCATTTTTGGGGATTTTTTTGGGCTTTATTTTTTTTTAAATAGCAACTTTTTTCTGTAACAGCCCTTTTTATTCTCATTCATTGGATTTTATATGTAAATTCCAGACATTTTCATCCAGTAGTTTCTTTGCAAACAGTGTTTCAATTCTGACACTTTCAGGCCGGTGTCAGACGAACGCAGTGATCACGTCCGTGTCGCTGCACAGTTTATCGTCCGTCGTAGCATAGAATCACGATCAATAGAGACCCACACCCGAAGTACGTCCGCACCGAACTGCACATGCACAACGCTCGCGGCAAACGGACGCAGGTTAGGCAAGAACGTAAAACAAGCTAGACAGACGCGCAGAGTGCGCCACGTCCGCGTAGCGTTCTGTGTGAGTGATGAGGAGACGTCAGACGCATTAGCGACGTCCAGCACCTTGACGCACACAATGGCTTTTCATATCATTTTCAAATTTTTATCATTTTTCATAATAATTTTATTTCCATAATCCCCTTTTTTTTCTACTTCCTTAAAAAAAAACAGACCGTGTGGCGTCTACAGTATCTTCCGTCAGTACGTCTGTCCGTTGTGCACGCAGAGTGCGCTCAGACTGCGCTCGTCTGACATTAGCCTCAATCCTCTTGTTTGGGTTTTTTTACCCCGCTCGATGACTTTTTCCGGCAGCTGGTCGGTGCCGTGCTCGTTTACTCTGCGGCTTTCTCTGGAAGTGTTTTTTGCGGCCGTTCTAGTGATCTGGTGCATTCATTAGAAATGGCTCGGTAGTGAAGGGGTTAAGGCGAGATACCTTAATGCTAGAACGCATTTTGCATTTTTCAGATTTTTTGATCTTTTTCTTGTCTTTTTGCAGCCGGGCGGAGTCTGATTTTTGATCTCTTTCTTATCTTTCTGCAGCCGGGCGGAGTCAGATTTTTGATCTCTTTCTTGTCTTTTTGCAGCCGGGCGGAGTCAGATTTTCGATCTCTTTCTTGTCTTTCTGCAGCCGGGCGGAGTCTGATTTTTGATCTCTTTCTTGTCTTTTTGCAGCCGGGCGGAGTCAGATTTTCGATCTCTTTCTTGTCTTCTGCAGCCGGGCGGAGTCTGATTTTCGATCTCTTTCTTATCTTTCTGCAGCCGGGCGGAGTCTGATTTTTGATCTCTTTCTTGTCTTTTTGCAGCCGGGCGGAGTCAGATTTTCGATCTCTTTCTTGTCTTTCTGCAGCCGGGCGGAGTCTGATTTTTGATCTCTTTCTTGTCTTTTTGCAGCTGGGCGGAGTCTGATTTTTGATCTCTTGTCTTTTTGCAGCCGGGAGGAGTCTGATTTTTGATCTCTTTCTTGTCTTTCTGCAGCCGGGCGGAGTCTGATTTTTGATCTCTTTCTTGTCTTTTTGCAGCCGGGCGGAGTCTGATTTTTTTTATCTCTATCTTGTCTTTTTGCAGCCGGGCGGAGTCTGATTTTTTTTTTGTCAATAAAACAACTAAAAACAGATTTGTTTTGAAACTTTTATTATAATTTTTTTTCAGTGGATTTTCGGCTTTTTGTTTCGTCGGAGTTTCGGCATCTTTGCAGTGGATTTTCGGGTCTGTTCCCAGCACTCGGGGACCCTCAGGGTTATCCAAAGAGATTCGAAAAGTCACCGCACGTTCGGTGACTTTTCGTTCTCTTCAATTCCGTTCCTTTTGCCGATTGCATTTCGGTGACCCTGCGGTGTATTCAGCAAACAGCACAGGGTCCCCGAATTGCAGGGAAAAGCTGCCGAACACCTGACGAAAACTAACCGAATGCATGCTGAAAACAAGCAAAAACATCTGGATTAACCTTCGAAAAAGCCGAACAGGAGCCGAACAGGAGCCGAACATGAGCCGAATCACACAGAGCCGAAGCAGCTGTGACGTAGAGGAGGCAGTGAATAAATTAGAAAAACCATTTGTATGAATCTGGGAAAAAGAAACGCTGTTTGCAAAGAAACTACTGAGCGAAAATGTCTGAAATTTTCACAGGAGGTCCAGGGAATGATAATAAAGAGGGCTGTTACAAAAAAAAGAAGAAAACTGAAAAAAAATAAAAAAAAAAATCGGACTTTTTAAAAAAAATAAAAAAAATCTGAAAAATGCTTAAAGTATCCTAAAAAATCTATAAATAAAGAGACTTTTTGCTGCAGAATTTTATAATGAACGGTTTATTAGATATTGAATTAAAACGGGAATATTTTTAACATTGAAGCCTATGGGATTCTCCTGAATAAACCTGCCGAATTAAACCACCGAATGACAGGGCATTAGGGGAACCTTTCACTGCTGGTTTGTGTTCTCTGAATAGCCGAAGCAGTGCTTCTCTATGGGGATTTCACTGCCCTCGAACAGGCACCGAACAGGCACCGTATGTGCAGGCAATTCGCCAGGATTTGGCGAATTGCCTGCTCTCTGGATAGCCGAATGGCCAGGAAAGGTAACCGAACCCTGATTTTCAGCGTTCGGTTACCTTTCTCAAGCAATTCGGATCTCTTTGGATAACCCTGCCTGCGCTGAATGCTGAATTCACCGCAGGGACAGGAAATTTGATTCCCTGAAGTGCAGGGAGTGAGAGAGCACCAAAATGTCGCCGACATTAACCCCTTATACAGGGTTATCCAAAGAGATTCGAAAAGTCACCGCACGTTCGGTGACTTTTCGTTCTCTTCAATTCGGTTCCTTTTGCCGATTGCATTTCGGTGACCCTGCGGTGTATTCAGCAAGCACCACAGGGTCCCCGAATTGCAGGAAAAGCTGCCGCAAACCTGACGAAAAACTAACCGAATGCACGCTGAAAAAAGCAAAAAACATCTGGATTAACCTTCGAAAAAGACGAACAGGAGCCGAACATGAGCCGAATCACACAGAGCCGAAGCAGCTGTGACGTAGAGGAGGCAGTGAATAAATTAGAAAACCATTTGTATGAATCTGGAAAATGAAACGCTGTTTGCAAAGAAACTACTGAGCGAAAATGTCTGAAATTTTCACAGGAGGTCCAGGGAATGATAATAAAGAGGCTGTTACAGAAAAAAATAAGCAAACTGAAAAAAAAAAAAAAAAAAATCGGACTTTTAATTTTTTTTTAAATAATTCAGAAAAATGCTTAAAATATCCTAAAAAATCTATAAATAAAGAGACTTTTTGCTGCAGAATTTTATAATGAACGGTTTATTAGATATTGAATTAAAACAGGAATATTTTTAACATTGAAGCCTATGGGATTCGCCTGAATAAACCTGCCGAATTAAACCACCGAATGGCAGGGCATTAGGGGAACCTTTCACTGCTGGTTTGTGTTCTCTGAATAGCCGAAGCAGTGCTTTTTGATGGGGATTTCACTGCCCTCGAACAGGCACCAAACAGGCACCGTATGTTCAGGCAATTCGACAGGATTTGGAGAATTGCCTGCTCTCTGGATAGCCGAATGGCCAGGAAAGGTAACCGAACCCTGATTTTCAGCATTCGGTTACCTTTCTCAAGCAATTCGAATCTCTTTGGATAACCCTGATAGTATTTTTTTCAAATACATAATTAAAAAATAATTAACGTTTTACAAAACGTGTAAAAATATAATTAAGAAAAATAAATGTATTTATTGTTTTACAATAAAATATCTCGTTTTCTGTCCTTCTTTTTTTTTTGTCGCTCCCCCCCCCCTTGGATCTGCTTTAGGAAATGGACGAGAGGTCGGATTGTTTATTAGACGGTTATTATTTCTTGTCTGATACAGCGGCGGTGGCGATGCTCGCAGGTCAGAACCATCACACATACTGTATTGTTTTTATTTCTCGATGTTTCAGGTCCCTCTGGAGCAAATCTTTGAAAACTGCTTTCCTTCGCATTCAGCGCCGGTTACAGACGAGGTCATACAACCCCTGGGACCCCCAGAGCCAGTAACGGGGGCCCCGGCCACAAGCCCCGCACACACCAGGTAAGCCGGGATCATCTCTGGCCACTTTCTCCTTATATCCAGCCCCAGAATGTTGGTAATGATGTCATCAGCGCCAGATTTACATCTCATTAGCCTGTAGGCAGCGCCCCCCCCCCCCCAAACAAAAGTGCAAAATTTTTTTAACCTTTCTTTGGGGCAAAAAAACTAGAAGACAGTTTATAAAAACTTGAAAAGGCAGGTTCTCCGCGAGGGGGGGTCAGAATGCATGGAGGAGGGAAGGGGAAGAGCCAAGGAGGAGCAACTGGTCAGTCACGACAGCCACAGGGGGGCGCCTTGCTCTGTTAAATATATATATATATATCTTTTTTTATTTTTTTATAATATTTTTTATCGTATTTAATTATATAATTATAAATTATAATAAAATGGACTTGTCTTTTTTCACTCAGTCACGACAGCCACAGGGGGGCGCCTTGCTCTGTTAAAATAAAATATATATATGTATATTTATTTATTTTTTAATAATATTTTTTATCGTATTTAATTATATAATTATAAATTATAATAAAATGGACTTGTCTTTTTTCCCTCAGTCATGACAGCCACAGGGGGGGCGCCTTGCTCTGTTAAAAAAATAAAAAAATATATATATATTTTTTTTTATTTTTTTATAATATTTTTTATCGTATTTAATTATATAATTATAAATTATAATAAAATGGACTTGTCTTTTTTCACTCAGTCACGACAGCCACAGGGGGGCGCCTTGCTTGGTTAAAAAAAAAATTATATTTATTTATTTATTAATAATATTTTTTATAGTATTCAATTATATAATTCGAAATTTTAATAAAATAGACTTGTCTTTTTTCACTCAGTCATGACAGCCACAGGGGGGCGCCTTGCTTGGTTAAAAAAAATAATTATATTTATTAATAATATTTTTTATAGTATTCAATTATATAATTAGAAATTTTAATAAAATGGACTTGTCTTTTTTCACTCAGTCACGACAGCCACGGGGGGGGGGGGGGCAGCTTGCTTGGTTAAATTTTTTTTCATATTTATTTATGTATTAATAATATTTTTTATAGTATTCAATTATATAATTCGAAATTTTAATAAAATGGACTTGTCTTTTTTCACTCAGTCACGACAGCCACAGGGGGGCGCCTTGCTTGGTTAAAAAAAAAAATTATATTTATTAATAATATTTTTTATAGTATTCAATTATTTAATTAGAGATTTTAATAAATTGGACTTGTCTTTTTTCCCTCAGTCATGACAGCCACAGGGGGGCGCCTTGCTCTGTTAAAAAAATAAAAAAAAATATATCTATATTTATTTATTTTTTAATAATATTTTTTATCGTATTTAATTATATAATTATAAATTATAATAAAATGGACTTGTCTTTTTTCACTCAGTCACGACAGCCACAGGGGGGCGCCTTGCTTGGTTAAAAAAAAAATTATATTTATTTATTTATTAATAATATTTTTTATAGTATTCAATTATATAATTAGAAATTTTAATAAAATAGACTTGTCTTTTTTCACTCAGTCATGACAGTCACAGGGGGGCGCCTTGCTTGGTTAAAAAAAATAATTATATTTATTAATAATATTTTTTATAGTATTCAATTATATAATTAGAAATTTTAATAAAATGGACTTGTCTTTTTTCACTCAGTCACGACAGCCACGGGGGGGGGGGCACCTTGCTTGGTTAAATTTTTTTTTATATTTATTTATTTATTAATAATATTTTTTATAGTATTCAATTATAGAATTCGAAATTTTAATAAAATGGACTTGTCTTTTTTCACTCAGTCACGACAGCCACGGGGGGGGGGCACCTTGCTTGGTTAAAAAAATTTTTTATATTTATTTATTTATTAATAATATTTTTTATAGTATTCAATTATAGAATTCGAAATTTTAATAAAATGGACTTGTCTTTTTTCACTCAGTCACGACAGCCACGGGGGGGGGGGCACCTTGCTTGGTTAAATTTTTTTTTATATTATTTATTTATTAATAATATTTTTTATAGTATTCAATTATAGAATTCGAAATTTTAATAAAATGGACTTGTCTTTTTTCACTCAGTCATGACAGCCACAGGGGGGCGCCTTGCTCGGTTAAAAAAAAATATATATATATTATTGGTTTCACCAATATAGCAGCCCTTATGACACGCCGTGCACTGGATCATACGTGTATATACCACATTGGCAGACGTGCAAAGGTGCCCTTGATGTTGCGTGTGGCGTTGTTGTGCCGTGCGGTGGTGCTGTCACACGCAACATCAAGGGCTCATACCTTTGCACGTCTGCCAATGTGGTATACATGATCCAGTGCACGGCGTGTGATAAGGGCTGCTATATTGGTGAAACCAGCCTTAAACAAAATCTCAGGATGAACCAGCACAGACACTCCATCAAGAACCACCAGGCAAATACATATTGTACCCCAGTGGGACATCACTTCAATCTAGCAGGCCACTCCATCCAAAACCTCAAAATTAAAATCCTCAAAGGGCATTTTAAAGACAACCGTGAACGCCAAACATAAAATATGTGATCATTTTCATTTCATAACACCATAAATGCCAGACTCAATATCGATTCTGAGTTTTTAACCCATTATCAGAACGTCACATAATGACGTAATAATAATATTCTGGCGGCTGTTTTGTTTCTTCTTGATTTCGTTTTTTTTTTCCCATGTCTCTTTCAGCCTACACTGTGCTGTCTGTTTTTTTTTCTTCTTTTTTCTTCTTTCTTCGTTGTAGGTGGTATGATCTTATCTCTGTTGTTTTATTATGAGCCCAAGATCCCTCATGCATTTATTTTCCCATTTTAAACATACAATTTGAGTCTCACTTTTACGACTTCCAATCCCCTCACCCATGTGACCCCTAATGTCCTAATGTTCAATTCTAGGAACTGATCAGTAAGCATCAAGACCTGAGGAAGAGAGAAATCCTCTCGAAAGCTTGTCTTTTAAATGTAACGTTAGTCCAATAAAAAAAGGTATCACTACGTACTGCTATACTCGTAATTTTGGCATCTGGACTAACACAGCCTATTGAATTTATATATATATATATATATATATATTTATTTTTTAATAATATTTTTTATTGTATTCAATTATATAATTATAAATTATAATAAAATGGACTTTGTTTTTTTTCACTCAGTCACGACAGCCACAGGGGGGCTCCTTGCTCTGTTAAAAAAAATATATATATATTTATTTATTTTTTTAATAATATTTTTTATAGTATTCAATTATATAAATTTTAATAAAATGGACTTGTCTTTTTTCACTTAAGATGAATAAAATTTTTGTATTTTCTATAAGCAAGCCTTCAGTGTGCCTCTTCCTTTGGAGTATTAGTTTTTAATAATATTCTTGTATTCAATTATATAATTCTAATTATAAATTTTAATAAATTATCATTATTAATATTATTATTAAAATGTATAATTCTAATAATATAATTTAATAATATTATAAAAGTATAAATGGCAAAAAATATATTATAAAAAATATTATTACTATTAATATTTTTATAATACAATTTTTGTTTTTTTATATTTTTATAGTAATATTTTTATATTATTAAAATATATTATCATAATTATACATTTTAATAAAATTAATAATAATATTTTTTTTTACCCTATATATGTTTTTGTTGTTGTTTTACAGAGTAAGGTGCCCCCTGTGGTGGGCCCCTCTAGGGGCCTGCCTACTTTGCCTATATTGTAAATCTGACCCTGGACAACATTATTATTATTATAATACTTTATTTATGAAGCGCCAAATATTCATGTTTATTCATAACAACGCAAATCTAAAAATCTGATAGTTTTGAGGAAATAATGGCATAAAACATGGAAATAACATAAAATACAGAGGGTGATGATGCCTGATCTGTCCGGTCCACTCGCAGGGCGGCCTCGTTCCTCCGGAGAGAGCCTGACCTCCAGTACAAATGGGAAGAATCCCGACTTCACAGCTCCTACCTCTCATCCCTCCACATCGACCCCAACGACAAGGTGAGCGCCGCGACATCACAGCTGGGCTTGGTGAAATGTGTTGGGGATAAAATGCCGGTGGGGGGGAATCTGTTCAAGTCGGTGAATTAACTGTTTAGTGAATGGTCACCTTAAAAATGGAGTCGCCAAAGCAGTTATCAGATATTGGCAAAAACGCAGAGAAGCGCCAAATTCCACCGAATTGGAAAAAAATAAAGAATAGGAAATCTCCTACTATCCTAATAAGAGGTCATAATAAAAAAATAAAAAATGTGTCTAAATAATACAAAAAGGTCTTTTAAAAAGTAATAAAAAGGTCTGTTACTATGTGATATAAAAATAAATACAACAAAAACATCTTTAAAAAATACAAGAAATGCAAAAAGGTCCCTTAAAAATAATAATAAAGTCTTTAAAAAAAAATATTAAAACAAAAAAGTCTTCTTTTATTTTTAAAATTATTTATATAAAGCATTGCATGTCCAACAGCACCTACAAAAAACAGCAGACAATGTAATATATTAAAAATAGGACATGACAAAGCCCAAGATTTACAAACATTGAAAAGCAATCCCACAAAACATGACCAACAACCACAAAACAAAAAAGGCTTTTAAAAAATAAATAAAACAAAAACATCTTAAAAAAATCCAAAAAGGTCTGTTAAAAAAAATAATAAAAAGTCTTTTAAAAAAATATTAAAACAAAAATGTCTTTTTTAAAAAAATACACAAAAAAGTCTTTTAAAATGTAATAAAAAGGTCTGTTACAAAGTAATATAAAGAAAGTCTTTTAAAAAAATATATTAAAACAAAAATGTCTTTTAAAAAATACACAAAAAAGGTCTTAAGAATTAAAAAGGTTTTTTTTCTAACATTTTTTTATAAAAATAATAAATGGTCTTTAAAAAAAATATTAAAAAGTTATTATATTCATTACATTCAATCCTGTGGGTTTCACCTGTTTAAAGCTGTTGAATTGAAACACCGAAAATCAGGTAACTTCATATAAATTTCGGTGCAATTCGGCGCTCTGTGATCAGACGAATCATTAGTTATGGGACAGTTTCGTGCCGCCGAATCGCACCAAAAACGCACCGTATTTCTCTGTCATTTTGCCTGTATTTGTTGAATACACAGCTTAGTGGAGACACGCAATGCCCCGAAATGAGGCAGATACAGTGAAATTCGACATTCGCTGCAATTCGGTGGCAAATTCGGCCTTTAGTGAATAAGCCTCCTGGAATCTGATGGGGGATGGGTGCTCAGTGGGGGAGGTGCTTATAATAACGTGCAAAAAACACATTAACAGTAGATACAGTGTAACAAATGTACCTGGAGCTGAGGTGTCCCACCAGGACATGTCACTGTGGCTCCCGACCAATCAGCAGAGGGTTACACTATGCGAAACGCGTAGAGTCTCATCATTTTCTCCTTTTTTCCAGATTCCTGCTCAAAAAAGCAAATTCCTGACAACCTCCCCGGCCCTGAAAGAGAAACAGCAAGCGCACCAAGCGAGCAAGGAACCCGACCTCAAACTGGTCAAGGTGAGAAAAGCCAGAGGAGAAAGAGAAATGTGAATCTCAGAGTATAAAGACATAGAAATGGCTCTTTATAGATCCCTGTAGGATCCCTCATAGAGTATAGCGATCAGATCTATAGAGCGGATCCCAGGAGGAGACAGAGAGGCAGTGATAGCTCTTTATAGATCCCGGAAAGATCCCACCTAGAGTTTAATGATCAGATCTATAGAGAGGATCCCAGGAGGAAACAGAGAGCCAGTGATAGAGCTTTATAGATCCCGGAAAGATCCCACCTAGAGTATAGTCATCAGATCTATAGAGCAGATTCCAGGAGGACACAAGAGCCAGTGATAGCTCTTTATAGATCCCCGGTAAGATCCCACCTAGAGCATAGTGATCAGATCTATAGAGCAGATCCCAGGAGGAGACAGAGAGCCAGTGATAGAGCTTTATAGATCCCGGAAAGATCCCACCTAGAGTATAGTGATCAGATCTATAGAGCGGATCCCAGGAGGACACAGAGAGCCAGTGATAGATCCCATAGGATCCCTGTAATCACATTCCTCTGGCTGTGTTTGTTCTCGGTGCTGAAATAACAGTGTTTCTTTCTCTTTTTGTTACTTTGTGTTTACACTATCTCTCTGTTTTTCCTTGTTCTTGTTCCTTCCATCCTGTCGCTGTCCTCTTTCCACGTCTTCTCCATTCACTCTGTCTCCCTCACCTCGTCTCTCTCTCTCTCAGGTGGCTTCCGTCTCTGTACATGTGAGTGGATTCAGCCCGTCTCATCACCTCCAGTCCTTGTTCCAGCATTGGACTCAGTCCCAGGCCAAGCCAAGGCTGAAGGTGGCCTATGAGTTTAAGCACAGATTGCTGGTCTAGAGTCATTCTGCACTGGTCTGGATCATCCTGAGCTGGTCTGGGTCATCCTGAGCTGGTCTGGGTCATCCTGAGCTGGTCTGGGTCATTCTGCACTGGACTGGATCATTCTGAGCTGGTCTGGATCATCCTGAGCTGGTCTGGGTCATCCTGAGCTGGTCTGGGTCATCCTGAGCTGGTCTGGGTCATTCTGCACTGGACTGGATCATTCTGAGCTGGTCTGGATCATCCTGAGCTGGTCTGGGTCATCCTGAGCTGGTCTGGGTCATTCTGAGCTGGTCTGGGTCATTCTGCACTGGACTGGATCATTCTGAGCTGTTCTGGATCATCCTGAACTGGTCTGGGTCATTCTGGGCTGTTCTGGGTCATTCTGAGCTGTTCTGGATCATTCTGAGCTGTTCTGGATTATTCTGAGCTGGTCTGGGTCATTCTGAGCTTGTCTGGATCATTCTGAGCTGTTCTGGATCATTCTGAGCTGTTCTGATCATCCTGAGCTGGTCTGGGTCATTCTGAGCTGGTCTGGATCATTCTGAGCTGTTCTAGATTATTCTACACTGGTCTGGACCATTCTGAGCTGGTCTGGACCAGTCTCTTCTGGATTAGATCATCCTACTTTTGTCTGGCTCATTCTGTGCTGGATTAGATCTTTCTGCATTGATTTGGATCCATGAAGTGCTGGTTTTGATCCATTCTCTGATGGACGAGATCTATTATGTTGCGTTCTGGATCATCCTTTGCTGATCTGGATCATCCTTTGCTGATCTGGATCATCCTTTGCTGATCTGGATCAGATTGTGCTGATCTGGATCCTCCTGCACTGGTCTAGATCAGTCTGTGTTGGTCTGGATCAATCTTTGCTGTTCTAGATCAGTCTGCATTAATCTGGATGGATCAGAGCTGAGGTTTAATCACATGAACACAGTAGATTACGATCTGTTCTGAGCCGGGGGTTTCCGTACCTAGGATCTAGATCCATTCCGTGCTGATCTAGATCTACCTTGAACTGAAATGTCATTGCAGCACAGTCTGCTGGTCTGGAGCCTTTTCTGGGTCATCTGGACTGTGGTATAAAGACGTGTGACCTGCACTCATTCTGCGCCGCTCTGGAAGGATCCGCGTGGAACTATTAAGGTTTAAAAACCTCGCGCTCCGGATCTTTCCTGAATCAAGGACGGAGCTCAGCTTCCTTTTCCGGATCCGCTCGCTCGGTGTTGGGATTTCATTGCGGAGTTTTTTGTCACTGAAAAGTATATTTTCTACAATAAACGGCAGTGATTGACGCGAGATCCACTTTTTATACCAGAAATCCGGTAAAAGTTCTGTAAAAAATAAATAATAATATTAAAAGTTTCAAAATAAATCTGTTTTTAGTTTTATTGAAAAAAAAAATCAGACTCCGCCCGGCTGCAAAAAGACAATAAAAAAATCAGACTCCGCCCGGCTGCAAAAAGACAATAAAAAAATCAGACTCCGCCCGGCTGCAAAAAGACAAGAGATCAAAAATCAGACTCCGCCCGGCTGCAAAAAGACAATAAAAAAATCAGACTCCGCCCGGCTGCAAAAAGACAATAAAAAAATCAGACTCCGCCCGGCTGCAAAAAGACAATAAAAAAATCAGACTCCGCCCGGCTGCAAAAAGACAAGAGATCAAAAATCAGACTCCGCCCGGCTGCAAAAAGACAAGAAAGAGATCAAAAATCAGACTCCGCCCGGCTGCAAAAAGACAAGAAAAAAATCAAAAATCAGACTCCGCCCGGCTGCAAAAAGACAAGAAAAAATCAAAAATCAGACTCCGCCCGGCTGCATAAAGACAAGAAAGAGATCAAAAATCAGACTCCGCCCGGCTGCAAAAAGACAAGAAAAAGATCAAAAATCAGACTCCGCCCGCAAAAGACACAAGTAAGAGATCAAAAATCAGACTCCACCCGGCTGCAAAAAGACAAGAAAGAGATCAAAAATCAGACTCCGCCCGGCTGGCAAAAAGACAAGTAAGAGATCAAAAATCAGACTCCGCCCGGCTGCAAAAAGACAAGAAAAAATCAAAAATCAGACTCCGCCCGGCTGCATAAAGACAAGAAAGAGATCAAAAATCAGACTCCGCCCGGCTGCAAAAAGACAAGTAAGAGATCAAAAATCAGACTCCGCCCGGCTGCAAAAAGACAAGAAAAAAATCAAAAATCAGACTCCGCCCGGCTGCATAAAGACAAGAAAGAGATCAAAAATCAGACTCCGCCCGGCTGCAAAAAGACAAGAAAAAGATCAAAAATCAGACTCCGCCCGGCTGCAAAAAGACAAGTAAGAGATCAAAAATCAGACTCCACCCGGCTGCAAAAAGACAAGAAAGAGATCAAAAATCAGACTCCGCCCGGCTGCAAAAAGACAAGTAAGAGATCAAAAATCAGACTCCGCCCGGCTGCAAAAAGACAAGAAAAAAATCAAAAATCAGACTCCGCCCGGCTGCAAAAAGACAAGAAAAAGATCAAAAATCAGACTCCGCCCGGCTGCAAAAAGACAAGTAAGAGATCAAAAATCAGACTCCACCCGGCTGCAAAAAGACAAGAAAGAGATCAAAAATCAGACTCCGCCCGGCTGCAAAAAGACAAGAAAAAGATCAAAAATCAGACTCCGCCCGGCTGCAAAAAGACAAGTAAGAGATCAAAAATCAGACTCCACCCGGCTGCAAAAAGACAAGAAAGAGATCAAAAATCAGACTCCGCCGGCTGCAAAAAGACAAGTAAGGCCCCCGGCACACGAGCGTATTTTTGCCTCATGTGCGCCCGCACTTCCCTGCGTCCGTGGGTTTTTGACGGGGAAAGCCCTCCACCGGTCGTGAAAAAGGCCTCCCCGTCAAAAAGCTAAACGGACGCTGAAAGTATACAAAGCGCGATTCTCCATAGGAGGATCGCGCTTTGTACGCTGAGCGCAGAGAATGGAAGGAACGCCCACTTTCATGGACGTTCCTTCCATTCTCTCAAAACGCTCGTGTGCCGGGGGCCTTAGAGATCAAAAATCAGACTCCGCCCGGCTGCAAAAAGACAAGAAAAAGATCAAAAATCAGACTCCGCCCGGCTGCAAAAAGACAAGAAAGAGATCAAAAATCAGACTCCGCCCAGCTGCAAAAAGACAAGAAAGAGATCAAAAATCAGACTCCGCCCAGCTGCAAAAAGACAAGAAAGAGATCAAAAATCAGACTCCTCCCGGCTGCAAAAAGACAAGAAAAAGATCAAAAATCAGACTCCGCCCGGCTGCAAAAAGACAAGAAAGAGATCAAAAATCAGACTCCGCCCAGCTGCAAAAAGACAAGAAAGAGATCAAAAATCAGACTCCGCCCAGCTGCAAAAAGACAAGAAAGAGATCAAAAATCAGACTCCACCCGGCTGCAAAAAGACAAGAAAGAGATCAAAAATCAGACTCCGCCCGGCTGCAAAAAGACAAGTGAGAGATCAAAAATCAAACTCCGCCCGGCTGCAAAAAGACAAGAAAAAAAATCAAAAATCAGACTCCGCCCGGCTGCAAAAAGACAATAAAAAAATCAGACTCCGCCCGGCTGCAAAAAGACAAGAAAGAGATCAAAAATCAGACTCCGCCCGGCTGTAAAAAGACAAGAAAAAGATCAAAAATCAGACTCCGTCCGACTGCAAAAAGACAAGGAAGAGATCAAAAATCAGACTCCGCCCGGCTGTAAAAAGACAAGAAAAAGATCAAAAATCAGACTCCGCCCGACTGCAAAAAGACAAGGAAGAGATCAAAATCAGACTCCGCCCGGCTGCAAAAAGACAAGAAAGAGATCAAAATCAGACTCCGCCCGGCTGCAAAAAGACAAAAGAGAGATCAAAAATCAGAAAAATGCAAAATGCGTTCTAGCATTAATGTAACTCTCAGTAACCCCTTCACTACCGAGCCATTTCTCATGAAAATGGTTTTATCATAACATTTATTTGATATCAGTTAAATTTTGGGTAAAATAGAAATTTCACACAAAGATTGTTATTATGTAAATTTGCTCATTTTAAATTTTTCATGTATCGGTTCATCCTTTACAAAAATATCGCTGGGATGAAAGGTTCTAAACTCTAGATGGCGTCCCTTACCTGACACAGTGTCAGACGGGGTCTGCATTATCAGCATACAGGCAGAAATGGCCTTTGTGTCAGTAAATGTGCTGCAGACAGATAATAAAATAGTGAGATGTCCTGCTTACATGGGGTCTGCATTATCAGCGTACAGGCAGATGCAGTAAATGTGCTGCAGACAGATAATAAAATAATGCAGACCCTGTGTAAGCAGGAGATCTCACTATCAGCATACAGGCAGATGCAGTAAATGTGCTGCAGACAGATGATAAAATGGTGAAAATGATACGAAACGAATAAAAACTGTGTTGTTGTTTTTTTAACATTGAAACCTAAAGGATTCGCCTAATTAAACCTGTCGAACAAAACCACCAAAATCTGCATTAGAAATTAGGGTTAGAAATTCTAACCCTGATCTCTAACCCTCACCCTAATTTCTAACCCTGATTTTCGGTGGTTTAGTTTGACGGGTTTATTAAGGCGAATCCCATAGGTTTCAATCTAAAAAAAAATCCCGTTGTTATTAAATATTTATTCAACCGTTTACTCTTTTTACTTCCAGAAAAAGTCTATTTTTTTTTTTTAGGCATTTTTTCGGGATTTTTTTGTGTGAAATTTTTTAATTCGTAATTTATTTTAAAGCAACGTGACTTTTTTTCTTTGCAGAATGCAGCATTTTTTTTTCTTACCTTCAGTCTGGCTGCGGTCCAAGGGGGCTATCCATGGTGCTGAAACCTATTCAGAACCAAGGACAGCAGCCCCTCGGGGCTCCATAGCAGGGGCATTACTTCTTATATTTTTTTCTTTTTACCCTAATCTAAGTAATTAATTAATCTGTTTCACGTTGCGAAAACTAATAAACACAAAATAACTAATAAAAACAAAACAATAAAACCAAAATAACAAATAGACCTGAAAAACGAAATACCGCCTATCCGAATCAACCCGAAAAACGAATTGCAGTAAAATATCGAACGAGCCGAAACAAAACAATGGAACGAAATGATCCGAAACAACAACAAAAAAAACCAAATCGAAATGAAACAAATTTTTTGTCCTTGCGCATGTCTAATAATTTATTCATGCTGATGGACAGTGCATGAAAAATGCCACCCCACAGCATGTATAATACATACACTGCAGGAAAGGAATCACAAAGGAATCCCAGGTGACCTGCCTTAATTTCCTTCCTGCAACATATGAGTGCAGTAGTTATACATTGTATATTTATATAGCAGTAACAGGTGTACTCAGTGCTTTACAGGTTACATTACAGTAGAGGGAGGTGCAGTAAGTTCAGTAGTTATACATTGTATATTTATATAGCAGTAACAGGTGTACTCAGTGCTTTACAGGTTACATTACAGTAGAGGGAGGTGCAGTAAGTGCAGTAGTTATACATTGTATATTTATATAGCAGTAACAGCTGTACTCAGCGCTTTACAGGTTACATTACAGTAGAGGGAGGTGCAGTAAGTGCAGTAGTTATACAGTGTATATTTATATAGCAGTAACAGGTGTACTCAGCGCTTTACAGGTTACATTACAGTAGAGGGAGGTGCAGTAAGTGCAGTAGTTATACGGTGTATATTTATATAGCAGTAACAGGTGTACTCAGCGCTTTACAGGTTACATTACAGTAGAGGGAGGTGCAGTAAGTGCAGTAGTTATACATTGTATATTTATATAGCAGTAACAGGTGTACTCAGCGCTTTACAGGTTACATTACAGTAGAGGGAGGTGCAGTAAGTGCAGTAGTTATACGGTGTATATTTATATAGCAGTAACAGGTGTACTCAGCGCTTTACAGGTTACGTTACAGTAGAGGGAGGTGCAGTAAGTGCAGTAGTTATACATTGTATATTTATATAGCAGTAACAGGTGTACTCAGTGCTTTACAGGTTACATTACAGTAGAGGGAGGTGCAGTAAGTGCAGTAGTTATACGGTGTATATTTATATAGCAGTAACAGGTGTACTCAGCGCTTTACAGGTTACATTACAGTAGAGGGAGGTGCAGTAAGTACAGTAGTTATACAGTGTATATTTATAAAGCAGTAACAGGTGTACTCAGTGCTTTACAGGTTACATTACAGTAGAGGGAGGTGCAGTAAGTGCAGTAGTTATACAGTGTATATTTATATAGCAGTAAGAGGTGTACTCAGTGCTTTACAGGTTACATTACAGTAGAGGGAGGTGCAGTAAGTACAGTAGTTATACAGTGTATATTTATAAAGCAGTAACAGGTGTACTCAGCGCTTTACATGTTACATTACAGTAGAGGGAGGTGCAGTAAGTGCAGTAGTTATACAGTGTATATTTATATAGCAGTAACAGGTGTACTCAGTGCTTTACAGGTTACATTACAGAGGGAGGTGCAGTAAGTGCAGTAGTTATACAGTGTATATTTATATAGCAGTAACAGGTGTACTCAGCGCTTTACAGGTTACATTACAGTAGAGGGAGGTGCAGTAAGTGCAGTAGTTATACATTGTATATTTATATAGCAGTAACAGGTGTACTCAGTGCTTTACAGGTTACATTACAGTAGAGGGAGGTGCAGTAAGTACAGTAGTTATACAGTGTATATTTATAAAGCAGTAACAGGTGTACTCAGTGCTTTACATGTTACATTACAGTAGAGGGAGGTGCAATAAGTGCAGTAGTTATACAGTGTATATTTATATAGCAGTAACAGGTGTACTCAGCGCTTTACAGGTTACATTACAGTAGAGGGAGGTGCAGTAGTTATACAGTGTATATTTATAAAGCAGTAACAGGTGTACTCAGTGCTTTACATGTTACATTACAGTAGAGGGAGGTGCAGTAGTTATACAGTGTATATTTATAAAGCAGTAACAGGTGTACTCAGCGCTTTACAGGTTACGTTACAGTAGAGGGAGGTGCAGTAAGTGCAGTAGTTATACAGTGTATATTTATATAGCAGTAACAGGTGTACTCAGCGCTTTACAGGTTACATTACAGTAAGGGAGGTGCAGTAGTTATACAGTGTATATTTATAAAGCAGTAACAGGTGTACTCAGCGCTTTACAGGTTACGTTACAGTAGAGGGAGGTGCAGTAAGTGCAGTAGTTATACAGTGTATATTTATATAGCAGTAACAGGTGTACTCAGCGCTTTACAGGTTACATTACAGTAAAGGGAGGTGCAGTAGTTATACTGTGTATATTTATATAGCAGTAACAGGTGTACTCAGCGCTTTACAGGTTACGTTACAGTAGAGGGAGGTGCAGTAAGTGCAGTAGTTATACAGTGTATATTTATATAGCAGTAACAGGTGTACTCAGTGTTTTACAGGTTACATTACAGTAGAGGGAGGTGCAGTAAGTGCAGTAGTTATACAGTGAATATTTATATAGCAGTAACAGGTGTACTCAGCGCTTTACAGGTTACGTTACAGTAGAGGGAGGTGCAGTAAGTGCAGTAGTTATACAGTGTATATTTATATAGCAGTAACAGGTGTACTCAGCGCTTTACAGGTTACATTACAGTAAAGGGAGGTGCAGTAGTTATACTGTGTATATTTATATAGCAGTAACAGGTGTACTCAGCGCTTTACAGGTTACGTTACAGTAGAGGGAGGTGCAGTAAGTGCAGTAGTTATACAGTGTATATTTATATAGCAGTAACAGGTGTACTCAGTGTTTTACAGGTTACATTACAGTAGAGGGAGGTGCAGTAAGTGCAGTAGTTATACAGTGTATATTTATATAGCAGTAACAGGTGTACTCAGCGCTTTACAGGTTACATTACAGTAGAGGGAGGTGCAGTAAGTGCAGTAGTTATACAGTGTATATTTATATAGCAGTAACAGGTGTACTCAGCGCTTTACAGGTTACATTACAGCAGGGGGAGGTGCAGTAAGTGCAGTAGTTATACAGTGTATATTTATATAGCAGTACAGTGTAGTGTACTCAGCGCTTTATAGGTTACGTTACAGTAGAGGGAGGTGCAGTAAGTGCAGTAGTTATACAGTGTATTATTTATATAGCAGTAACAGGTGTACTCAGCGCTTTATAGGTTACGTTAAGTAGAGGGAGGTGCAGTAAGTGCAGTAGTTATACAGTGTATATTTATATAGCAGTAACAGGTGTACTCAGCGCTTTATACAGGTTACGTTACAGTAGAGGGAGGTGCAATAAGTGCAGTAGTTATACAGTGTATATTTATATAGCAGTAACAGGTGTACTCAGTGCTTTACAGGTTACATTAAAGTAGAGGGAGGTGCAGTAGTTTACAGTGTTATATTTTATAAAGCAGTAACAGGTGTACTCAGCGCTTTACAGGTTACAGTAGAGGGAGGTGCAGTAAGTGCAGTAGTTATACAGTGTATATTTATATAGCAGTAACAGGTGTACTCAGCACTTTACAGGTTACATTACAGTAGAGGGAGGTGCAGTAAGTGCAGTAGTTATACAGTGTATATTTATATAGCAGTAACAGGTGTACTCAGCGCTTTACAGGTTACGTTACAGTAGAGGGAGGTGCAGTAAGTGCAGTAGTTATACAGTGTATATTTATATAGCAGTAACAGGTGTACTCAGTGCTTTACAGGTTACATTACAGTAGAGGGAGGTGCAGTAAGTGCAGTAGTTATACTGTGTATATTTATATAGCAGTAACAGGTGTACTCAGCGCTTTACAGGTTACATTACAGTAGAGGGAGGTGCAGTAAGTGCAGTAGTTATACAGTGTATATTTATATAGCAGTAACAGGTGTACTCAGCGCTTTATAGGTTACGTTACAGTAGAGGGAGGTGCAGTAAGTGCAGTAGTTATACAGTGTATATTTATAGCAGTAACAGGTGTACTCAGCGCTTTACAGGTTACGTTACAGTAGAGGGAGGTGCAGTAAGTGCAGTAGTTTACAGTGTATATTTATATAGCAGTAACAGGTGTACTCAGCACTTTACAGGTTACATTACAGTAGAGGGAGGTGCAGTAAGTGCAGTAGTTATTGTGTATATTTATATAGCAGTAACAGGTGTACTCAGCGCTTTACAGGTTACATTACAGTAGAGGGAGGTGCAGTAAGTGCAGTAGTTACACAGTGTATATTAAATAGCAGTAACAGGTGTACTCAGCGCTTACAGGTTACATTACAGTAGAGGGAGGTGCAGTAGTTATACTGTGTATATTTATATAGCAGTAACAGGTGTACTCAGCGCTTTACAGGTTACGTTACAGTAGAGGGAGGTGCAGTAAGTGCAGTAGTTATAGTGTATATTTATATAGCAGTAACAGGTGTACTCAGCGCTTTAACAGGTTACATTACAGTAAGGGAGGTGCAGTAGTTATACTGTGTATATTTATATAGCAGTAACAGGTGTACTCAGCGCTTTACAGGTTACGTTACAGTAGAGGGAGGTGCAGTAAGTGCAGTAGTTATACAGTGTATATTTATATAGCAGTAACAGGTGTACTCAGTGTTTTACAGGTTACATTACAGTAGAGGGAGGTGCAGTAAGTGCAGTAGTTATACAGTGAATATTTATATAGCAGTAACAGGTGTACTCAGCGCTTTACAGGTTACGTTAAGTAGAGGGAGGTGCAGTAAGTGCAGTAGTTATACAGTGTATATTTATATAGCAGTAACAGGTGTACTCAGCGCTTTACAGGTTACATTACAGTAAAGGGAGGTGCAGTAGTTATACTGTGTATATTTATATAGCAGTAACAGGTGTACTCAGCGCTTTACAGGTTACGTTACAGTAGAGGGAGGTGCAGTAAGTGCAGTAGTTATACAGTGTATATTTATATAGCAGTAACAGGTGTACTCAGTGTTTTACAGGTTACATTACAGTAGAGGGAGGTGCAGTAAGTGCAGTAGTTATACAGTGTATATTTATATAGCAGTAACAGGTGTACTCAGCGCTTTACAGGTTACATTACAGTAGAGGGAGGTGCAGTAAGTGCAGTAGTTATACAGTGTATATTTATATAGCAGTAACAGGTGTACTCAGCGCTTTACAGGTTACATTACAGCAGGGGGAGGTGCAGTAAGTGCAGTAGTTATACAGTGTATATTTATATAGCAGTAACAGGTGTACTCAGCGCTTTATAGGTTACGTTACAGTAGAGGGAGGTGCAGTAAGTGCAGTAGTTATACAGTGTATATTTATATAGCAGTAACAGGTGTACTCAGCGCTTTACATGTTACATTATAGTAGAGGGAGGTGCAATAAGTGCAGTAGTTATACAGTGTATATTTATATAGCAGTAACAGGTGTACTCAGTGCTTTACAGGTTACATTAAAGTAGAGGGAGGTGCAGTAGTTATACAGTGTATATTTATAAAGCAGTAACAGGTGTACTCAGCGCTTTACAGGTTACAGTAGAGGGAGGTGCAGTAAGTGCAGTAGTTATACAGTGTATATTTATATAGCAGTAACAGGTGTACTCAGCACTTTACAGGTTACATTACAGTAGAGGGAGGTGCAGTAAGTGCAGTAGTTATACAGTGTATATTTATATAGCAGTAACAGGTGTACTCAGCGCTTTACAGGTTACGTTACAGTAGAGGGAGGTGCAGTAAGTGCAGTAGTTATACAGTGTATATTTATATAGCAGTAACAGGTGTACTCAGTGCTTTACAGGTTACATTACAGTAGAGGGAGGTGCAGTAAGTGCAGTAGTTATACTGTGTATATTTATATAGCAGTAACAGGTGTACTCAGCGCTTTACAGGTTACATTACAGTAGAGGGAGGTGCAGTAAGTGCAGTAGTTATACAGTGTATATTTATATAGCAGTAACAGGTGTACTCAGCGCTTTATAGGTTACGTTACAGTAGAGGGAGGTGCAGTAAGTGCAGTAGTTATACAGTGTATATTTATATAGCAGTAACAGGTGTACTCAGCGCTTTACAGGTTACGTTACAGTAGAGGGAGGTGCAGTAAGTGCAGTAGTTATACAGTGTATATTTATATAGCAGTAACAGGTGTACTCAGCACTTTACAGGTTACATTACAGTAGAGGGAGGTGCAGTAAGTGCAGTAGTTATACTGTGTATATTTATATAGCAGTAACAGGTGTACTCAGCGCTTTACAGGTTACATTACAGTAGAGGGAGGTGCAGTAAGTGCAGTAGTTACACAGTGTATATTTAAATAGCAGTAACAGGTGTACTCAGCGCTTTACAGGTTACATTACAGTAGAGGGAGGTGCAGTAAGTGCAGTAGTTATACTGTGTATATTTATATAGCAGTAACAGGTGTACTCAGCGCTTTACAGGTTACGTTACAGTAGAGGGAGGTGCAGTAAGTGCAGTAGTTATACAGTGTATATTTATATAGCAGTAACAGGTGTACTCAGCGCTTTACAGGTTAGTTACAGTAGAGGGAGGTGCAGGTAAGTGCAGTAGTTATACAGTGTATATTTATATAGCAGTAACAGCTGTACTCAGCGCTTTACAGGTTACATTACAGAGGGAGGTGCAGTAAGTGCAGTAGTTATACAGTGTATATTTATATAAGCAGTAGGTGGTGTACTCAGCGCTTTATAGGTTACGTTACAGTAGAGGGAGGTGCAGTAAGTGCAGTAGTTATACAGTGTATATTTATATAGCAGTAACAGGTGTACTCAGCGCTTTACATGTTACATTACAGTAGAGGGAGGTGCAATAAGTGTAGTAGTTATACAGTGTATATTTATATAGCAGTAACAGGTGTACTCAGCGCTTTACAGGTTACATTAAAGTAGAGGGAGGTGCAGTAGTTATACAGTGTATATTTATATAGCAGTAACAGGTGTACTCAGCGCTTTACAGGTTACAGTAGAGGGAGGTGCAGTAAGTGCAGTAGTTATGCAGTGTATATTTATATAGCAGTAACAGGTGTACTCAGCGCTTTATAGGTTACATTACAGTAGAGGGAGGTGCAGTAAGTGCAGTAGTTATACAGTGTATATTTATATAGCAGTAACATGTGTACTCAGCGCTTTATAGGTTACGTTACAGTAGAGGGAGGTGCAGTAAGTGCAGTAGTTATACAGTGTATATTTATATAGCAGTAACAGGTGTACTCAGCGCTTTACAGGTTACATTACAGTAGAGGGAGGTGCAGTAAGTGCAGTAGTTATACAGTGTATATTTATATAGCAGTAACAGGTGTACTCAGCGCTTTACAGGTTACGTTACAGTAGAGGGAGGTGCAGTAGTTATACACTGTGTATATTAAGGCATTGCCGGTTCTGGCAGTCCCAGCTTTGGACATATCCACATATCGAGAAATATATATATATATTCCGCCTCGGCGAACGGTCACTGTCGCCGGGGATCTGGAAATCACTGGGTTTTGTAGTTGTGGGACAGGATCCTCTCAAACCCGGGTATAAAAAGCTGATGAAGTCAGCGGGTGACGTCAGGGCCAGCGAGGAGGAATTCGAAGCACGCCTGTGTGTCCTGGCTGTGGCAGCGCAGGCCGGAACCACGCCTAGAGTAGCTCTGTCAACCATAAAAGGCCTTTCTGTCACATCCTGAGCCAGAGCCGGGTGGGGGAGGATTCTCTCCTACACATTTCACAAGCTCAGGCAGGAAGGAGCCAAAGCATTGGCAGCAGCTCCCTCACCTCCCTCGCCGCCCGCACCCTCACCCCCCTCCCTCACCCGCCCTCCGCCGCTCTCTCCCTCGCCGCCCGCACCCTCACGCCCTCGCGGTCTCTCCCTCGCCGCCCGCACCCTCACCCGCCCTCGCCGGTCTCTCCCTCGCCGCCCGCACCCTCACCCGCCCTCGCCGGTCTCTCCCTCGCCGCCCGCACCCTCACCCGCCCTCGCCGCCCGCTCCCTCACCCGCTCTCGCTGCCCGCTCCCTCACCCGCCCTCGCCGCCCGCTCCCTCACCCGCTCTCGCCGCCTGCTCTGTCTCCCCAGCCTGTGTGAGGCTTATTATTATTATATATATCTGGGTTTCTTTTAATCAGTTTAATAGCGATATAAAAGCGAACTCGGCGGCTCAGCACAAACAGCATTTATATATATATTCATATACGTGCCACGTCTCATCACTTGTTACCGGAATCCACCTGGTTCACTCGGGAGTACAGTCATCCCCGGGTATCTTTACATGATGGCGGCAAGGTGTGCGCGAGCTCTATCGCCAACGGCACCCCTCTTAGATTGTAAGCTCACATGAACAGGGTCTCCAAATCATTCCCCGTCTGTCAGACGTTTGTTTTTCCTACTCATTGTCCAGAAATGCCTATATTTACCGGCGAACAGCAACGCCGGGCGCGAAACCACGACACATCTCAACAAGATTTACACTGAAATCACACCCGCACGCCCTGAATATATGGAGGAACCCCTAAAAACACACCCGCACGCCCTGAATATATGGAGGAACCCCTAAAAACACCCGCACACCCTGAATTATGAGGAGCCCCTAAAAACACCCGCACACCCTGAATATATGGAGGAACCCTAAAACACCCGCACACCCTGAATATATGGAGGAGCCTAAAAACACCCGCACACCCTGAATATATGGAGGGCCCCTAAAAACACCCGCACACCCTGAATATATGGAGGAGCCCCTAAAAACACCCGCACACCTGAATATATGGAGGAGCCCCTAAAGACACCCCACACCCTGAATAATGGAGGAGCCCCTAAAAAGACACCCGCACACCCTGAATATATGGAGGAGCCCCTAAAAAACCCGCACACCCTGAATATATGGAGGAGCCACTAAAACACCGCACACCTGAATATATGGAGGAGCCACTAAAAACACCCGCACACCCTGAATATATGGAGGAATCCCCAAAAACACACCCACACACCCTGAATATATGGAGGAGCCCCTAAAAACACTCGCACACCCTGAATATATGGAGGAACCCCTAAAAAGACACCCGCACACCCTGAATATATGGAGGAGCTCCTTTAAACACCCGCACACCCTGAATATATGGAGGAGCCACTAAAAACACCCGCACACCCTGAATATATGGAGAAGCCCCTATAAACACCCACACACCCTGAATATATGGAGGAGCCACTAAAAACACCCGCACACCCTGAATATATGGAGGAATCCCCAAAAACACACCCTGAATATATGGAGGAGCCCCTAAAAACACTCGCACACCCTGAATATATGGAGGAACCCCTAAAAAGACACCCGCACACCCTGAATATATGGAGGAGCTCCTATAAACACCCGCACACCCTGAATATATGGAGGAGCCACTAAAAACACCCGCACACCCTGAATATATGGAGGAGCCCCTATAAACACCCGCACACCCTGAATATATGGAGGAGCCACTAAAAACACCCGCACACCC